>OX459031.1:109716598-110316598 GCA_949775025.1 Tricholauxania praeusta | reverse complement strand
TTGAAATATAGCTACTTATTTTCAGAAAATAATATGGGTATTCATCTAAGCGCGCAAAACCCTCGCAAACTGTGCGTTTTTGCGCTCTCGCAAACGAACTGTCAAAAATCGTATGGAAAGTTTTTTAAACAAACTAGAAAACTTGCGCTTTTAGATGAATACCACTAATATATTGCAAAGAGATTTGTTCCAAGTTTGACTGTGTTTTCTACGCGCATACAATTTTGCCAATGTAACACATAAAGCAATTTCTAGCAGAATTTGAAGATAAATGCAAATTTTTACAGCATTTGTATACCGCTCGCCCCACTGTGCAATGCTTCGTCATTCCATTTTCCATTTAAAATTAAATTTTTTTACTATATTTTTTTTCTTTTCCTTTTTTTATAGAAACTATATTTCAACGAAATGCATGTCTTATATCTGAAAATGGCTAAGGAATTACCCCAGCGATTTAGTACCTGCTGGCGCTGTCGAAGGTAAGTAGCTTTGGATATTATTAACTCAAATTTTCTCAAGTCTAAAATTTCCTCAAGTCAATATTTCTTGATATTTTCGTAGATTATTAAATTCTCTTAAATTTTCGCCTTAAAAGGTTTTTTGAAAAATTTCTAAGCTTTTACCTTAAATATTTTTTTGAAAAATTTCTAATTTTCGAGCTATGTTGCTTACCAATTTCAATTTTTTAATATGTATTCTGTTTTATATATATATTTATATATTCTGTAGAATTTTTTTTTTTTTTTAATTTTCAATATCTTTTATTATTGTTCACTGCTTTACGGCCCCCTCAATCACTCAAAGGGTTTAATTTTGAAGGTCACCTCAAATGTCCAAAAATGCGTCCGTTACAATTTACAACTAATACGGCCTAGCGACCATGGCCCAAATAAATGAAATATAGTTACTTATTACATTTATATACATATGAGTTACATACACACGAGAGCAAATAGTGGTAGTTTCATTTTTATATCAGAAGTTTTGGAAAAAAATGCGGTACTGATAAGCATTAACTTTTTTATACCTACACTCATATGTATCGCTTTGTAAAATACCTACGCTTATCAATTTTCATTTTAAGTTATCAAATCTAAAACAAACAGTTTGGTCATAAATTTCAGATTGTAACTTTTATATCAATTTTTCATTGTACTTATGTTTACTTCATATTGTATGAATAATCGATTTTAAGTATTTTGGTCTAAAGCGGCGATATTTTACCATTTATTGTATTTACAAAGAAAACTGTATTAATGATACTTATAAGAAAACTTTTAAAAGTCAGTGGTTTCACAACTTTGAACTGTTGGCAGTTCATCTTTATCTCATATTTATATAAAGAACTAATTACGAGACTAAAAGATTCTAAATTACAACTGACCAAAATGAGGTGAAAATTCGTTGTTGTTATATTTCGGCAGAGCTATTCATTCAAAAATAAACGATACCTACATACATATATGCTTCCTACCTTTTATTAAAAATCGTTGTAATCGAAATTGTTCAATTTGGAGCCAAACTACAACAAAAATATTTTCAAGGGGAAGTACAACTAGGTATATGTTTTCTTAAGTTTTAATTTCAAAATAATATGGCTCAACAAAAAATTACACAGACTTACGAAAAAAGATAAAAGAGGCTGGAGTCACTAGATTTCTTTAAGCTTCTTCTGGATATCTATCAGTTCATAAAAAAAGGATCATGTTTGTTATCTTATATGCTTTCATCCCTAATAGAGAGAAAGCGTACCTATGCCATTAGAAGCTTTGAGAACGCAAGAAGTGGTAACTGACAATATTTCATGGAAATTATATAAGAAACCCTATACATAAAATCTCTATTTTATTTCCACCTTAATTAATGCTATTGACCCTATTTACACATTTCTTGACAAGACCTCCGTTGAAAGCTTATTTGGCGATACTAATGAAGTTGCAAGTGCATCAAAAAAGTCAAAAAAGTTACAAAATCAATTGCATTGGAGAAAAAATGTAGAATTTTGGCGCTCTATGTTTATATTTTGCTATGATTCTTAACTGGTCAATGCAAAAAGTAAAATTTAGTATGCTAGTTAATTCTTAAAGTTCACTGATGATACCATGTAGCAGTGGTGGAAACTATTATAAGCAGCTACATAGTTGTCCATTTTTTGATCCTCTAATGCATTTTGCGCTTGTAATTTTTTTGTGTTTCTTGCACTTACAGTACTGGAACGGGAAGCTCAGTAAAAAATATAAAATTAAGTTATGATCTGTTCTAAAAACGCGAACAGAGAAAGGATTTTAATTTTAACTGATCCTATATCTGAACGTTTTTCCTTAGGTCCAAAAAAAAATATTCCTATGTACAATATATTGAAAATTATTCGGAAAATGCTTTACATCACCGATGGTCTTGCCCTTGAAATGTGATACTCTTGGGGTTATTCTGAGCAAGTTTAAATATCTACTGCTTCCTTTGTTAAAATTGATCTCGATAATTGCTTCGATAAAGATATATACTAAATTTGTTTTTTTAATTCCTATATAGATCTTAAATATTATTATTTATGTAAATATTAAAATCTTTATGAAATATTATGAACCATTATGGAAACATATGTTACGTTCGCAATGTCACGTTCGAATGATATTATACCTTGTAAGCAAAAAAATAAAGAAGATTATTCAATCGAACGAAATCTAATAAAAACTGATATTATTCCATAAAGTATTAAAATTCTGCTTTTCTATAGATAGTCATGAAAAACACTTCTGTTTTACGTCACGTTCGAATTGCTTTTTTATTGCCTCTACCTTGGAACCAGTATTACGTCTGATATCAACTTTACCAATAAATATAGTGTTACCAAAGGGCTACTCTTTAAAGTTACAGAAGAAAATAAAAAAGTCTTACTTTGACTTTTATGTCGCGTTCGACATCAGGAAAATCCCCATATATGTATATCGAGCGTGCTCGAACTTCCTTCAATTTTTTTTTTTCTTCAAAATCGCGTTACTAACTATTATAGAATATTTATGGCGGAACCGCGACCAAATGCTGCCGCGAAGCCGTTTATAGATATATTGTAGGATGTTAACCTAGCGGCACAGCCAAAGGCCGCCCTTTTACCTCAACTTTTATGTTTGAATTACTGTAGCTAGCGAAACCGATGTTGGATATATTATAGAATTTATGCGATTTTCAAGCTCAAAAAAATATTCTAACGCGCCCGATATATACATATGGTATGTATGTATATGTACACTTGATCAGAATAACCCCAATAATTACATATGTATTGCAAGGTCAAGATCATCGGATGCTCCGAATAATTACCCATATTTTTTTGATTCAACCATAAATGCTTGCGATTTAGTGCCAATGCCGAAAATGTTTAAATTGAAAGAAAAAATTTTTGATTTAAATGGTATTCAAAGTGATAAGGTGTCTTGTATTTCAATTACTTTACAACTTCAAAATGCAATTTAAAGTTTTTTATGATTGAAGTAAAGCTAAAAAATGTTATATTCAATATTTTTCCAATTCAAAATGAACTTAAAGATTTTCGTGTTAAAAATAATGAGAAAAAGTGTTATTTTTACTATTTTCAACTTCAAAACTTACGACTTAAAATCAAAAATAAAATTAATAAATTTGCAATGCCCATTTTCGCAGAGGCTGGGCTTATACCTTCATTCGAACAACATGTGTGGTAAACCGCTGTGAAATATTTTCATCTATATCTTAATTGAAACATAATGAGTATTAAATTTATATTCATCCTTTGATTATGTTTGTCTGTTGTGAACTCAATACATTTTTGACCCTGCCTTATAAAGTTATTTCCGGTACGGTATGACGTCATCTCTGACTTCTGCGTACTCGTAAAAGATTACACTAAAAACACAAATGACTCTATAAATGTCGGCAATAAAATCCACATAATCTATAAAATCTATTGATATTATTGAATTTCGACACTCATCACTCATACAACGAAATTAACTGGGTGTATTTCTGATAAGCACTTTTTAATTTGTTTTAGCTATTACTTCATATAGTTCATAAATTGTCTTACTTTGTATATATTGTTTTTATTTTATGTTTTTGCGCTTATTTCGACCAAAACATTTTTATCTTTACATACCTACTTATCACTGTATCATATACAGTGATATTGCCTTTATAATTTTACATATAGTCTATACAAAATACGATTTTAAGTCCAACGATAAGATAACACAAAATGTGGTATAAGCCTGTAGTGATAGCTGTATTTTTGCCAATGGTATTAACAGCTCGATTTTCACAGAATGTACTCGCTTACAGAGTAGCAATATGAGTCACTATGTATAAGAACAAATTTTTTTTTTTTTTGAAAACACTATAAATTTTTCAAAACGGCTTAGGTTTTCACTTTGATTTTATCATTCTTTGCTCAAAAAAAAAGTGTGTGTTTTTTATATTTTAAAGATTGTAGACATTTGTCATTACATAACCTCAATTATTACTCATGTCACAATACTTTGAAAATCAATTCTGGGGTTTTGGGTTTATTTTTGATTTAACACAGTTTTCTAACACCTGCAAGTTGAAATTTTCACATTTCTTTTTTTTATTTTTATTTTCTATTGTTTTTTTTAACTCTAAAATTATTTTACCAATTTGATATCCCACCATATATTGGATAGTTTTCTCTTAAAAATTAAAATTCCAACTTATCACTACTAGAGAATGAACAAAATTGTAAGCACCTTTTTCCACCTGTCTGTTTAATCGTACTGAAATTCACTTGACTCAAATCAACCGCACCTAGTCTGCTCGTCGTTCCCTGGCACAAAACGTAATGTATTGTAATCTTAAGGCCCAACATTTGTTTCAGTGTATACGTGTCTTCAAATATCAGTGATAAGATTAGATAAGCTACGATTTCATATGAGTTGGTACCTTCAAAATTGGGTGAATAATTTGTAGTAGCTTGACAGTTGCGCTCATGTGAAATAGTTTCTGCAAATATCAGAAAAAGCAGAGAGTTTTTATTTAGCAAAATATTCAATTTTATTGTATCTACCTACTTCACATATGTATTGCGATAAGACCCCTGTGTTTATAAATTTGTAACCTGTCGTTCGTTGGTTTTGGCAGGTTGATTCATTGTACTCATACAAATTCTTTTTATTTCTTATCAGTTTTATTCAATGCAAATATGTGGAGAGTTTTATTTTGGAAGAAAATATGCTCAATTCTATTTTTGGCATATGTTTCATTGGGCATGGAGATTTTGTTTTCATGTTTTCTAATAAAGTTTATAGACCAAACATTAGGAGATATTTGGTATAGTAACACTGTTGGACTCATTTTCTTGGTAGATATCAGTACTGAAAGAAATTGTCTAAAGCCGAATTAAAGAAAACATTTATTTGCAGCTTCTTCTCTTGCAAGTCATGGCAATGCTTTGTATGTATAACTTTCTGAGATAAGTTTTTCTCAAATATCTCAACTCAGAGCGTCGTTAAATACAAAGAGCGAGGTGCACATTTTCCATACTATCAGAATGCCACGGACTTACAGTAAAATAGTTTAGGGGCGGAAAGTTTTGAAGAAAATTGATTTGTTTCTTGATATTTGACCTTTTTGATGCGTTAATATTTTCAATTAACAAAGAAATACTTTTAACCTTGAATATTGTGAAAAGGTTAAGCTTACTTGATTAATATAAAACTGTCTGATCTATAAATTTAATTCAGTTTGTATTTCTGTCCAGTTAATTAAAGCGAAAAAACCTGAACTGAACTGTCTTTTGACCTTTATTATCATGGATATAAAACTGTAAAGTTGAAGCTGCCATCAAAGATTGCTGAAGTGATACGCAGTCGCGGACAATCAGCTGTTTCGAGCAGAGATAGGGTTTCAGAATGGCATCACTCTCCATTCAAATTGTGAGTGTCAATTATCCCCGAAGCGTTATGGCGAGTCATTGGCGCCATCTAAATTATGTCGCAATTAACAACCACGCGGATTCTAGTAGAGCAAGGAAGCGTCTGACACAGAGTGGTCGGCTTCTTGGTCACCGTCTGTTTCACATTTTACAGCTAAGGTATAAATTCCACACCTGTTTGGATCGGTACACAAGGCGTCTGTATCACAAGATAGGAGCCGCCTACCTTAGAGTACATTTTGTCTCCAAAGGTTAGGCTACCTACCAGACTTTTTGTTAGGGTTATGAACTATTGCATGAAACAGCGTAAGCGCTTTCTTCCTCAATTATTATGGATTCTAATGCGCTGGCATTAAATAACTCGTTAAGTGGTAACACCAGAGCCGGTCTAGATAGCGTGAGGCCCCGTGCAACCAGTAAGTGCGAGGCTCCGTGAAAGGTCGGAAATTAAAAAGTCACATGATGAAAACCGCTGTTTTGGCTCTATTTTCATTTTCCCTTTTAAATACAATGACAAATAGTTATGTTATTCACCATCTATTGTCAAATTTCTTTTATGCACGGAAAACGAAAATAAGATCAATGGCATTAGCGTCTACCTCGCTATAAAAAGAATTCAAAAGCGTTTTATCGTAATTTCTTGAAAAAAAAAAAAAGTGGCAGGCGAAGCCCCGTGCAACCATATGAATTTGGCGCCCTTAAGGCCGCTCTGGGTAACACCATACCGGTAAATCCATAATTGAAGTCTATCAATTTCAGAAAAAGGAATTTATCGAATTTTTTCGACTTCTGAAAAGATCAATCTGTCAAGAACTATCAAAGATCGCAAACTGTTAGATTCTATTAAAATACCCTGAGAAGACTTTATTTCAACAGAGGTACGATATTCAGTTAGGCTGCATACCATAGTTAAGCTCAATACGGAGATCGAAAGATTTTGACCGACTTTTTTCCCATAGGTTCATTCCGCGTAAAATTATGTAAGTTAAAAACAAGCTTCTATGCCTAACAATCGCTTATAAGATGAAGGGGCTATGAATTTTTGAAAGTGCAGAAATAATTCTCACTTGTTAATATAAGTCTTGCAACATATTGCTTGCTTTCTTTCCTTTTTTTGCTCTCATTCAATCAAACTGTTTAGTTTGTTATTGGGGTGTTTGTTGTTGTAACAGGCCACTGAAATCGAAGACAGATTCGTTTTTTTTTTTTTTTTTTCCTCACAACACAACCAACCATCAGTTTTTGTCAAAGTATTCAGTATTCTTCAGCGGTGCTCAGTGCAGTAGCACTGCTTCCATTTATGAGTGATTCACCAAGCTTAAGTCTTTACAGTTGCACAAGACTTACAGTTTAAGAGTTTGCAGCAGTTTGAGTACCATTGCATTATTCCATTGACAGCACTTACGTACTGTACAAACTGTAAATCAACATTTTGTTTGATAGGTATTGTAATGCTGCGCCATCTATTTGTGAAAAAACTTCCGATTGTTAAATGTACCATAACAGAATTTGCGTACTGTACAACGTATGTATCAACTGATTACGGTAGAATGTACAAATAGTCAATTGCTGACAGCTACATAAATATCGATACTATTTTGTGATACTTTTAGCATAAAGTGTTTTCTGTAATTTATCTCAAAACGTGATATAAGTTTGTGTAAGAGTTTTTCTCAGGACATCTAAATAGTATTAAAAAAATTAACGAACGGCAATGCATCGCGCAGCAGCACTTTCGCAACGCGCATTAAACCATAAGGTAATGATTCAACTCCTAAGCTACTGAAATGATTTTGACACATAAAATTTCATACTTTTTAATTACCTGTTGCTCCTAAATTACTGAGTCAATTTTTTGAAAGGAAACATTCATTTTATATAATGTGGAAAATTAAAATAGTAGGCAGAAAGCCCGCTGTGGAAAATTCGAGTGTATAAGATTATAGGATGGGATGCACGGAAAAGTTAGTGAGCCATTTTGGTGAAACTAACGAACCAGGGTTGTTTTAATTGAAACTCTATAGTATTAGTCCTCAAAATATATGTCAAATGCTAGAGCTCGAAGAGGCTTAAATATAATATAAAGAGTTGTATTGTTGAATCCTGTCCCAAACATTATTTTCAATTTTCATTAATGAAACTAACAGCTTGATATGTGTGCTAAGCAATAGAACGAAGAGCCTAAATAGAATATATAGGGTTGCCTTGTCGGAAAAGAAAAATAAGGACCATGTATTGAATTTTTTTTTTGGACATATTTTGGCAAAGTTCGATTAACTTATATAAAAACTTATGACTTAAGTTTCTGAGCATCAAAATTGAACCAAAAACATTCTTGAAATTAAATTATCTTTGAAACAACGGTATGGGAAGGTTTTTCTTTTTAACCTTTTTTTAAATCGCGCTCTTTGAAAATACATACATAAATGATTTTTGTTTTACTTCTGCTTGAATGTTAGTTTGTTGTGTGTTTTCAGAGTGCTTTCCAGAAAGATTAAAATATCAAAAATGTCATCAAACCTGACAACATTGGTGTCACTTATTTTAAGTAAAGTTTGCCATTTCATCATAAAAAGTTTGAAACGCAATAATGGTTGCAAATTGTGATAATTTACAAAACTCACAAAAATTTCAACTTTAAATTCACTTAAAACTCACATGTTTCCTTGCAAGTATGAAATCAATTGAGCGCCAAGATATGTGCAATTTCTGGATTGTACTGATAAATCAGCAATAATTGAAGCTTTGAAAATCCACATAGCTCGTGGTATTTCGTAAATACGTAATCTACTGCTCGAAAAGGTGATCGAGATTTTAACCTTTAGATCGCGCTATATTTTGGAAAGTTGCGACAATCATGTGCCCAAAATCAAATTTCAATGCTACGACATTAAAAAAAACACCCTTTACACATGTATTTATGTACGTACATACGTACTTAAAAACAAAATGCGTTTTTTCTCTCCCTCTCTCCAGCCGAACTGTGTCAAAAACGTTTTTCATCAATAATAACAACTTTTCGTTAATTAATATCTATGACTGATTTTCAACCCCATTCTTCTATACTTTGACTTAAACCAAATTCGAAAAACACGTTAAGACAACACTGTTTTCCCCGCCAAAATAAAACAAATATCTACGCAATGTAAAATTAAAATTGTAAACAAAAACAACCCCACGAAAACAATAGAAAAAATCATCACAGCATACTAAAAATCAAAATTCAATTCATTAACCCCCACGCTCCAAAACGATGCTGCCCAAACAAAACAACTGAGTGAATAATTTGGCGCGCTCTTTTATGCTCATTCCCATCACACAAACAACAACACGACTAGTGTTCCCACTCTAGCAGTATTAACAACCACCCAGAGTTGCATTTTATTTGAATTTAAATGTTTGAGGGCTTGGTGAGCAGCAGCAGCACGAGAACCCAACTCGATTCGTAAAGTACGAATGTGTACAACAAACAATTAAATTATTGATCGATTTGCTTTCAATTTTAAATAGAGGCGCACTAAACATTGTAAGTGAGCAAGAATAGGAATGTTGCGAAGGAAAGTGGAGCCACATACATTGGGGGTTGTTGCGTGCGTGTGTGCGTGAGTATTTCTGTATGACGCGGGCGCATTAAATTCCCCCACTCGCACTTTCTTCGATATGAATATAGAAAACAGTTACAAAATATCTATAAACCGTTAGTTTTTGTCGGATTACCTTTTTGTACGATTGCATAGAAAAGGTTGTAAGAAAAAAAGGAAAACGAATGCGTTCGTTCGTTCAATTATTGTTGTTGAATTGGCAATTGGCAACACGACAGCAAAATTACGTAGAACGGCGGTTGAGGTTGACGTTGTCATCGTCATCGGACTCAATTATTTCGGTGTGAGAAAATTTTTATGCATTAAAATTTTTAAAAAAAAATTCCTTAGACGCCATATTTAAACTTTTTTTTTAAAGAAAATTTTTAATGTTATATACAAAAGTGAATTATGAAATTAATGAAATAAAAAGCTAAGAGTGAAATTATAAAAATAAAAGTGGTGCCTATCTAGTAGATTTAATAAAAGTGGAACATATTTGAAAAAAAAAATGTGAAAGCACAAGAAAAAAAATTATTAAAAATGTAGCAGTTGAACAGTTTTCTTAAATTTTCTGCTACAAATTGCTGCAGTAAAATAGACGTCGTATAATTGTTGGAATTTTCTTGTTTAGTGAAAATTTTCAACATTTTCTTCAACATAAATCGTGTTCACGAGTCTTGAAGAAAAATGTCGCTGTTGATAATGGTAAGTTTTGGTATTATTTCTTAAAGTTTTTCAAGTTTTCTGTATAAAATTGAATTTTGTAAAATTTTTATTGATTTTTCCCCAAATTGGAGCCTCCTTCTCTGTGTTGGTCTGTCTAGCGCTCCATTTTAAGTTGTACTTTTTGTATGCACTTTTTTCTACTTCTCACTCCATTTACATTGCCATTGATTTGGAGCAGGCGCTGTTTGTTACCCACACCAGTGTTGTCTCATAATGTGTATAGTTCGCCCTACTCCTTACTTTTTTTATGCTAGCAGGCTATGCATATTGTTTTAGTCTCATTACATCCATCTCTCTGCCTATTTTTTTTTTTTTTAATTCAGCAGCAATAAACTGTATCTATAACAATTTTTAAATGCAATTCCTTTGTAAAAAAAACGTAATTTTAAAAACAAAACACTGAAACTAAGCATGGTGTACAACACTGCAAATCAAACTGTCAGTTTTTGTTTACTCTTCACTTTCGCTCCTCTTGAATTAGCAACATGCCTGATTTTGTGAGTGTGAAAGAGTGCGCTATATGTTGAATACGGGTTTGTTTTTATTTATTTATTAAGTATGTTGCTTTTTAATTGAAATGTAGATGTCGCTCGATATATGTACGTGAATTTTCCTATAAATTTTAAAATGAGAAGTACCGTTAAATATTACTTAGCATGTGCATTGAATAAAAGTGTCAGTAAAAGTAGTAATGGAGGAAAAATAAATTGAGTTATGAAAAAATAATTTGATTGGTAAAAAAATAAGTAAGTGGTGTTTCGTGAGCGGCGCTAGCGTAGCAAGGTACTTAAATTATGTGATTTTCACTATCACCAACTATGTTACTAGCTTAGTTTGTTGAGCAGAGCAATCGCTAATATGATGCAAAAAAGGATTGAGAAGGAATACGAGTTTCCGAGTTCTATGTTTGTGGTGACTAGCCCAGGCGCACTCGCAACAAGTAGCCAGAAAGTGGCCTATTCCTTTCTTTCCCTGCGGCATAAAATCAAACAGTTTTCGTTGGATATCATTGCATCTATGAATGTGCAAATTCGTGTTCATCGTCAGCATGGTTCGAGTAATTTTTATGGTAATACCTCTTGCCTTATTTTCTGAGAGGCATACCTTAGAAATCTCAGAGTCATTTTTGAATCGATTTTCAATCCTAGTTTTTAAGAGCCAACAAGAGCAAGTCAAATGTAGCGTTCTTGAAGGCACAGTTTCTAAAAGTAGAAATACTTCTTAACAAGATCATGGTAGTTGTAAATAGAACTGTGCATATAGCAGATACAGTTGTCTATATCAAATATGCAAAGATTATTGATAAAAAAATTGTCATTCGAACTATAGATCAACCATTTTCTTGCCTCTAAATACAATAACTCCCACCACGTGCGCCAAAGCGGAGCGAAGCTTGCAAATATGGTGCAAGAACATTTGTTTACTTGGAGGCGTGTATTTCAAAGGTATGTAATACCTAGAAAGTTTTCGAGTAGAATCTAATTCTTGATAAAGACATCTCTATGGAACAAACTTGATGGCCTTTTTTTGCTCATTAAAAAGAAAATTGTATGCTCATGCAACAAAAATCGTTCAGTTACCAGCTATTTCAGAAATTATTGAACTCCTATTAGGCCCCCCGGTTTTGACATAAAATTCCCGACCAGGCCGGGTCAATCCCGGTCACTGGGTAACCCTGAGCTGGACCGATTTGTTTTTTGTTTGGTATATCGCATTTTTGAATTACATTCTATCAATGTGGTATTAAAACTTATACACAGAACATTGGACAAGAATCATTTTTCGCGTCACTTGTTACTAGACGTTGGATCCTACTCCTACCTCTTTTAAACATCCAGTACCGATACTTTTATGTTGACAGTTGGGGTTGATCCTTGTTCTTCTATCAGGGTATCCGTTTGATACTGCTAGATATGTTTCTTAAATCCACCTGCAAATTTACGTGAAACAGTGACTATATTTTCTGCAGTATCTCTACAGTCTTGGGTCAGTTGTTCTTTATTTTTTAAAAAGTCTGCTATTTTTATGTTGTATGTTCATATATGAAGTGTTTTCATATCATCCTATCTTCTGTCCATGTAGCAGCGACTACAGTTATTTCCAAAGATCAAAGGGTTTGTAACCTATAAACATGTTTTGGAGAAATCAAGCCAGGGTCTGTTCATGATCTCTTCATTTTATAGCATCAATTTTGAGAAAGGCCAATTTCTCATACAATAAATATATTAAACCTACTTAGTTCAAAGTGCTGACTTTTGTGTGTTAGCACTTCTTTTATTCCTTCTGTTGCTTTGGCATTCAATTTGAATAAATAAATTCGCGTTTGCCTAGGTGTTGGATCTTTCTTTCAAAATCCATTGCTTTATTCCCTTTTCCCAAGTGGGGGAAGTCTCTTATATATAGCTACTGCTATCATTTACTATGCGAACCTATTTCTAGTCTGCACAGTACACTTATCGTCACCTACATTAGTAAGAAATTCAAGATCAGATCACAAAATTTTAAATTTCCAATTGTAATTTACGATCATGTAATGCCTAACGTGAGTCTTTCTTTTTTAAAAATAAGGGTTTAACGATAAATTTTAATTTCTAAAAATCTATAATCACAAATTATAGAATCTAATCAGTAAATCATATACATACATATCTACATTATTTTAATCAGGTTCTTATTGAAAATAACAAAAAGGAAATTCAGTTAATTCAAACAGCTATCATGTTTAGTTTTTAAGACTTCCCTTCAGACTGCAAGCGCATGTCCTATCCACAATCATGCCATATAAGCTGACTACATACGATAGTATTTCTTATCTTAAAATCCTTGGAGCTGCTTGGCTACGTTTCGAATTTTTTTTTGATTCATGCCTTCTAAAACCTACTCCAATATTTTAGCAGACTATAGCTTTCCTAAATAAGCTACAAGCGTATATTGACTCCTTCGATTTGTCTTATCACTCGTGTAATAAGTTTTATTTTTTACAAACATGAAAGATTTCCTGACAAATCGATATCACAAATCTTTCTTAGATTGCTATTGCGTTGGACCTTTGCATTGCTCATTTTAAACTTGTCTTACAGATTTTGCTCATTAAACTCAAGAAAAAATTTGGAAAATTAATTAGCTTGTTCCAAATTTGAAAACAGTTTGTCAGAAGAATTTTTGTCAAATTTTACAAAAAAAAAAACTCCTTTATCCCAAACCCGCACTTTCCCGGTACGGTCTTGGCGGCCTGTTTCGCCTTTGCATCAAAATAATTCACTCGGATTGATTTGTTTCTACAAATCAAGTTGAAATGAAATGTGCTATTAAGAAACCATATCGTGAGATAAATATTGCACTTTTCGCCTTGTGTTGCATGGTATCAGAATGGTCTATAAGCTTTGCTAGCTTATAGACGACATAACTGAGTCAAGTTGATTCCGGTAGTAAGAATTTTCCAATTGCAACTTTAATTAGTCTTATTTAATATTTAACAAATATTGTCTAATAGGCTTAGCTATAGAAATAAACCGAAAAGAGAGAAGAAAACAATGCCGCAAACTCATAACAACTGATCAGAAAATGAAAGTAAAAATTCTTTCAGACCACTCATCAGATTTTCGTCATTAAATCAATGACGAACCGTATAGTGCAACCATAACTGGTTTTCAAAAAGAACGGCAACTTGGGGAAAACAGAAAAATAAATCCCCCATTCGATCGACACATTTTCAACGATGATGCACTTACTCATGCACTCAGAGTCATAAACAAAAACCGGTTAGAGAGAGAAAATGTGTAAACAACACAATGATGCACTTGAATAATACGAGTACAGGTCTGAATGCAATGGGATGTAACTCTTTTTACACCATGCATAAATACCGGCTCACTGACTCAGTGATATAATGCTGCATAATAAGAAGGTCAATTATAAAAGACACGAGATTTAGTTGTTGTATGCTGAATAATACGTCATCAATGATAGTTTTCCTATTAAGATAATTTCTGGCTTCGAAAGAGAAAAAAAATGTTAACACAATTTTCCAAAAATTTTGTGCAAAATGTACCAAAATTGAAAAAAACATGTTTCAAAAAACTTATTTTAAAAATAAACTTGTTTTAATTACTCTACAATCAAAATCAGTATCGATGCTTTGAGAATCAAAATTTCATCGATACTAAGGAACTCAGAAGAAACATTGCACTAACTTTCCATATCATTTGAGTTTTCTAAGTCGGCGTTTACACGAGGAAAGTCTGAGAGACAAATTCTTGTCCATTCTCTTTTGTGATTTTCGTATCGCGTTTGCAACATATGACAAATTTTTAAACTCGTCCCTTTCGCTTTTCCCCTCTTGCCAACAAACAAGGAAACTTTTCGGCAAGACTTTCCTCGTGTAAACGTTGACTAATGTAAAAAAAAACAAAGAAACACAAAAAAAGGCTTATTGCAGTTTTGGTTTAAATTAATATTGAGCCAATATCATCAAGGCAAATGTTACGAACGATTTTTGGAAATATGTACCTACATTGGAATGATTAGCTTATTAAAAAGAACATCAAATTTTCCATAAAAAATATATCCAATCGTTTTTATCGTGAAAATAACATTTCGTCAGTTCATAAGCTTTCAGCGTTTAGAAAAATTTCGAAGATTAAGAAAAATTTCTTGAGATATTGACGTTACTCATTTCGCTAGGGTTTTCGAGGACCAAACGTGAGGGCCTTTTTGTTAGTCGCAAAATTTTTACAAACTTTTTCAGGACGGCAAATTACCTGTTCACCCCGGGCATCCAATGTCTACAGTACGCCACTGCATGACCTACATCGAGACTGCAAGTTTTACATGAATTTCAAATAGATATAGTAAGAATGATACAAAATATAGGCGTGACTCGCCAAGAAGAAGTAAATTTGAACTGCATTCATGCCCGTGGACTAACCTATTTCCCTCTTTCAAACGTATATTTCATGCCAAGAAAAAGTACAGCAAATCGAGAATTTTTCGATTTACAGTGTTATACACCGTGATATAGCGATTTACAATATTTTTCAATTAAAAAGTACGAAAACCCACTTATCATCAGAGTTGGGATTAGTACAAGGAATTTAAATAAAGCAAGTTGCACTACCACTATACGTATAGTGGAAATTTTGTCCAATTTTTGATAATAGGCATTTATAAAACCCCAATACTCCTAAAGTAGTAGCAATCCAATCACACTAGCTCTAAATATATACATACTAAAACTATGGTGCTATTTACATAAAGTATTTAGTACTAATAGAATTCAACTTCTACTTCACTCAAAGTTTAGTGGTAATGGAAATCAAACCTCACTATCACTATGCGTTTGGTGGAACTCAAACCTTGATGTACTTTTATGTCCTCTACAACTTTGAATATAATGCAATTTCTCTATTTAAGGCTTACTTATCGAGTTATTTAGCAAAAAATATGTAGTTTTTAAATTAATCATATTTCGAGAAATTGGGGATTCCACTGACTTTTTTATACTCGTAATAATAATGCTGTTCTTAACCATGGTCTTAAAATCTCTCATTGTTTCTACTGCAATCAGACTATAAGATCTTAAAAACGAAAAAAGGCCCCAAACTGTTTGTACAATATGGGCGCTGACACTAACGACATTATTAGATTGTGTTGACTTTTTTTTCTGAAATCATTTCTCGATACATCTTTCCATCTCTATCTACCTCTTGCCCACGGCATTTCCACATGTAAATTGACCTGCATACTCGTGTATTGCCTCTTCTCTTTATTCGCTGTCCACCATCATATGAACAAATTTTCAAAAAATTCGTCTGCTGACAAAACTAAAACCTTGTTCGAGTTTAAAACACAGGCCCAGCGAACAGTAGCCACCCTACGCTTTTAGTGTGTTTTGGATGAGAGTTTGCTTTGTTACTAGTGTTAGAGTATCGTATGAAATATATCGATACTTTAGCTAAAACTTACATACATAGTAGTATTGATTATGTACCTCATATATCCTAAATAAATAAAATTATAGCTGTTTTCGATGTTCGCGCATCACGCAAAAACTACTGGATCAATTTTGATCAAATTCGCTTAGTTTTATTTCCTATACGCTTGATCTTAACCTCCAATAAAGCTATCACGATATTTCTATTGAATATCAAGTTTTCAACTTGGCTAAAAAATCACTGTCAATATCACTTTGTGTTCACGAAAATGTATAAGCCTCCACATCAAAAATAGAATGTAGTGAAAACAACAAAGGATTTGAGCTGTTACACAAGAAATACCAAAGCTCTACTCGCGCAGAGACCATGGATTTTTTCTTTATATTTACGCTTAAAAATAGTGGTAATTTTTTTTTTTTTCGATACTCATGTGTACATAAGGAGAATGAGAAATAAATTTAAAAAAAAAAATTTATAAATAAGAAAAAAATCAAATTTTCTTAATTTTTTTGGCCAGTTCCGAAAAATTAAAATTTTTCAGCTCTGGTAGTAACCCTAGGGATTTGTTTTTTTATATTTTTAAATGAGGATATACTCGAATATGTGTAAATTTTCGAAAATTGAGTGCTGCCGAAGAATTCTAGAACATGTCATTTATTTGAACATGTCTACAGTACATAAACAGTTTTCAGTGAAAAGCTCTAAAAGTTATTTCTGGGATAAAATTCGTTATAAACATTGTGTTTAACCCCATATAATAAAATCCATTGGAGTAGTCTTTATGGCCGTTATTTAAAGAGGACGAAAGAGGAGTTTTGGTGATTTTTTTGCTGATTACAATAACATTGTGTTTGCTTATTTTCTTAAAGGCGTGATTCTTCCCATTATATATTGACCAAACTTAAGGGGTTAAGCCACAGTGATCATACAAAATCGACGTGTTTACTGGGGTATAAGACAGGCAAACAATTGATAAGACAACTATTCAAGTATTAAAAGCTTTAAGTTACTAAAAAAATATTATAAAATAGCTAGCTAGACGTCTTTTCCGGAGCTCTGTTTTCGCTAAAGGGCTCTGCGACCTTATTTTAATCTAAAATAAAAAAAATAGGGTTAATCTTTATGAGTATACCTTGAAAATGCCGTACGAAACTTAAAAAATTTTAATTTTTGTGGAAATAACGAGCATAAGAAAATATCGGTTTTTGACCACTAAAATTCGCTATTAGATGTTAACTAAAAATAGAGAAAAAAAACCAAATATCAAAAAATTTCTTACGACATTCTCTAGATAATGTTGCTATGATTGTACAAATAAAATTTTAAAAAAATTACGAGAGTTTTGCTGCGTGCCAATTTAAAACAAAAAAAAAAACGTTTTTTGAGAAAAACTAGTTAAGAGTTCTAAGAGCTCTGACACGCTTATATAAAAATGTCAAAATTTCGATGAAAAAAATTATTTTTCCAGATTTTAAATAAAAGAAAAAATTTGATTTCTTGAAACATTTACAGTGGCTTAACTCCTTAAATCTATATAAATTTATAATGGAACTAAGTTATTTTTACTTTAGTTATATAAAAATATTATTTTCTTAGGGCGGTCTTGCGACTAATAGCAAGAACATACTTAAACTACTTACATTAAAATCGCAGTAGGAGTCACAATTGTAAGCAAACGACTTAAAAGTATCGATTAACAACGATACCACAACACTACTTGTGGGTTGCTTTGGCGATCACCTCGCACGTTCCATCTCTTAAGAAGAAAAGCAGAACCCGACGCGTCGCGGCGCTCTGCAACGAATTCACTCACTGACAACAACAGCAACAGCAACAATGTGACAGCGGGTGGGTTGCAAACGCTAATATTGTTGTTGTTGTTATTATTTTGTTAGCAAAGTCGTCGCATGTTTTGTTTAGTTTTTGTTTTGCTGTTTTTCTCCATTTCTGTTTTGTGCGATCATTCGTTGTAAAGTGGCGGCTTGAATGCTGCCTGCTTGTTCTGTTGCAAATGACGCCGACGCTGTGGCCGTCGTCATGAAACTCCTCGTTTCGCATGATGGTTTGACAACAAAACTGCTGCGACGCCACCACCTCTCAGTCAGCGCTCACAGTCTGTAGGAATTTTTCATTGTGAGTGGATGTGCGTTGTGATCGATTGCGAATAGCGGGTGATCAACGTGCGCTGATAGATTGATATTTAGTGCGATTTTTGATAAAAATAAAGAAGAAAATTCATTTTTAAAACAATTTGTTGATATAAAGAGTTTAAAAAATTAGTGCAGTTTTAATAACAAAATAGTGCTGTTGGTGAAAGAATAAAAAAAAAACATATAGTGTGACACAAGCAAGACAAAAGGAATACTTCTTTTTTGTTTTATAATTAAAAATAATTACTGTCAAGTGCCGATCGAGTGCGCCACTTAAAGCGCGTATTTGTTGATAATAATCGACATATATTTTTTATTTATAAAAATAAACACTTGAAGTGAAGTTAATTGATATTTATTGTAAACATTCAAAAATCTTTGTAATGAAAATTGATCTAAAACTGTCAGCGCACATAATGAAGTTATTAAATTAAAACGGATTATTTTGCTGGAAAAAAGGAATATAAAGACAAACTAGTGTGAGAGGTACGTGATTTTTACTTTATTTTTCTTATCATATGCTCTTCCGAGCTTCGTCCGCATATTGATCTCTTTTTAAGTAAAAATCTACAAAATATGTTATGACTTTCGTAACTTTAATATGTAGCACTTTCCGTGCTAAAAGTGAAATCTATAAACCGTAATCAGTGCCAGCATCCACATTACATTGAAAATTTTGATAGCACCTTTCATTCCAAGCGTATACAAAGAGAGACTTCTTCATATTCCTCAAATTTTGTGTCAATAATATTTGAGCATAACAACCACTGCTTGGCTTATATCTGTTGTTTCCAATTCGGTTTTGCAGAATGTTGGGGGCAGCGAAAGGTAATAATTGAGAAAAGCTTTCTCGAAGTATGTGATTTACGAGAGGGCAAATATTATTCGCGTGGGACTCGCACCACGACCGTTAAGGTACATAATTGACTTTTTTTTGACACCATCCCTACAAAAATTTGCACTGAAACATCGATTGACATTGAACCTGTTATAATTGAAATGTTGTTTTTAACACTACACCTTCTGCGAGAAAATGTCGTAAGTTGAATTAGTCTGACCTTTTGATTCACTTCATCAAACACACTTTACATAGCCTTTACGATAAACTTCAAAAATACATTTTAATTTTCACTTTTCGCCCTCGCTTATTTTTAACCCACATCCGCCCTAACCTAAACCTTTTCTGCTGAGTACAAGATATTCCTTTTTTTTGTGCTTACTCGTATATGACAACCGGATCCTATTTCAATATACTCAACGCATTTGCACCACCAACACACCCATCAAAAACAACAGAAGTTAAAAAAGAGAACAAGAATTAGTGGAAAGAAAATAAAAGAAAAACATAAAAATTGATCATGACATTACGATCTTAATTTTGCAAATGGTTACGGTATCGAAAACGAAGTATCGTATAAGGGCCAACGCATTTGTACCTACGATTATTAGTTGTACAACTGATTTGCCTCTCTATGTGAAGGCGCACTCGTACGATTAGGGGCCGTTCATTAATTACATGAGGTGTTTTTTGTTTGAAAATTCGGACCCTCCCCCTCCCCTTAGTGAGATTTGGTGAGCTCTGACGGGACCCCCCTCTCCCTTCCGTGAGACTTGCCATATAATTTTTAAATGTAATCTGCTATAATAATGTATAGCCTCTGCATTAAAAAGTTGACGTGAGATTTTTACTCACCCCCCCCCCCCTCCCCCTTGGTGAAATTTTTCCGGATCTCCTCCCAGCTATTTTGACTCACACAATTTATGGACGTCCCCTTACAAGTTTACATTAATAGTTATCATTGGTCACACAGTTCCCCAATTAATGTGCACTGATCCTTAATCTAAGAGCTCATAAACTCTTAAAGGGATAGAAGTTTGTCATATGTCCCCAAAGACATGTTTTTTATTAACTATTATATCATGTAATATGACAGCTTAAAGCAGTCGGGAGAGGGTTTCTGTTCAATTCCTCCAAAAGTGAACCTCAAATAAAAAATTTCAAGAGCGTAAAATACATCAATTCCCTGGCCAAAATATCCAAGCACGATAAGATTTGAATCACTTGACGTTTTCAAATACGCCTACTTTTCATCCACACGGTATATTGTACATATACTCCCTAAATATATCGCGAAATTCAAACTCCAATTAAAAAATATCACGATCATCACTATCGACGAACTAAAAGTATCGTCCTAACATAATATATCACTGTTACAGTAAACACAGCTCAGCTTATTACACCCCGCTAGCACCACAATTTTCTGTCGGTATGTCATAGCAACTACCTACTGGAAAAAATATCAGCTTGCGTGTTAATTTTTGTAGTTGTTTTTTTTTTTATTTTTCTACCACAAGCAAACATTTTGGGGCGGAAATTACTTCGTTTGCTTCGTCTCTTCAAATGCGTTTTACTCGCCAACCAACCTCACAAAAAAAGGCGTCAGTCATTCAGTTCGTTAAATATTTTTATTTCTTGGTTTTCTTTTCGTGTGTTTAGTCTTCGCAGCGTTCACAAGGTTGGCAATCATGTTTCTTAAGAAAACAACAATACAAAACAACCCACACACCAGCAGCAGCGGCAGTAGCACCACCACCACCACCACTGCTCCCAACAACCAGCAGCAGCAGCAACAAAAGAACCACCACCATCACTACCATGATGTGTATGCAAGAAACACTTGTAGATCCTCTTTAGGGTTTAATGTTATGAAAAAGATCGTGGTGAATCTACTACAGTACTTTTGTGTACTGGATTTTTTTAATGTGCCCATAAACTTGTAACGACTATATCGAATTGTTATATGTTTTTTCCTGACTTTGTCTAGATAAAGCAGCACAGAAGAGGATATTCCATAGTTTCCATATGGTTTGCTTTAAAGACTTAAATTAGGACGACACTGAAAAATATGATCCTTCCTGGCTTATCAGATCCCCCTGTCAGCATATTGAAAACATAAGCCCTTACTTCCAATCGAACCAAACACTTGGGTCAAGAAGGAGTACTCTTTTCTTAAATTGTACTGAACGATGTACCAAGTTGCAATTTCTCTGAAAACTATGGGGCTCAATGGGAATCCTGTAGTACTCTGTTAGAATTGGCTTACGCAGATTTTATCAACCTGCTGAAATCAAAATCAATCGATTTGCGAACCACTCATCATACGAATGGTAGAAACTGATATGGAGGAAATCGGAACGAACTGGCAAAGCATAAAACAAAGTGCCAGGGATCGAAATAGTTATAGCATTTCTGTTAAGGCTCTTGGTCGTAATGAAGTTACAAGGTATTCAGCCTTATCGTGAGATTCACCCGAATAATATTTCGCCCGCAAATGTTAGATTATCTTTTTTCCCCTATCATGAACTTCGGAGAAAATATTTTCATGTTATAGCTGGTGAAACTCTCGATAGTATTTTTTTAATTTCAGGCGAATAAAAGTCATAGGCGAAATATTGTTTTGGGTGAAACTCACGATAAGGTTGATTATTAGAACGCCATTTAAGTAGAAGCTCTGGGCCCGTGCGGCCAAAAACTCGCTCCTGGCACCCAAACCATTCTAATACTGCGGGATCGTACAAGCATTTAATTTCGAAATCAATTTAATCAGTAGCGTCATTTCACCAAAAGCTAGGGGGGAGGGGGGCTTGAGCGAGTGCTTAAATAACATATCGAATCGATGTAATTAATAGCAATATCGCATCCTTGCGGGGACCAATTCCCCCAACCCTATCCAATTGACGCCTCTGAACTTAATTGATCCAAAATAACCAACTAGAAAAATCGATGGAAATGTATGCTTTGCTCCA
Organism: Tricholauxania praeusta; assembly: GCA_949775025.1. NCBI lineage: Eukaryota > Metazoa > Arthropoda > Insecta > Diptera > Lauxaniidae > Tricholauxania > Tricholauxania praeusta. Next base: position 110,294,472 of record OX459031.1, on the reverse strand, counting down.
TATTTATAAATTGAACTATAATTAAATTGAATAAATTGAAATAAATATAAATTGAAGTATATTTCCATCAATCTTCTAATAGAAGATTCACAGTTAATACCGATCTGATATAACTACTTACTCCCTTTTTTAATAAACAAACTATGTACTACTTAACCGCGTTTCTATTGCTGCGTGTAATAGCATACTTTTTGTTTCTCAAGCAAGCATGTAGACAACCCAAGCCACCTACCAATTTAACCTTTACTTTGCTTTTTGGTCAATTTCGCCTGTCGCCAGTGAGTCAGTCTGTCGTCGTTATTGTTGACAGCAGGCAACAAAACCGAACATCCTGTTACTTTCGTTTTTGCCCTTTACTTGCAAACACACATGCCATCACATACCAATGTTGGCACTCGGATTGCTTTCCAATGAAACGACCAGACACCCAAACATTTTGACGCTCTATTTTAAGTCGTTGTTGTTGTGACTATGGCGATGAAGAAGTAAGAGAAGAGGGTCGAAAATGAAACGCAACTGATCCGCCTGTCTGTCGTTTTTGCCTGTTGCTGGCTGCCTGGCCCAAGCGTCCCTCTGTGGCACATCCGCCTATTCGTTGAAATTATATGACTCTGTGTTTGAATGTTTGCCTGACTGACTGCCTGCCTGCTGTGTTGTACGCCTCACCAACGCCAGTCGTTTGTAGTACGTTGTTTTTGTTGCTATTGTCAAAGTTGTTGTGGTCGAGACACCCGCTTGATTGTTTTTTTTTCCACCCCAGAAATAATTTGATATTTGAAGGCATTTTGCTAATACTTATGTTATTTAGTCACATTTATTACAATTATTGGGCTGAGCGTCGCAATCTTACATGTTAGCGAAAAGTTTCGAATAGATATCATATACATATCGTCGCTCTCGAGTAGAAAGGCTCTAACTCATGTTTTTGCAATTTTACAGGAGGACGAAAAAACTACATAAAACTTCAAAATCTCATATTGGGATCTTTTTTCAATTGGGTGTAAGTCAGCTATGTTTTGAAATATCATGTCAAAACTTTGAGTGGGCGTGTATTAGAGGGTTATCTTTAAAGATCGACAAAAAAGTAAATTTGGAAAAAAATGAGTTAGGGCCTTTCTACCCGAGAGCGACGATATGCACTTAAGAGATTTCATTTAACCAAAACCAACTTTTAATCTTAACGACCGAAGTACTTAGTCAAATTGCTCAGAATCTACTTGGACTTTAGGTAGATTAACGTAAATATATGATACGTCGTGGCTGTAGGTAAATACGTAGGTCTAGAAATACATGCGTTTACTTCGGTCTTCTCCAGAACTGATAATATAATCTGATAAACTGATGAAGACAATATTTCTTTTTCGGATCGCTTTTATCCGTACTTTCTCCTTTTCAAATAAACCTACAAAGGATATAAAACAGGAGGTCCTTCGTCGCTATAGGAATCATACTTCCTGATTATCTTCGACCGCTGGGTGTAAGCAATTTTCATTTATACTTTCTGTGGGAGTTGTTAACCCTTTCGGCCATAGCAACGCGCCAAGCAGTGAATTTTTGGGGATGCATCTGGTATTGATCTGATTCCCTGGAATTGTAAGTACATACCCCAAAATCTGCAATATTTTTTTATGAGTTTGAATAATTGATCATTCACTGAAAAGCAGAACATAATACGTAGTAATTTTAATTTTCAAGAAATGCTCTATAGCCTACAAAACATAGACAATAAAAAGATTTAAGAGGAACAAGTTATGTCTTCTTCAAAACTTACGATTTTTGACTGTCCACTTTCTACATTGTTCTCAAACATTTATTCTTCACTGACTTCTCTGCACCTTATATTTACTTTTGCCATCTTACCATAAAAAGGACCCCAACGTCCATTTTTATTTATTTTTTCTTCTCATTTTCTCCTTGGTACCCATGCCTTTCATACAAAAATATATTTTTTCTGAACGACATGTGTACCGGCATTTTCTTCAGTTTCTTATTTCAGCTCTTTCTATTTGTTTTTATTCATTTTCTGGTATTGTTTAGTTTTTGTTTTCTTATGTCTACTCGTACTTATATTTGTTGTTTTGCTTTTTCGTTACATTTTGTTGTTTTTGTATTTTTCTTTTTCGTTTCTCTTTGCTATGGTGTGCATGACTTCCAACAACAAATAAAAAAAAATCAATTGTGTGATCCACATTTGAGTGAATGAGGTGACCAGCTGTGTATAACATTTGTGGCTACATAATATAAATGCACTGGGGTTAAATTTTTTCAATAGTCGTGAATAAGTATTTTTGAAATCAAACGTAGTCATCGACAATGAAGTTCCAATATCATAGAAAAAATTATTCCCCGTAATTTTTTCAAACAGAAAAATTACTTCTTAAATTAGAAAACCACATCTTATTGTTATCCAAATTTCATTTCGTTCAAGAAGTATTAGAATTTTGCGCTATCCTATATGAGATATGTAAAAATATCTATTAAACTAAAAAGAGAGATAGTTATGTAAAATTAATCATCCTTAAGACCAGTGGTAGACACGTAGTGTCCCTATCCGACCTCATTGCCCGAACTGTTATTCGACGCACAAGCAAGCGAACAAAAATTCGCAGAACTTCAACGCTATCACGGCACAGTGTTGAGTTGAGTTCAAATGAACACAAAAACAACACACAAAGAGACTAGCGCTGCGCCGCATTGTGTCTTGGCGAATGTTGCAATTGTTTTTGTTTGTAGTGTGATTTGTGTTTTTTTTGTGCTGTTGGCGAATTTGAAAATGAAAGTAAAAAAAAAAAAACATTAAAATTTTGTTGTTGATGTTTGATGTTATTGTTTCGCCCTTTTATTAGATTTCCATGCCCACCACTGCTTAAGACTACTAATATTCAGTCTAGTAGACCGTTATTTCCAAATAGAAAAACGTAAAATATAGTTTCTGCCTAGTTGTGTCATATCACATATTCTTTTTATAAAAAAAAATTCTTCAAAGTACATATACTGCCGTACTAAGCGAAAAAGACGTATCTCAAAAAAAAAAAAATATCCGAGATTCTTGTGGCATCGGATAGCTTAAGAAATTACGCGTCTAATGAAGCACTCCAAATGTCGGCATCTTAGTTCAATCAAATAAAAAATCTACTAAGAAAATTTCCTCTATCTCAATTTTACAGGTATTTCAACAAATTGACATAAACAAAACATCAATTATCTCGAAATGAATTTTTTTGAGATACGTCTTTTTCGCTTAGTACGGCAGTATAGTATGCCAAAACTATTTTAAAAACCTACATACCGAAGAAAAAGTATGAACACTTATTAGTTTTGCCTAATTTATATGTATGTAAGGGGCGGTCTATTAATTACGTGAGGTGTGTGTTTGGAAATTCGGACCCCCCTCCTTTGGTGAGTTCTGACGGGACCCCCCTCCGTGAGACTTGCCTTATAATTTTTAAATGTAATCTGCTATAATTCATACTCTCTGCATTAAAAAGTTGACGTGAGATTTTCATTGACCTCCTTCCGCCTTGGTGAGATTTTGCCGGACCCCCTCACCCCTATTATGACTCACGTAATTAATAATACATATCAGTTTTTCAAATCATAAATATTTTTTAAAATAAAAAAAAAACTAATTATTCTCGTAAATAATAATAATGTATGTTTTTGGGTGCATGACATCTAGAGATTGCATTTTTTAAAAGCGAATACGTTAATTTTAAGTTTCATAACATTGTGGTCACTCATGAAAACGTAAGTCTCATATTATGCATTTCCATAGAAGTGGTGGCATAAAAAATGCGATTATTCAGCAAAACTGGGACTAAAGATGGGCGACTGAGCGTTTTGAAGGAGATATTTTCATAGGCCTTTGTTGCTAGAGAAAACATCAAATTTTCGTAACTTATATTTGAGTTTAAAGTGCCTCTTAGAGGAAATCGATTTTTTTCTCAATAATACCATAAACTTTAATACTTAATAGAAAGTAATCAAAACCATTTTCTACTTTAACTATTGCGCTTCACTACGCGTTGATACCTGAAACCTTTGTAGCCACAACCCCTTTCTTAAAGTGCAATTCCCACGCAAAAACCAAAACAACAAGTAGTTCTAGAAATTAATTTTACAACAAAATTGTTCCATTAATATCGACCCCAACTGAACTAAAAAATAAATTGCGAACAAAGAAACCCTAGTTATAAAAATACAATTTCTTATGGAAGAAAATAAATTACGCACATCCCGTTGATCCCAAAAGAGAGACTACAAAGGGGTGGCTTAAAACCGATCAATAACGAATAAAGGGTACCTGTAAACCACTACTGCTGCTGCTTTTTCTGGCAGCTTTAAAATACAATAGGGGGTTGTTACTACAAAATTATAAAGATCTGTTGAGTTCAGTTTGGAACGAGCAGCAAAAGATAATTTTTTTTTTTTGATAACTTGCAAAGTTTGTTTGCTACACAAACGACAGAATATAAATATAAATCAGAATCTCTTGTACCCTCCACGAAAAATCTCATAGGAATTTCCTGTTACAAGACCAAAAAACTAAACCCAAAAAGTTTACCTGCTCTTGATCGCGCATCATATACCTGCTGCAGCCGATAAACATGCAGGTAACTGAAAAAAATACACCTTTTCGGACCCCTTTTTTTCAGTTTATTATTACTTGGTAATGCATTGGTATGCATGGTTTTTTTGTTATTGTGTCTGGTGCACGCACACAGCACACAACCCAATCCACCCCATTTGCTTGCTGTTGCTTTCAAGCAGGATCGCAGCGGATCGGCAACGTGCTCATAAAAAATCTACAAGAACCGAAAAGCAAAAGAGAAAAAAGTAAGTCGCGTCTGCGCATTGGAAAAATATTGTCTTATGATTTTTGTTGTTGTTGCTGCTGTTGTTATGAGGGGAATTTTTTTTTCTTTATATACCATGCCATTATTTTCTTCATCTTCTTGTGCGCCTTTCGCTTCCCTATACTTAATCCTATATGTTTTCTTAAGTTTCTTTTTTTTATTTTACTACATCTTCTCCCACCACAGCCAAAATTGAAATTGAGCCAGGCGCACAGTGGGTTGAAATAGCACTACTCTACAAATTTACAAAAACTTACACCACAACGAATGGCGACATTTTCTATAGTGAAATTTCCCGTAGAATCCGAATATCCTAATGGTTTTTTTCGAAAGGCTCAACTTTTTCATATAAATGGAAAAACTAAAAAAAAAAAAAAAAATGCATGTAAGAATTTTAATTGTCAGCCAGTGTAGAGGAGTCATAAAAAAAATTTAACGCACAAAATATGCCAACAGTAGCCGCGTTTTATTCGCTCTGGTTAAACCTAAAAGTGAATAAAACGCATAAGTTTAACTTTTTATAATTCTGCATTTAACCAATCGGTGGCATGACAGTGTTTGACAGAAATTCTATTTTAAAATCAGAGCCGGCTTTATGGTCGTGTGGTTGAACGGGGCCTAGCGCGGTAAGGGGCCTCACTTATCAGTACATATATATATATTTTTTTCAAATTATTGCTATCAAATAATTTGAAACTGTTTTTATAGTATCGCAGATGCTAATACCAAAGTTTTCTTTTCGTTTTCTGTTACTTCGTCACTGTTTTTATTTTTATTATGTGTTTCTATTTTAATATTTGGTCCTAGCACTGACTGGGTGTACAAGGCCTCGCGTGACCTAAGAACGCTTCTTCAAAATTCCAGCAAAGTTGCCATATAATTTCGATTATTTTAGGTTTGTGTCTATGATGTTTCAAACTTTAGCAAAGACAAAAAAAATCAATCAATGAAACTGGAAATTGAGCTGGTTCACACATTTGTATGAAATTTTGGTTTAACCAAAGCCAATAAAACACAGCTAGTATTAATGTTATGGCTGTTATGATCAAAAAGGTCAAAAATCCTTTTTTTTTGTTTTTTTTTAAACAAATTAAAGCTTTGAAGCCCTTTATCTGGAATTAATTATGTGGTTTACACAAAGGTAGCCCTCTTATCTTATAGAGAATTTTAATATAAAAATTTTAAGCATACATATCTGTGGACATTTGACAAAACAACCTCTTTGGATCTACGGTAATAATTCAAAACAGCATAAGCTCTTTGCTTCAACGCAAGACTTACGCTATATTGAATTATTACCGTAGATCAAAAGAGGTTGTTTTGTCAAATATCCACAGATATGTTTATAGAAAAGTCAGAACTAGATCATTTCATTAACATCAATGCAAAAAAACATTTTTTTCTTATGTGTAAATGCACATTATTTTTCAAATGGACTAAGGCGGACCACATCAATGTCATCAATTAGCTTAAATTTACAGGTATCAATTTTAGGAGACCCGCATTTTTTATTTTGCTGAAAAGATATATTTTTCAAAGTTATCGTCACTTGAACTTTGTATGTTAAAATTTCAAATACGAAAAAAAAACTCTTAAAAGATTTTTTTTTTGAAATTGTTGGTATTTCCTCAATACATAGTGGGTGTTTATATTTTTTTAAAAAAAATTTCTTCATTATCTTATTAGTTTTATGAAAAAGTGACGTTTAGTGCAAAGTAAATTTTACAATTTTTTGATTTGAAGGAAGTGTCTCTGGCTTACGATACGAACAATATCTTCTACAAAATAATTTATTTTGCACTGAATGCACCCACTTTATGTGGTTATCGATAGTTTTGTTCGCATTTTCTTGGAGAATTATCGTTAACAAGCTTATAAGCAAGGCAAGTGTAGTATTAGAAGTTATTTGTTAAAAGTGGAAATTGCTCAGGAAATAAACGTCATAAAAAAATTACAAAATTTTGGCCCTAGAGAACAACTACCGAAACCTAATATACTTTTTTTCTGTTAACACCCAAACAAACTGCAAGCCGATTTTCTACTTAAAATTTGTTCTAAACGAACTTTATACTTACATACATGGGAAATTATTTTGTTGCGTGCTATGAATTTAATTTGATTTGGAACTAGGTTTTTCGTCTTATCTGGTTTGAAACATTAAATTCTACCTATAACTAAATTTCAAAGTAATTGCAAATAAACATTTTATCAACAAAATTCCCCAAATATCTTTTATTTGGTTGAAAATGTGTTATGTATTCACATTTTAATTCTAAAGTTAAATCTTTTTACCTCAAATTAAAATGAACCTTACAGCGCAATAACAAAACATGCAACTGCATTGGTCCCTCAATCTGACGTCAACTCAACTTATTACTTATTTTTAATATCTGTCTTGAGAGGGAAAACTTATTGTTGACTTTAAAATAAGAATGTTTCATCCAAAAGCATATTTAGAATACAAAACGCTCCTCAAATTGCGAAACTCTAAGTTCCAAATTTTTTGCTATTCTATTCCACTGTACATCAGGCGGTGGTGGTGGTGGCGGCAACAGCTTGCACTGCGTAGGTAGTTAGATAGGTAGTAGGTAGGTGGTTTCTTGGAAGAAACCTTATGATAAAAACCTCGCATTGCTTTGGCATTGTGAGTTGTTGTTATGGTGATTGCTGATGACGAAGAGTCTTCTTCTTTGGCGTTTTTTTTTTTTTTTTTTGCTTTTCCACTTTATGTTTTAGAGTTTTTGTTGGGTTGCCTTCGTCCCCTATATAAAAATTTCATACAAGGTATTCACACACAAAAATAACAGACCAAACAACAACAACAGTACCAATAATAACCTCACCCAAAAATTTAAAATTTGAGGCGCACAAGGTTGCGCCGCACATCATCATTATGGATGAAATAGCGCGATATTTAGAGTTGTTCTTTTTGTGCTGTTGTTGTTGTTTTTCTTAAGCTGTTCGCTGTAGCTGAAAAAAAGGTGTCTGTTGGTGTTTTTTTCTACTTCGTTTTCTCTTAAGAATAACAATGACGATGCCGCGCATGCGCATATGTAACTTCAGTTTTTTTTTGGGAGGTGATTTAAATGGATTCCTAGAAATTATTTACGTGGAATTAATTTGTTCAATAGACATCAAGTTAAATTAACTCCCCCGACCTTTATGAAAATTTAGGCAGATGTAATTTAAAATTTACTATTCGTAGTTTAATGATGACGTCAAATGTAAACACTTAATACGCTTGTAAAAACTAAATAATTTAAAAAATTAGATTTCTGAGGACATTTCAGACGGATGGCGTAAGTGATTTGCAAACCCCTAACCGACTATTTCTGCTTTGACACTGAGTCCATATAGACCAGAGATGGCCAAGTCGAACAAGAGCTTATTATTTTGGCTCCTTCATATAAATTCGCCGCTCAAAACGAAAAATGTCTCAACACATTTGACTTCGAAAGGGGACGTCCATAATTTACGTGAGTCAAAAAAGTGGGGAGGGGGTCCGGAAAAATCTCACGTCAACTTTTTAATGCAGAGACATTATTATAGCAGATTACATTTAAAAATTATAAGGCAAGTCTCTCGGAAGCGTTGGGGTGGGGGAGGGTCCCGTCAGAACTCACCATATCTCACCAAGGGGACGGGGGTCCGAATTTTCAAAAAAACACCTCACCTTCACAATTTGTTTTTTGGATTATTTTCAATTCTTGTAGTTTGGGCTTGCAAATTTACGCATTGGCTCTTTTATTCAAGTGCTTAACGATTTCCAGCTCCCTTACCCAGTCCTTCTGGCCATGCCGGACTTAAATCATCATCTCTAAAGTTCGTTTTTTACGTTTCAGTCAACTTGTTGCAACTATGCACTTTTTTCCGATATTAAAAATTAAATTTATGCTCCTTAGTTATCTAAATTCAGAGATCAAGGCTAAGGAGGTTCGTAGAGTTCAGAAAAAATCCAAAGGCTTCCAACACCCCGCATAAGGTGTTTGTTCAATTTAAAATGTTGTAATGTGCAAAAATTTATTTTTTAAACTTCAGCTGCCATTTAAATGCAAACATGATTTCTTCTCTCTTCAAGTAGCAGGTGCACCCTTATATTATTTAGCATGAACATTTTTAACATCCGCCAGCCACCTTCTTCATATTGGATGAAGGGCTATAGTTGATCTTCCAAAGTTGTCATACAAGTTTTGTTTTTTTTTTTTTCGTCATGTGTTTCTCCAAGAAACAACTGTCATGTTTTACATTTCTTTATTTTTTAAGGCAACGTTCTTTTGCGTTGAATCAGCACAGTGCCGTATTTACACTTTTTAAAAGTGTAGGCCAATACAGATTTGCCGCCCCCTCGGAAAGAAACTAACCATACAAACTTTATGAGTTAAACTAAAAGAAAAAGTTATTTAACAGTCAACTGATGAGATTATTCAGAGTTGGGAAATAATCAAAATTCAATTCTAAGAAATTGTAATGTGGTGTTGACTTTTCCAATTCAATGGCAGTATGAATGGATTCGTGTATTTCTGCAGTACCATAAATCCGGCCCTGATGCATTTTAGTATTTGTGGTAGGTAGGGTAGGGTCCACTTTAAAAATCACATGACTCTTGCTGTTCTCCCGCAGTTAAATGTACACTTTACGAGTACGCACTCGGGCTGCGTGTTTTTATCATAAATGCAACACATGTGCCAAATATCAGTTAAGTCGTTTTTAGGGGTGGGTTTTCTACAGAAATTTAAATGCATGTCCTACTTTTATTTATTGAAGTTTCATTTTTGTTTTATTTTCTATTTTTATCATTCGAGTCATGATCATGAATTTAAGGTGACCAGATAAGCAGATTATAGAACGTAGGATTCTACTTTTACAAACAGTTGACCGGAAAATGCCTTAATTTATTTTACGTAAATTTTGTTTTAAAGTTTGTCCAGTTGAGTCATATAATCTTGAAGGGCTACGGTCTCATAAGCTTATTATCTTTAGGGATGCTGCTTCAAGGTAAAGACATACTTAATGTTCATAATTTCCTACCTAGACACAACGTTGCGAGATGGTCGGCACAATATAGAAAGCTCCCAACCCTAACGATTTTGGTATCAACAGCCTTTCTAGATATAAAAAGACCATATACTAAGAAGAGGCGTTACACACTGCTGTGGTCCACATTGGCAACAAAAGCCAATAGTTTGAAATTATGTAAAGCTGTACAGTCACCAATACCAAGAGATTACATCAGTCAAGAAATTAGAGGTCCCTTAAAGAGGATCCATATTAAATACAGTGTGCCCGATTTAAATTTATCCAGCCCAATATCTCGAGAACGAAGTAAGATAGCGATAAATGTTCCAGCCAAAAGTTATAAGGCCTCTAAAGGGTCAAATAATAGTGATCTTACCTTTGAACGCAAAATCAATTTTCAGGGTCAAATCGATTGCAACTGTGGTTTTTTTAATGCAAACCTGTGTTTACTATTGCAGATTTTTATTTAATGAGAAAAAATAGATATATTTTTCTCTAGGACTTCTAGCTTTTGATAAAACCAGTTTTGGTCAAAATTTGATCTGTTATCATATTTACTGCAAAACTATCGATTTTCAGTAAAAACCGCACAGAGTAAAAAGTTCTTAAAATTGGTCAACATATTCGGAAAAATATCAAGTTGACCTTGATTTGACCTTGAAAATTGGTTTCAAGGTCAAAAGAAAGGTAACTGTTATATGATCCCCAGAAACTTTATAGTTTTGCCTTAAAGATTTATTAATATCTTACTTAGTTCTTTTGGTAGATATTGGCCTAGGCCTGGAACGGTTTTTCGGTATTTACTTGCCTACGGAACCCTAGTATGGTAAGAAACAACTCCGTAAGAGGTCTCATCTCACCATTCTAAAAAAATAAGAATTGGGAGACGGGTTCAGGGATCTACTCAAGCGTGCTAATTTCTGTTGTCATAATTTCTCTTTGGAGCGAGATTGTTCGATTTGCGCCAGTGGATATTAGAAAAATGACGTAAGCAATTCGCATATTTGTGGTCACTAAATCAAAACTTTCTGGGATGGTATAAACAAAGACACCTTCGAGTTAAATTTCTCTTTATTGAAATTTCAAACTTAACTATAGGATTATAACAAAAAAAATTAATTAGTCCTTTTTTTATTGTATACATATTGTTAAAGAGTAAACAAATTCAGATCGTAGCTGCCTTATAGCTTTTTCCTCTCATATACTTTTAATAATCTTTCTGGTCATTTTTAAATTATCCATGTGCTTAATTATATAACTTATATATGTTACATACATATAACTATACATATATGTCCATATGAAATACCAATACCCTTGAGTCTTAACTTTTTCAATGTACCACAAAAATGTCTAAAAAGAAACCTATCTGAACAGTAAAAATACCATAATCATCAACTGAATAAAATAAGCTGAAAAACAACTTGAAATAAAAACACCTACCAAAATAAGCACAAAAAAACAAAATCCACAAAAAAATAACCTACCCACCCAAAAATCGTATGTGAACAAAAAATAAATTCCAATAAAAGAAAAAAAAAATACTCGTATATGTATTTGTATTTAAAGTTTTTAAACTTTGCTCATCTTCGGTTGTGGCTTTTTGAAACCACAACGTTGACCACTGGTACCACCTGCCGCCCATACAACAATAACAATAAAGACAAACAATTCACCATTGCTGATCGTCAATATGCGTATGCCATACTGCGATATTCTGTCTACCTCTTCATCTTCAGCTTCGGCTTTAGTTTTTTTTATTTTCTTAGCTTCTATAACAACAGACGCAGTTTCTTCTCAAGTCTCATTGTTATGCGCAAAAACCTGAAAACCTGAATTTTTTTTTCCAATTTTAGACACCCAAAAAATGCTATTTATTTATGGCTTTTCAATGAATTTTTCTTTTTAACACAGGGTTAGTCACAAGTGATGCGACGATATTGCAATATATCGAGATGATTTTGAGAAGAGTTATTCACAGGGCAACAATGCATTTTTTGCTTAAACTCGATATCTTTTTTCTTTTCTGGGTATCGTAAATCACTATACAGGTCTCCATACAAACTTATGTAAATTTGTATGATAAAATTTGAAAAAAAGAGATCGATATAATTCCAAGTGAGTTTTGAAGAGGAAGTGTAGTTCTTTCGAACCTCATTAATGGTTTCATAAAAAAAAATTGCATTTCTATGTAAATTTGCCTCAAATATCTCGAAAGCCGGAGCCATTCGAGAAATTCTGAGCTTCTGGGCGTCAAAAACCTTCGGAAAAGTATACTAGAGTTTGAGCAACATAGATTTGACCAAATTTTGTTGACCTGTGTAATTTATTTAAATTTGAGAATAATTTCTATAAAAATTTTGCTGTTTGACATCTACTTTTATTTTCGAAAATATTTTAGAAAAATTTCTTTGCTTATCGGAACAGAAAATAATTCGAAATTTTTTTACTTAGCTTAATGTTCAATACAGTGTGTGATAACATCAAAAAATTACTTGTTTCAAACATTACCAAATAGAATCATCAGTGACCTTTGAACCGATGAGTGAGATTTTCTAAGCCTGTTATGTCTCCCTTTTTGTATAGATTTGTTGAGAACTCAAGCAAAAAAGTGAAATAAAGCAAAACAAAAAAAAAATACTTTTCAGTTGTGTGTCTTTGTTTTTGTAATTCCTTGGATATCACGCTGATCGGCATAACGGTCACTAATGATTCCATTAAGCATTGGATGAAACTAGTATGACTAGCTCTGGCTTTTTTGTATTGTTTTTTTTTTGTATAACTTTTTTGGTGTTATCACACAATACTGCAAAGTAAGCTCAGTATAATAATTTTTAAAATGAAAAAAACCTGACAATACAAATCTAAATCGGTCTTTGAAGCGAATTCGGTCATGTTTCCGGATTTAATGCTAACAGTACATCAGTTATTGTCTGCAGACCTCCAATCCGATTTCTAAACCTCGACCACAATGGGGATGATTATCCAATAAAAACCAAATTTAAAAAAATTTCCCATAAAATACCAAACTGTATGCTAAGCCCCTAGTAACAGATATATAATATATTTCTGATCATTATGCACTTAAAAGTTCTTCCTAAGAGAACAGGAAATTATTTTGGGCTTACACTTCAAAATGTCCCAATCCAGCCATAGCGCTTGTAGACAGTAAAAATCGATAGCATAAAATATTTTAAATGTTCAAAAAATTTCGATATTTTAGATCTTTACGATCATACATTTTTTTTTCTCTCTAAATCGCAATGTGTTACCCCACTGAGGCATAGTGTTTGTGGCACATCGTATTGATTATTAACACGGTTTTATAAATGTTGCGAACCTCATAATTTACTGAACCCAATCTGCCCACATACAACACATTTGAGTGTACATATACATACAAACATATAATCCAACTTTATTCATGATCAACGCGTCTCTACATTTAGTTTTTATTTAAATATTGCGAGCGCTGACACTCTTCTAGCGTGGTTGTTGGTTACTTAGTTAATGTTAACTTAGTTTGACCGAGCCTTAGTTTAACTATTACATACATACATATGTATGTAGGAATAACCCACCACCATCGACACCACTACGACGACCAGCAACAACACCGATACTAACAACATTGGCAAATGAATTGAATTTTTTTATGGTATATGCGACAGCAAAATTGTGAAACCATTCGAGTGTGGAGTGACCGACCACCCACCCAATTTTTTTCAAGTTTCGCTTTTGTATTTTAGAACATGGTTTGCTTAGTTGTGCGTATCTAGTAACTTTGTAGATGTATTCGTTTGGTAGTCACGAAGTTTCTATTTCTTTATTTTTGAAAAAATTTGAAATAAATACTTTGACGGAGATCCGCAGGTTCAATCCCTGGTCCAGGATTCATAACATACTTTTCATATTTCCTTACTTTCCAACATACCGCGTGTCAAAGGATTATCCTCTAAATTGTTAGCCTTTGAAAGAAAAAAAAATTACCTTATCCGAGCCTCAAGTTTTGCCAAGAAGCTGCCAAAAACCTGATTTGTATACTACATACTTATGGGCATCTCCATGGGTCCCGTTCGACCGTCGAACACATTTAAAGTAAAACAAAAAAAGTCAAAATAAAACGGATTTTTATTTTGACAATAGGTTTAACTTATAGCTCCTATATAGCTTTATAATTGGTGCTAAGGGTGACTTTGGGCAATTTTTCGTTTTCAAGATAGTTGCAAAAAATCAAAGTGTCGCACGGGACAAAAACTTCCGGATTCGTGGAAATGTCCATATGTTAAGACGCATGTATTTTGGAAGGAAAGTGATTTGAGCTCCCACAATTTGTTTGCTTAATCTATAGTTCTGCAATTCAATAACAGATCACCCTTACTACCTTCACCCATAAAACTTTGACTCTTGAAATTCCCAAAACCGAAGTGATCCTGTCTTCCAAAATTACTAAGATCATATTACATTGCAGCAAATATTGATACGCGAAATTGAACCTTGTGATACAACAAAACAAAAAAGTGTTGCGTGCTGTTGTTGTTGGTGGTCAATGACGACGACGACGTCTGTCCGTCAGTTTGCTACTGCTGCGCTCACTCCCGCAAATACCCTACCAATAACGCACAGCTCCGCTACGCGTATATTGTAATCAAATGAATGCGGCCAGCAGTATCAGCATAGTAGTAAAGTTTTTTTTTATCTGGGTGCGCGATAGCATTGGTTGGCCTTTCACCACGCACAATTTCAATTCAAAGTGGTGGTACCAACAGCATCTGAGCACCCAACAGCACCAGCTCACCCTGACTGACAGGCTAGCATGGTAGGCTGAATGACTGACTGACTAACTGACTGGCTGTCTGGCTAGCTTGCTTACTGGTTGGGTTGATAATTGTGCTAGCTGTAGCTGTCGGGGCACTATGGCTGTCCGCTGGACTAAAAAAAGTGGTGGGGTGTTGAATTAACTTTAAAGTTCGTTTGTTTTACGGTCACTTTGGGTTGGTTTCTGTTTTTTCGCAGGTTCGTTTTATTAGGCCTCTCTTTTTTACTACTTTCATATACTCTTTTGTTGTTGTCATCGTTGAGCAGATGATCATTTACAACGGAGCACGCATGTAGGCAAATGCAAAAACAAAAAGAACACGTTTGGTTGTTTTAGTTGACCAAGTGCGCTCGTGTTGTGCGCTACACTCGAAAGTAGCTAGAGTTATTGCTGCAAAAAACAAGGGAATTTGATAAGATGTAGCTTAGCCAACATTTTTCTTATGGTGGTTATGTTGATTCTAAATTTAATAATAATTAACCCTTGAGTGCCGATATGCGGAAAAAAGATTTTTGACCATAATTCATAAACCTTAACTTAAACTTCTTTGAAGTATAGACCAAAAGAAAAAATGGGCCGCCCTCTCGACAAGAAAATATCCAATCATACAGTAAACTTGATAAGCAAAAACAAAGCGTTAGCCAAAAGACATTTCAATTGAAAGAAATTGCAATTGCAAAGCAATTTTGTCCAAAATTTTCCGCCTCTTAAAAAAATCTCGATTTGTAGGCCCCAGATGGAGCTTGCCCTTGGGCGTTATGGTAAGCTCAAACTGGAAGTAAATGGTTGATTGTACTGTACTTGGCTCGTTCTGAGCTTTATACTAAGCAAACTACTAAGCTTGAACAGAGGTGAAGGTCTACACCAATTTGGTACCCCGGGTTGTCAAGAGCCCCTAAGACTTCGGTCCTAGTATATCAATTGCGTGAAGTCCTGGAGTGGATCGCATGCGGTAGGACCCTCCGCCGTTGTACCGTGGTAGTTGTGGTTGAAAAACAGATCGCGGGGAGAGCAAAATGTTCTCAACCTAGTGGCCGTTCTAAAAATAGCAATAGATGTGGGTAGATCTCGATTCGAACCTAGAGTGAAGCTATGTCCATTAACATAACTTAACTTGGTAACTGTATCAACTGCATTCATCCTATAATTGAGGACGTACATATGTAAAATAAGGCACACCGTGGCCTTAAGCCTTTCGAGGCAGGCGGTCACGTTAAAAGACCAAGGCAGCTGTGATCTGTCATAGTTGTAGGCCCCGGATCTTTCCGGCAACATCCTAAATTCGGCCCCGTTATCGATTGTCATAGATTTTTAATGCTATATAATGCAGATTTGTTGGATATGCATTAGTACCGAAAATATCATAAAAACCATTTTTGTTTATGATCTGTTACCATTCCACACAATCTAAATAAAAATTAATATTTCTGATTGATTTTTTGATGTTGTGTTCAAACTCGTAGAATCTTTCTAGTACACCAGAACATTCGAACAGTATGCAAAATGGCCAAAAAAAAGTGTTTATGGTTTCGGAAGTGTTGAATCTAAGTCCGGCTTTAAGACTTCACTAACACTTTAGGTTTTTGCAATGTTCCATCCTTGACCTGCTAAAGGAAAAAACTACTTGGCCTTGGCCGACTATAATTTTTATGTTGTTTTCTTTAGGGACGTCCGTAAATCACATGAGTCAAAATAGGGGGGAGGGGGTTCGGAAAAATCTCACCAAGGGGCAGGGGGGTCAATAAAAATCTCACGTCAACTTTTTAATGCAGAGACTATACATTATTATAGCAGATTAAATTTAAAAATTATAAGGCAAGCCTCACAGAAGAGAAGGGGGTCCCATCAGAACTCACCAAATTTCACCAAGGGGTCCGAATTTTCAAAAAAACACCTCACGTAATTAATGGGCTGCCCCTCATGGGTAAGTTTAGAATGGATTAATTTAAAATATTGGGTAGAGTGATTTTATTTTCAACAGGATTTAGATTCAGCATCAAATCTATAGATTTTGATGATTTTGTTTTTGGTTGAGAGAAACTCAAAGGCCTATATATATTAGGTATCAATAATTTTTTTGACATCGGCGCCTTAGGGTTACATATCTCAAAGATTAGAGATCAAATTTCTCCAAATTTCCACCGTTTAATTCTTGTCAACAATCTAATTTTCAAGGATGTTTTTCCCTCCCTAAAAAATTCACGACTGCAAAGCAGGCAATTGATGGAAATGTTCAGTCATAATAAGGGGGGGGGGGGGGTCGAAATGAATTAAAAAAGATTCTCAAAAAAGTTGTAGGGTATTGAAAAACAACAGACGAACAAATTATCAAGCGTTCCGTTGTTGTTGTCAAGCAATCGGACTACGATCACCAACCGTAATTTTTAAGCATCTTTTGTTGTCGTCAACGTCGCATCGTCGTCGACTTCTTACTGGGTGTCATATTTGTTGTCACTAGCGATTACCAACAAAAACAAATAAAAACCGCAAATCTTCGTCCGCAATCAACACGATCACCCAGCGGCTGCAGACACCCTAACAGCGCGGCGCCGCAGCAACTCTTCTTGTTGATTATCATGATGATGGTGTACGCGACAAGTATACGCAGTTATTAGGCTGAGCAGTGGCTGCTGCTTCTTGCTAACCCAACTCGCAGTCATCATTGAGTCCATCAACCGGTTTATTTTGAATGTTTTTTTTTTTTCGGTTCTGGCGTTGGCGGTGGTGGCTGTTGGTACGAACGAACGATCACATTAAGTTTACGCGCCCATTTGCAACCCACTCGCGATTTACTTGGCGGATGTTGATTGTTGTTGCTGTTTTTTGATGATATTTCTTGTTTCTGTTGTTGTTTTCTCTTTCTGATTTTTTTTTTGCATGCTCTCTCAATCGTTTGTTAATTTACTATTCAGTTTTTTTTTGTGTGGAAGATTTTCTACTCTTTGACCACGTTTCTGTGCGCTCTCTTCATTTTAATTTGGCTTGTTTTGTTGTTGTTTTTAAGATGGGTTTCCCCTCCCACTGGCAAGTCAAACTACAAAATTTGCATTTCGGTTTTTGTTTTAAAGAGTGAGTCACAATTCTATTCCCTTTTAACTCGAATGATTTGTGTTATTGTTGTGCACATCCTGTTGAAAATCCCATCATGGAACACTTTAATTAGTAATGCTATTATACCTTAGGCATAGGATATATTCATTTTGAGTTCCGTTGGTATATACATTTGTATGTACATAGGGGACGTTCTTTGTCAACTAGATCAGGGTTGTGCAAAACTTGAATCTACTGTGTGGACAAATAGGAGGGGCTCATATTACGCGATGACACTAGTTTCTTCCGATACAATATGATTAAGAAAAACTTAAAGGTTTTATTGTGGTGGTCCAAGAAGGACTATCTATAAGCAATTATAATGATTAATATCCCATTTTTAAAAGATTCTGATAACTATGCATAAAACCTAATCAAAAACTTAAAAATTTTGCCCAACTATTTATTTGTTGTTTTTTACCTAGTCAATGTAAAATGTTTCCTAAATTTGAATGCTAAATTGAATCTAAAGAATATCGAAAAAGGTCTGGTAAAATATTATCCTTCTACCCTTTAATATCTTTTCTACTCTACAAGGGCATTGCCAACCGCTTTGCGCATTGACTTCTTTCACTAAAAGGCACAGAGGCAGTTTCCGATTCGAAAAGTATTCTCAAAGTAAAATGGGTTTAGTTCCCTTTAGTTTAAAGGATCGTATGAAAAAATTAATATTGATACTCACTCGTATGCGAAAAAAAACCAACTTACAGTTTCCTCAACTCATTCATTTCGCAGAATTCATTGTTTCGTTGCTGCACACCCATTTCGCTGATGAGTACCAACATAAATTACGCAGACAAATTGTCATGATCGGCAACATCGCTGATACAAACGAACCTATTTTCGTTCCATAAAAATAAAAACCTTTTTGTAACTTTCTGCCATTGGAATATCTTTGTTATTTTACCGCCAAGTCTTTTGACAACTCACTGGCTTGGTCTTTTATTTTCCCACTTCTGTGGTTTTTTTTTGTCAAAATGTCTTCGCTGTTTTGAATAACGTCTTAAGTTTCGAACGTGGAGACAGTCACATACTCATAACATTCTTGGTAGCTTGGCTTGGGAGCTTTGTTTATTTTTTGGTTTTATTTTTGTGTTCAACAAAAGACGGAACGATCAAACAACATACATGCATACATTCGGACTAAAGTGGGTGGCAGAATTTACAACGCTTAACCCATGAGATGAAGTTATAATATTTTTCAAGCTTCTGAATATTAATTTATTTCGTTCATGTACAAAGCTGTAGCGATATACATACATACAGTGCCGGCCAAAACTTAAGCACCCCCTTAGTACATTTTTTTCAAATCATGATTTTTTTATGAAAACTACGTTCTTAAAACATATAACGTATTTATTTTAGTTACTTATACCTTTATTATTGACAAGCAAAAATAAAAAAAAAAAACTGCGTCTCATAAATAAAAAGTTAACATCGAAGGAACATTTTAAACCCAAAACCTTAACGGACAAAACTAAAGCAACCCCATTTTTATGGTAAATAAAAACTTTTAAAATTAATACTTAGTTGCGAACCCTTTATTCTGTACGGCTTGCGCACCTCTTTAAGGCATAGAAAAAATTAAATTATTAATGATATCCTGCGATATCCTTCCCCAGGATATTTTTAAGGACTGAATTGATCTTCCGTGGTTTCGCAATTTTTTCTGATGATATTCATGTTGAAAATATCCCACAAGGTCTCAAGAGGATTCAGGTCGAGGCAGGCCAACCAAAAACTTCTACCCTATTGCTCTGAAGCCAGCCCTTACAAGCATTAGAGACATATTTGGATCATTGTCCTGATGCAACCTTCATTCAAGTGGCATCTCTGCATAGGCATATGGCAGCATCACGTCTTTTAATATGTCAATGTACATGAAGCGATCCATAAAATTCGATATAAAATTTTTTTTAAACTTTTTTTTAATGTTATTTTCAATCAATCCTAAGAATGCATCTGCATTCAAATCGAAATTCCCGCCACAACTTTGAAAAATATGAGTTTTTATAAAGGCGCGCATCAGTCAAATTGTATTAATTGTATGCGATTTTCCATTCATTCATTCATTCATCCATCCATCTACTATAGTTTTTGAGATATTTCGTTTTCAAAAACGTCAAAAAAAACAAAGTGTGCAGTTATTAAAATAATGACCGATATGTATGATCCAAATGAAATGCACTCAAACAAATATCATGTTAAAGCCAATAAACATCACCTTAACTTCCACTTTAGGGCATAATGATATCAAGAAAATTTGTTGATAGCTAATAGATATTTTGAAAATCTATCAACCAAAGGCATTTAATTGAAGAAAACATACTCTTTTCTCAGTATACTTAAGTCATATTTTATTTCAGTTTTTGGTGAAATTTGCTGTCTGGTTTTGACGATTATTAAGTACTAACAAATCGCCCTAAGACGAAGCATAAATTTCACCCTGAACTATTGAAAAATTGTCCTTAACTTAATTTGATTTTCCTTTTTGCCACAGATTTGTTTATTGTTAATGAATATTTTTAAAATTTATCAGCCAAATACGTATGTATATTTTAATGAAACAAACTACTCGTATTTTCTGAGTGAACGAATTGGAATTCAAGATAGACGTTTTCAATTCCACAACAAGAGAAAGATTTTTTTGTCGAATCAATTCCGGTAATCAAAATTTGGAATTGAAAAATTTAAATTTATTCCAATGAATTTGTATCGCGGAAACGACTTTTTCAATTCTATACCGATAAAGGAATTTGCCTTTTTCGATTCAATTTCAACAATCAAAACTTTGAAATGAACAATTTTAATCCATTCCAAGGAATTGTAATAACTAACCTTAATTTTCTAAAGAATTAAAAAACGAATTCATTACATTTTTTTTTTGTAAAACAAATGTTTGCACCACTTTATCAAGGTCGAAAATGAAAAGTGCATTTTCTTTCGACTTTTCTACATCCATAAATTTAAAATTTTTCAATTCAAAATTTTGATTTCTGGAATAAATCGACAGGACGGAAGTGGACATTATAAAATTCCAATTCTCTGGAATTGGAATCGAAAAATAATCATTCTAGCCAAAGTCCATAGATTTTTAGAAAGTTTCGCTGTGCAAGATTTTTTTTTTTTACGATACATGTATCGAGTAAGCAAGGGTTAAGCAACTGAAGTGACTAAAACCACACTTGGTCTCCAATTTGCGCGTGGTTTTCTGCTTCTTAATTGTTTTTATTTTGTTTTCTTCGTTGCATGCAATAAAAACAGATGATTTGTTTTTATTGTTCATTTGGTTTGTGTACGTTCTTTCGTATGTTGTATGTTGTGACGACTGTCACCCACCCATTTGTCGTTACAATCGTCTCCATCGTGTCGACTTCATCATCATCATCAACGTCCGCATCAGAACGTGTTCTCCCTCGCTTAAAAATCTGCTGTTTTTGCCCGTTCTTGAGTGGTGGCCCCTTTTAGATTTAGTTTTTGCTTTTTATATTTTTGCTTCTTTGTTGTTTTTCTGTTGAATTCATGGGGGCGTTTGGCGCGTTATGGGAGTTGTTAGTGTATTTTTTGTTCATTTGATCATATACAATTTTATATACTCGTTTTGTACCCCTACTCCCATGTGTATGAAAACAAATTTCTTGTTAAAGGTATTTGTGATCTGGTTTTATTTTACTGTTTTGCCCTCCTAATGTGTTTTTTTTTTTGCATATTGACTTTGGGTGTGCGCTAGCTGGTAAATGTCAAGATCAACCGAAAAAATTTAGGGTCACTTTATTTTTAATAAACTTTATATTAAGACATGCATTCCATCATTGGAATGAATGGCTCTGGTTAAGTCTGATTTCAAATGCCTAGCCCGAAAATGATTGATCGAGTAAAGTCTCGTCGACATTCTAGTGAAAATCTTAAAAATGCCTTGCAGAAAGTAAAAGAATATCAGCACATAAACCTCGAAGGATATGAGATTAAAAAAAACAAACTTAATCCTACATTCTCATACGATAATAAGTGTTTTTCCTGTGTGTCTTATGAAGGATCACACTGAAAGTTCATCGTCCAGACAAAAGGAAATCATTTTCTATCTTCTGAACAATTTAAAAATCTTCACACATTGTATTCTGTGAAACCAGCCAGTTAAGCACTTGGGATATCAATCTAAAAACACCTTTTGCAGACAGTTAAAAATTATTAGTAATTCGTCGAGAGTAAAACTTCCTCACACCCTTACGAATCTTTTGTATATTTTTCACGCCAATGCCCGAGGATGTACGATGTCCACATTCGAATTCTTGATATCACTTGCGAATAATGCTTATGTAGGCCTTGTACTTTCATAGCAACACCAATTAGTACTCATTCGTGGAGATGCTTTTAACTGCATTTTTCAATCGTTTCACATCATCACTCGAAAACATTGATTTTAAATTGTTCATTCTTCAGTATATAACTCCTTAAATTCACCTTAGAACTAAACATGGAAATAGTTTTTCGATCTATTAAGAATAATTAACAAATTTGAGAAACTATTTCGATTGTAGATAGCGAGCTAGTGAATGGTAATTTTGCAAAGAAGATTATCTTTAGAGATGAGAGCTATTTTCAACTCAATTGGTATGTAAATTAGCAAAAACTATCAAATTTGGAATGTGGACAATCCAAAAGTGAATGATGCGGCATCTTTAATATCATAAAAGCCGGTATATCAGCTAAATGAATAAACATTTGCCATCCCAACACCCAACACAATTGATTTTTTCTAAAGTGATACATTTAATATACTTATGTATATAAATTGAGTTATTACATAAATTAGCCATCAAAGAATTTTTCTTTTGCATCCATTACAATTCCAACAGACATACACACCATACGGAAAGTTTCGCTTAACTTAATTCAATGCTGACTCCCAACACCTACCAACATCAGTAGAAATTGTGCTGTTTACACATTTCTTGCATGAATTGCATATCGAGAATTCCTGGAAATTGTGTGAGCAATTCACCAGACAGACAGACAAATTGCCATTGACAACTCTCGTCCGCCTACTTATTGAACGACCTTATTTTACAGCGTACTTTGTACTACATATAGGTACAAACACACATACATACATATATAATATATGCATTAGCGGATGCATGCAATTTTTTATTTTTGTTATATTTTTTTTTAACAGTTTCACAATCTTTAATCATTGTGTTCTTTCTTTTCTTCTCCTATACAGTTTATATTACCGACCCGCAGTTGTTGCATTGCAAGCGCATTTTATAAGCCATGGCAACATTAATACCGTCCTCAAATGTTGAGGCCGCCTATGAAGATATGTTCAAAGAAATCACACGAAAATTATATGGGGAAGAGACCGGAAATGGTTTGCATACGTTGGGCACACCGGTTGCGCAGGTGGCAACCACAGGGCCGACAGCACCTGAAGGCGAACGTTCGTTTACGAATTTGGTAAGTGTGCGGGGGTTTAACCCACAACCGAACCATAAGAGATGATCAAGCGCAAATTGCTCCCAATTGTTTCGATTTATTCTCTGCAATCGATTAATTGTCTCTTTTTGAATTTATTATAGCGCTCTTGTTTTTAATTTGATTTCTTTAATTTTTTTTTTCAACGCCTCTTTTTAGCAAATTGATCGTTCAGCAGCACCCACCATCGAATATGAGCATAATAGTGCCGCTGCTGCAGCAGCTGCCGCCGCCGTAGCTGGTCAAAATACCAGCGTTGTAATACAACAACAACCGGAAGGTTCTGTTGTTGTCGCCACAACGGGTGGAAATTTCAAATCTGAAGATCATCTTAGTACCGCATTTGGTTTAGCAGCACTCATGCAGAATGGTTTCACTACAACGGGTACTATTTTAAGTACGCAAGCGTTAAATAAAGTGGTTACTAATGCTGCGGTAATACAACAAAATACAGCCGGTGGTACAGATCAGCAACAACGTTGGAGTAGTGCTGGTGGTTCAGGGGATGGCACTACAGATCAGCAACAACAACAGCAGCAGCAGCAACCGCAAATTGTGCAATGGACAACTGGTGGAAAGTTACAGAGTTATACAACTGCTACACAGCAGCAACAACAACAGCAGCAGCAGCAACAACAACAACAGCAGCAGCAACAACAGCAGCAACAACAACAACAACAACAGCAGCAACAACAACAAATTACAACACCAAAGTCAAAGTGAGTATAAGAGTGGTGTACCATGTAAGATAAGCAGTTTCAGGGTAGTTAGAGAGTTCAGGGTCTTTGGAGAAGATTAAGTACGGGGTATGGGTAGAAAATTTGAAGTACGATTGCTATTAAAATTCAGCGATGTGGTTAAGTCAGAGCTAATTAAAGCAATGTAAATTAATGTAAAAAACCTCAACTCTACTTGGCTTTATTAAGTGGTGGGCAAAATAATTTAATAGCCCTTTATTAACGGTAACTTTATATAATATGTACAATTGTGCCTCCTCATTTAGAGTAGTATGGAAGTAGAATTGAAATAATTCAAAAAAACTTCATTCGTTTGGCTTAAATTGGGTTGACTCTATAAATCTTCGTTCTTATGAGAATCGTTTGAAGTTATTTCATATGCAGTCTTTGAGTTCCCGCAGAAATATTGTGGATACACTTTATCTGCATCAACTTGTTACTGGGTCAGGGTAAATTTTTCCTAACGTTTATGCCTTGGATCATGTGAATTTATACATATAAATATTTTAATATATCCATATGTTAATGTTCACATGATCTAAGTGGGCATGTTGAGAAAGTACGAAACAGCTAATTCAATTCAATTTTTTATTGAATAAGCTTTTACTGGGTTTAAGGCTTCAATCTAAATAGCTAAGGAGGCTATAATAGCTATAGTAGCTAAACTCTATTATTATAATATTGACACTGCATTAATCGAATTACATACTTTTCAACCGAGAAATCGAAATAAAAAATCGATGATTTAAATTAATTTTTATCGAAAAAAAAAACAGCATTGAAAATGAGGATATTTTTAATCGAAAATAACGTGTTTTTTTTTGAAAAAAATATGTCGGGTTATTTTTAATCAAAGCCAATGAAAAACTGCGATTATTTCTAATTGCAAAATTTAAAATAAAAAACGTCTACTAATTTTTATTATCATCTAAGAATAAAATTTGTAAGTAGAAATGATCCTTAAGTTTCTTTCAAATCTACTGAAGATATATTTATTTATAGACAAAATATTTACTACAAAATTTGTCAAAAAAAGAGTTTTGATGGGCGATTTAGCAAGCTATATTTTAAGTTAATATCGCTATATATAGCTTGTCTCAAAAATTAAAAAGCATCACTAAATATAAAAATCAATCATTGTATGCCTCAGAGTTTAAGCTTTTCGAATTTTATAATTCCAGGTACATATTTACAAATTATCCCACGTACTCCTTTCACTAAGCTCTGAACCATTCACGTATTTCTTCTTAAAATTCTATAAAAGTTTAATCAAAATAATCCTAAATCGAGCATAGAACATCATTTTAATCTAAATCGTGTTCAGAATCACTATCTTTTATATTTACTGTTTGTTTTTTTCGTAGTTTTGATTTGTTTTCAATGAACTTTCTTGTGATTTCCTTAACACTTGGACCATATGACTGACGACTCACTTCATGCTCACACTTTGTCCAAGTGGATGTTATAACGCCCTCGTTTTTGAAGTAATCAACTATGGCGTCACGCTTTTTCCATATTCGCAGTACATCCCTCATATTTTCGTCATGACGATCTACTATATGATAATACGATTCATATTTCTTGGCCGCCTTACGTATCTTCTCTTCATCTAAATTGGGCATCTCCAAATATGGTTGTCTTATAATATGGTATGGATCATATACTTCCGAATAGCTCTGATAACGTACAGCCTCCCAATCAATCATTAGCATAGTGTTGTATAGCTTTTTCGGATGTCCAAGTATACCATGACTTATATCGATGAATGACAACTGTGAACCAGGCACAATAAATTCCAATTCTAGCTGATGTATGCGAAAATCGGTGCCACGATATTTTCGAGCACCTATCCACAATATAGGCTGATTTTCTGGTGCAACATTTGCCAGTTCCTGTATGAGTGGTGAGTTTTGAGCACGATAATTGACACGCCTGTAATTCTTGCCAAACATCATAGCTGCCTCCACTTTACTAAATTGTACATTTTCATTACGCGTCAGTTTGAAATGTTCCGAACGAAAAAGTCTATTCATTTCCGTATCGATGATATCGTATGCTCGTCGATGCATCGCTATCCAGACAACTTGAGTGCTGAAGGCAAGAAAAGCCTCGTGAAATCGTTTATCCTTGATCGACTGCGAAATGTTGACAATCGGCGTAATGTGATAGAAAGGCTTCTGTTCGCCCTCGCCCAATATAATGGTGCTATATTCACGTGCCAATATCAGCCGATATTGTGTAAGATAACCAGAGAAAATACGTTTAATCTCATTGCTTTCGGAACTTTGGACTTGCGCTAATTCTCCTGAGATTTCATCGCGTCGTATCAATATGAATTCGACCATTTTTAGAAAATATTCGAAATAGGTGATCAATGCATGCAGAAACCTATCGGCTGAACGTGTGTGTAGAAAATTAACGAAATCTTTTGTGACAATTTCACTGGGCGATAAATAGAGTACCAGGTTCTTGATATCTTGTATGAGTATAACATCGGCATCAAAAGTCGTCTCGGAACGTTGGAATTCCTGGCGAAAAATGATCTCTTCCAATTGATTCATGTTCTTCATAAATTTAAAACCGCCAGTCTTGACAATCTCTTCTTTCATCTCTTCAGCGTGCGAATCGAACGTGAGCTTTTCATCGTTTTCATTCCATAGCCATTTGCCAGCCTGATATTTTGGTACATAATTATCTGTGTGGATGCGTATCATTGTGGAGAATGAAAGAAAAACGTTTTTAAATTTAAAAAATATGTAATTTAATTTATTATAAATTTAACAATTTTTTTTTTTCAAATGTGTTCAATTCAAAGTGACACTTCCAATACAATTTACTTTTTTTTTATCGATATCGAAACGTTTGAAAGATTTAAAAACTACCATGGTACAATTAAGGGGACTTATTGAAAAACACGTTTTTAATAATATTAATCTCAAATTCGGTTTATAACATATATAGACAAAAATTAAACATTTGTCTCACATGGCTGAGTTTTTCTAGTTCCCAAAGCTAAAAAGCGAGTAAAGTTATATCGAGCAGAGCCAAGAGATACAACCGATTCTTATTTTCGTGTGATTTTTAGCATTACCCGATGCGCATCTCTTCACCTCAACCGTGGTGTAGATTCGATGTGCGGTCTGCGTGAAAATTCTATTTAAAAATACTTTTGTATGAGGACCACCTTTAGTATGAACCCAAAATAAAATTTTTACAACCCAAACAGTGTCTCTTAATATAAAAACCACGTAGTGTAAATTCCATGAGAATCGATTAAGCGGTCTTCGAGGAAATACTATCTACAAATATTTTTGTGTGAGCTATGCCTCTTAACATAAGAGATACGTAGTGTAAATTCGGTGTGAATCGATTTATTTGTCTTCGTGAAAATGATATTTAAAAATATATTTGTATGAAGACCACCCTAAGTATGCACCCTAAATAATTTTTTTACCATCCAATCTGTGTCCCTTAACATAAAAGCCATACTGTGTAAATTGCATGAGCATCGATTTACCCGTCTTTGAGAAATCGCTATTTTTAAAATATTTGTGAATGAGGGTCACCCTAAATATGACACCCGCCAGACTGATACTCACACACTGTAAAAATTTCATCAAAATCGGCAGGATAGTTTCCGGGTGCATAAGAGACAGACAGATAGACAGACAGACAAAAAATGAATTTTATATATTAGACTAGATAGTCTTCTTCTTCTTCTCAGGATATACCAGTCATTTCGAAAGTTGTGATATGCTTAAAAAAGAACTACGAGAAACACGAGGTTTTAAATGTAGTCCTTAGCGTGCGTTCCATATGGGAACTTTAATCGTTAAAATATTACAAATCGTCGATAGTTAAAATTACCTTAAAAAGTTCTTTTTTTAAATAGTGGTGCCGATGATACGATTTGATTACATTTCACGAGTTATAAAAACCGCGTGAAAGGGAGCCGCTATTTAATTTTCAGCTTAATGAATAGCACGCGACACGACAGCGGGGCACGTCTAACCACTTCAACGAACAAAATGGAACTCCCACTAGATAGTCTTCTTTCACTTTGAAATTGACAATCAGCTGTTCTCGCAACTGCTTAGTTGTATTTTAACTTAAAAAATGGTTAGTCAAAAAGCTATTTTTTCTCGCACTCGCATGCATTGTGCTTAGCAGTTAAGGGGACATGACAGCTTTAAAAAAAAAATTTAAATGTTTTGAAATGCGTATAATTTTAATAAGAAACAAGATATCATTTTGAAACTTTACACATATATTTTGACACAAAAAAATTTCTTATGAGATTTATGAACATTGGATTTTTTTGGCTCACTAGAACATCTAAAAAATAAAAAAATAAGAAGATTTAATCAGCATCAAAGATGACAAGGAATGAACTACAAGAAAAAATTTTAGTCGAAAAATAACAAAATGGCGTAATTTTTTCGAAAATTGCCAATTTTTCGGACTAAAATCGTACCTAAACTCAAAAACTATAACACCGATCTTTCTGTCCGTAGTTCATTCCCTGCATTAATATGTACACAGCAACATACTAAAATTTCAGAAAGATCGGTTGAGTTGTTTTTTTTTTATCACGCCCGCTAACTCGAAAAACGCGTTCAAAGTTTTTTAAATATAGCTTTTCAAGAACTATAACTTTGACACGATGTTCAAATTATTTTGAATTTTATTTCAGCACTTAATGCTTTTTCGAAAATTACAAATTACAATACAAAAGTTCTTACCAAAAATATAATTTGGTTAATCGCACTGCGAGAACACTGGCAATTTTGCTAAAAAAAACTTTATTTTGCTCTAACGTAAAGGAAAAATCATGTTGTCTCATTTTTATTTTTCTCGCATCTCGTATTTCGTGTGCTTAGAACTTAATTCTTTACACAATGGTTGCGAGTGCGAGAAAAATCAAAACGAGACAACATGATTTTTCCTATATGTTAGAGCAAGGAAAGCAATATAAAACGATTTTTTATATGTTAAAGCTCAATTGTGTTTCTTGATCTAATGTGTAGGAAAAATCATTGTCTTGTTTTGTTTTTTTCTTACATTCATTGTGCTTAGAACTTTACATGGAAAAAATGTCTTGTCGACTTCAAATAATGCAACCGTGAAGTTGTTCCACTAATGTCAAGAATAAGCAAAACAAATGAAATATTTGCGCGTTTTTTTAGTTGTGAAAAGAATTTTTTAGTTGTGAAAAAAAAAATCTTAAGTGGAAATCTACTTCAATATTGGTAGTCGCCGCCACCTGGATTAGACAAAACTATAATCTGGTACATGACTACTTCGGCTATTATGCGATATTTGCATAAAAGTTCGGGAGGTAACGTAGCATTTTTATAGTCATTTCCTCCCGCTTAATTTGCTCGGTCATTAACTTGGAAAGGGAGACCATACATCAAAATTTGACCCATCTTCCTCTGTAATTTTGATCAAGTTTTGAACGAGTAATTTAATTTAAAACTCAACCTTTTTTTTTATTTATGGATTCTTTCCGAGTTATTGATCGAAATTTTTTTCGTCGGCCTCTAACAACCAGGTCAATCACGATTTTGGTGAGAACAAAATATAATTCACTTTAAAGACACTGGCATAATTGTTTTCTTTTTATATATACGGAGAAATAATGGAAAATAAAGTTTGTATAGCCAAAAATCCCGTAAGGGGTTTTAGGTGGCTCTTGCTGCAGCTGACATCGAACGTTCCAGATCGAAACCGTGAACCAGTAGATGAAGAAACCTTGGTATGTATTAGCTATAAGAAGTTTAAATGTGTGCCAGTGATTGCAAAAGATGGTGTAGTGGTCACACCCTGTTTGTGTGCATTTTAATGCAAAAGACGAACTGAATACAATCTGCATATGAGGCGCTCAGTTGCAAAACCGGCCAAGTCCCTTTTTCATACTTTTGAAAAAAACAACGAAAAACGTTTATATTTATCTATGTTCATTGAAAAATTAAAACTTAGTTCCCTCATAATTGCTTATAAAATTTCTTACTCCAAAGCACGTCGGATCAGACTTTTCAAGTTTTATTTTCGTTTGTTTTTGAGAAAACAATTTTGGACTTGGCCTGTTTTGACATAGAAATTTTCAAATTTTCTTTGAAAAAAAGTGGACTTGGCCGGTTTTGATTCCATGGCGTTGGACCGGTTTTGAAAGCAATTTCATGGGCTTAGCCGCTTTTGAAATCCATGCATCAAAATATATATAAAAAATGTAATATTTCTGTCAAAAAAAATTTTTTTTATCTAAAAACATAGTGGAAAGATAGAGCATGGTCTAGATTTGATATATGAGTATATCACAAAATTTGATTTTTTGGACTTGGCTGGTTTTGCAACTGGGCGCCTCATATCATAATTCAAAGTTTAATTAAAATCTAGAACTAAATTTTTTGAAAACATTTTGCTTAGATCGAAATCTAGAACATCGTTGAATAAAAAGAGTTAATGACTTTCTGTTCCTGTAGCTGCCTTGTGCCTCTCGATTTTAAATTAATGTTAAATAACATTAATTAAACAAAAATGTTAGAAATAAATTCTAGCAATTTAACACCATGAAAGTATGGCACAAAATAAATGTGAAGATCTTCCACAAGCCGATTCCCACAAATCACAAATTCTATTATATCCACGTAGAACGTTGAAAAATGATTCTATGTTGGGTAAATCAGAGTTGTATTCCAAAAAACAAACAAAAAAAGCAAATGTAAACATATTTATTTAATACACTTATTGTATAATTTTAATTTTATGTACTATATAACTAAGATTATTATTGTAAACTTTAAACATAACTACATACCTATCTAGTTTTTTACTTTACCTAGTGTCTGGACAAAGCATGGCAAATCTTGGAAAATACTGGTCTAAGTATTTTAAAGACAATTTCTTTCAACGTTATAACCCTAATCGGACAAAAGTAATTTAACTTGCTAAGTGATTTATTAAATCCATACCAGTAAGAATGAACCTGGACCTGAAAAAAGAAGCCAATGTGTTAATTTGGGAACTCAAACAACAAAGTATTTAAAAATGTATAAAAGCTGGAAAGAATCAAGTATTGGATCGTTCAAAAAGTATCGAGTAAGTCAATGATAAGCATCCAAAAAATCAAATATTGCCGTAACTTATCAAACAAGTCGATAAAAATCAAAACGTGTTGAAAAAGCTGTAAAGTATCGACAAATAAAAAGGTCTTGAAAATCGAACTTTGTGCTAATGAAATAAATCAAGTTATGTGGATTGAACACAGCATATCTGGACGTGAAATTGTTAAAAGGGTTACAACGAAGTACAGTACACCCAATTCTGTTTTTACACGGTAGATACGTTTCATATCATTTCATTATTATATAATAATAATTTAAAATTTGTATCTTTAAAAATGAAATTTGTCCTAAGCAGCCATTTTTTTAAACTATTCAGGAGTTTCCAACTTATAATGATTTTTAGAAAAGCCATATCTGCAATTTCCTATGACTATATCTCGAAAACTAGATCCGAGCGATACTTTTTTTATTATATTCCTTCTTAAAATTAAAAGCCACTCAAGAAAAAATAGTTTAAAAAAATGGAGGCTTATGTCAAATCTTAAATTAAAAAATACAAAAAATTTTAGATTAATTTTAAATTTTTTTTACCCTACTTCGATTGAGGAGGCGTCCCATTTAATTTTCGCAAAAAAAAAACCAAATAAGGAAGGTCAAACTTCACTTTAAAATAGAGTCCGTAGGGGTTAAAGATAAAAATTTTAAATTAATTTTAAAATTTTTTTATCTTATTTCGAACCGATTGAGGGGGCGTCCCCAATTTTTTTTTCCTAAGAACCACCCTAATGTGCATACATAGAAAGAAAGGGGATTAATTCCATATGCTTCAACCCTATTAACCTTCTAACCCAATTCCCTAACTAAATTTCTAAAAGATTACGGTTAGTAAAATTATTTTTCTTTAAACTTTCAATAAAATCGCTTTTTTTAATCGAAGGAAATCGTGTAAAAACAAAATCAATTTTTTTTTAAACCGTGTTGTATTAAAACCATGTAAAAACAGAATTGGGTGTAATTGATTACCAGCTTTTGGAAAATTATTTATTTTAGTTTTAAGCTAATACAATTTTTATCAATTTTATCAATTTTTATAGTTTTCTGCTTTAATTTTATAAGTTATAGTTATGAAATTGTATTATCAAAAAAAAAAAAGCTTAAAATTTCTTTACCACTTGTAAGGAGAATCCACAAACCGCCGTATTATGTAAGGCGAAAGAAGTGAGTGACTGAAAGTGACACATCCACCACAGCCATTTGAAACTTTTAATTAAAGACTTGCTTCGACTTTTATGTTAACTTCATCTCGAAGACCATAATTCGGAAAAAAAGTTTAGATTCAGGCAGATGAAAAGCAGTCACTCACTTGCTTCGACTTACATAATACGGGGGAAAATATTTAAATAAATCTGTGATCACTAGGAATAACAACTAAGGTCGATCAACGATACCAAGGTGAAACAATAAATCATATGCTTTTAGTATACACAGAACTTTTGTTGCTTTATTATTCCTTGTGGTCACAGAAATATATCTGCAGAAAAAAATATGAAAAATAGTTTTTCAAAATTTCCGAAATGTGTATGAAGTGGCAGCTGATAAAGAATGTTCTCCAGTTCGATACCGACTGAGAAAGACAGTCGATGAAGTAAGTAACCTCGGTATGTATTAGCTATAAGAAGTTTAAATGATCGCCATTGATTGCAAGAGATAGCGTATTGGTCACCATTGCATCGAAGGGCCAATCAGTTATTATACGAGTATTATATGTATCCCTATTAAATATTGTGTCTGAATTGAGACCATAGAAATCTAATAGTACCTCTTTTGCAAAAATCAATTCAGTAGAAGTAGAAGAAAACCGACAATAAAGCAAAACCTCGTTAAATTTTAATACAAGTATATTTATCGAACCCGCGAATTAAATTTATACTACATAACATACATACATATGTAATCATAATATTGCACTTTTCATAAAATCAATTAACGAAAGAAAATTAATATTGTTTATTGCACCATTTGTAAGTTAAATTCTATACACTTGAGCTATAATATAAATCTAGAATAAAATACGAATTAAATAATATATCATTTGTTCACATCGGTGCAGTAGAAACCGAGAAAGTGATTTAAAGATGTGTGCGGCTTGCATTTTGAAAAATGTAAAATGTTGCGACTGACGCACACACACACACATACACACACGCAGTACTCGCTATTCTACGTAGTAATTAACGATGGAAAATAAAAATTGCACAAACCACCATTTATGAGTGAAATTCTAAGCTACTCGAGTCATAATATCAATTTAGAATAAAATACAAATCAAATTATATATCATTTGTTTTTATCGATGCAATAGCAGCCGAGAAACAGCGATTTAAAGAAAAAATGTTACTTGCTATATGATTATGATCGCCTGGTATTTCGGCGTGTTTTGCAAAATTTCATTCGGCCGACGTACAGCACACGCACGCATGATACTCGTTATTGTTACACACACCCACGCAATCTACTCGTTATTGTTACACCCACCCATGCAATCTACTCGTTATTTTAAAAAAGTTACTTGCTACATGATTATGATCGCCTGGTATTTCGCAAAATTTCATGCGGCCAACGCACAGCACTCGTTATTGTTACACACACCCACACAATATACTCGTTATTGTTACACACACCCACACAATCTACTCGTTATTGTTACATACACCCGCACAATATACTCGTTATTGTTACACACACCTGCACAATATACTCGTTATTGTTACACACACCCACACAATCTACTCGTTATTTAAAACAAAAAAGTTGCTTGCTACATGATTATGTTCGCCTGGTATTTTTGCAAAATTTCATGCGGCTGACGCACAGCACACACACACCCACACAATATATTCGTTACGTGAAGAGCACCCCAGTCAGAAAAATGTCATATCTTAAACTACTGAACTAATTTTAACAAATAAGGTATCATTCTATTTGTATGACAAAGAGGAAGAACACTAGCATATTGAAGTTCCAAAAAATTGATCATAGAGGGATAAACATTTATATACCTACATGCACGATATGTTTGATCTCATTATTTCGCTTCGCCTTGGTAACCGGATCCGATTTTTAAAACTCTTGATATTTAGCTTTTTTGCTAGTAGTGGCAGAAAAAACAGCCGCTACAAATTTCTTAAAATTGCCTCTAATTGCCTTACCTTGCAATTTATTTAATGATCCGTGTCTGTTAATTTAATTAAATAAATAGTTTTCAGTTTTATTTTAAATTTTAGTTGTAAATACAATTTTTATCAATAAAATAATTACTTTGATTGTAATAAATAATAATAATCATAATTTTAATTTATGTATAAATAAGGAAGTTGCAAAACGGTTAGACCCATTTTTTGACAGTAGGCGGTGCGACGTCTCTAAAAAGAAAACAACGTTTCCACGGCTAAACTAATGGACTGGTTTCAATGAAGTTTGGTTTGGATAGAACTCTAAAAAAAATTTGGCACCGCTCTTAGTAGGAAAAAACGTTTTCATGGCTAAATTAATGGACTGTTTTCAACGAAATTTGGTTTAGAAATAGATTGAGCCCCAAACCAGATTTCTAAAAACTCTGTTCTTTTAGTGAGCGTGGCACCGCCCATAACAGGAAAAAACGTTTTCACTGCTAAACTAATGGACCGATTTTGATGAAACTTGGTACAGAGATAGATTGAACCCTTAGAAAACGTATTTGTTTTAACGTGGAGGGTACCACGCCCTCAATAGGAAAATATGTTTTCAAAGATAAAGTAATGAACCGATTTTGATGAAATTTGGTACTGATATAGATCGAACCTTAAGAAAAAGTATATATTTAAGTTTGCTTACAGTTGAGTCTTATGCTTACGAGTATGTATGCTTTAGGCTTTTGACTATTTCGAAAATAACGGGTGAAAGGAACTAATTCGTTTAAGGTATTTTATTGTTTTATATGTTCAATTGTACCCTAAAAATGATAAAAAATTATAAATAAAAAAGGATAAATTCAAAAGTGCGATTAAATTTGGGCTTGAACTTTTGAGAATGGGTGCAAATTTGTCTATTTTTCAAACATAACTCAAAAACTGTACATATTATGATACACATTATCCAATTTACTGCAGAGAATAACATTTCCTATCGAAATATCACTTTATAAAGTCAAAAAATTTATTTTTTTATTAAAATAAACCAAAAATACTATTAAAAAACCGAAACATTTTAATTTTTTGAATTTTTCAATATATTTTTTTTCTGACAGGACTTTTTGTTCACAAAAAAGAAAGGTGACAAAGTCTCCGTCAAAATGGTAACCCATAAAAGTATTTTTGCTGAAAATTGGACGTGATACAGTCGTTCAAATTACATACTTCTGTATGATTTTATCAATTTTTGCCTTTACACCATGTTAGTTTTAATTTTTACTCACAAAGATAATGTTTATTCAGTTGAATAAAAATAGTTTTTTTTCGTGTATAAAACTTACATGGTATAAGGGTTAAAATTGACAGAATCATACAAAGTTGGGCAACTTTGAAAGACTGTATCTCAGTCAATTTCATCAAAAATAGTTTTATGGGTTACCATTTTGACGGAGACTATGTCACCTTTCTTTTTTGTGAACAAAAAAAAAAGCCTAAATCCAGTCAGAAAACAATTGTAAAAGATTCAAAAAATTAAAATTTTTCGGTTTTTTAATAGTATTTTTTAGTTTATTATGTTAAAAAAATAAGTTTTTTGACTTTATAAAGTGCAATTTCGATAGGAAATTTTATTCTCTACAACAAGTCTGATGTTTAAAAAAATACAAAATGAACAGATTTGCACCCGTTCTCAAAGTGCAAGCCCAAATTTAATCGCTCTTTTGGATTTATAATTTTTACGGCGCAATTGAACATATAGAACAATAAAAAACCTTTAAATAATTAGTTCCTTATTCAAATACATAGTCAATAGCCTACTTGATGCTTCGTAATTATTGAGTTTGCATTTTAATATACATATGTACATATGTGAATAAAATGAATAGAAACAAAACTAATAACATTTAGCATAAACTTATAAAATAAAAATTGAATATAAATTATATTTTTATGTGTTACCGGCCAAGCTAGTTTTAGGCCAAACTAGTTACCATTAAAAATATGCAATCAAATCTTAATGAAAAAGCACTGTGGCTAGGGAAGACTAAGATAGTAGCAAAGTAAACTAATAAAACTAACAATTTCATTGTATGCTCATCAAGTGGTAAGTGGGCGGCCTTTGGCCGCGGCTCACGATTTACATCCTCCAATACTTGCTTCGTGACGGCTTTCGGCAGCGGTTCAGTCTACAACATAATCAACATCGGCTTCGCGATCCACAGTGCTTTTGCATGAAAATTAAATCGCATACTTTTAGGCCTTCAAACTAACTAGTTTGGCCTAGGATAAACTAGTTTATTCTAAAAACTAGTTTGCCCAGTAACATACATATATACATTTTAATCTATGCTGCTTTGTGTTAAGCATAATATTAATAACAGTGTTTAAGTTTGATTAAATAATAACTACTAAAATTAATATTTAAAAATATATTACAGATAGAAAAATATAGTACATACATACATAATAATAAGGAAAAACAATAGTAGTGAATCTGCTGTATCCCCCCGTTTTCTTGGAAACACCCATTTATCGTGTTTCCCAATGTTCTTGTTATGCCAGTGTAAGCAAAACCGTTCAAAATATTAATGCCACAAAAAAAAAACTCCAAGAAAAATTTATTCCAATTTGGTTCTTATTAGATGTAAAAGATCATTTAAAAAACATCTTTTAAAAAAGATATAAGTATCAAATCTTGGTTGAGTTTTTCTTTGGAAATAATACCCGAATCTTTTCTTTTACAGAATATTTTTTGCGAAATTTTAATCATTTATTTCTTAGGCTTTTCCTATTAATTTAATGCTAAATAAAAAGAAAATTTACAGAATGTAGCGAATTCTATTCGATATCAATTTCACACATTTATCGTTAAAATTATGTAGTAGAGAACATTTTTTTTTTTGGAGAATGTTTATAAAATTTCAAGTTACCTGAAAATCTGTAATTTCAGCTTAGTTTCTTATCAATGGAAAACATAACATATTTGACATCAATTTTCTTCTGATCAATATCCACTGAACTGTCTTCATTTCTATTTTCCAGATCGAAGAATCGCCATGACAACCCAACAGTTGTCACAGCAACCGATGTCATCTATACTAGTCCTTCAACATCAGCCAATAGTAATGTAAATTCCGGCCCAAATCAAGTTCAACAAATAATAGCACCAACTACAACAAACAACACAGTCGTTGTCAACGCTGTTGGCATAGTGGCAGCATCAACCGGCGGTGGTAGCGGTGGCAATAGTCGTAAAAAGTCACAAAATTCCAACAATGCTAATCAACAAAATGCCAACGCCAATGTCGGCGTACAAGTACAGAAACGTTACGCCTGCACACATTGTCCCTACTCCACCGATCGACGTGATCTCTATACACGTCATGAAAATATACATAAAGACGAGAAACCATTCCAATGTTATGCCTGCCTCAAGCAGTTCAATCGGGCCGATCATGTTAAAAAGCATTTTCTGCGCATGCATCGTGAACTGCAATATGATATTAACAAAACACGGCGTCATTTACCAACATCAAATAATACAGGTGGCCGTAGCAATATCACCATTTCGTCTGTCAACACCAGCAATTCTAGTGGTTCACCCGAACAGAAACCAAATATCTTCCATGCGGCAAATGTACAGCTAGACAATGCATTTCTGGAGGGTCAACGTCAGCCCACCTCATCAAGTCTCAGTATTGCAGAAACAATTGAGGCAGTTGCCTCAGCAACAGATGCTCCATTGCCGCAGCTTAAGCAGGAGAAACTAGAGGACGGTACAACGGTTGGTAGCGTTAAGCCAAAGCGTGAGAAACGTTTCACTTGCTGCTATTGTCCTTGGTCTGGTGCTGATAAATGGGGACTTAAACGTCATTTAAATACTCATACAAAACCTTACGTTTGTCTGCTCTGCGATTATAAGGCAGCGCGTGCGGAACGTCTTTCCACTCATGTTCTAAAGGTGCACAATAAAAAGGCGTGCAACAAATGTTCGTTCCTTGCTGATACACAGGAAGAATTTCAGACCCATGTCAACGAAGTACAGTGAGTATAAAAATAAAATTTTTTCTAAAAATATGCCGTAAATTAAGTAAAGGAGTTGCGATTATCAAATGCGAATCGGATACGGAAAAAAAATGTAAACTTTTTTGGCCGAAAAATTATTTCGGCCTTAGGCGATTATATTTATAGACCCAATTTTTGCTGGGCGAATTTTATTCATTTTATCCAAGATATTTTGAAATAAAAACTTGAATAAGTTATCCACACAAACTGGTTTGTATACGAAATCCCGAACGCGAAGACGGTGCAAACTGAAAAGTGAGAACACTACGTTCGAAATTATTAAGTGGACAATTTTTACCACTTCCTCTACAATAACTTTTGATAAGTAAAATGTTAAAATTAATTTCGAAATCAATTCAGTTTTATTTAAAATTCAAATTCCAAAACGAGACCGATTCGATATAAGTTATTCCAGCAGCGTTTCGCATTTGATAATTTTAGCGCTGACTTTCTTTATCTAGAAAGTCGTTCTATGATTTACAAAACTTAACTTCAAAAAAATTAAGCTAGTATACTCTATACTAATTACTAATTTTATAAAACTTTTCAACTTTTTTCTATTTTAAATCATGCTGCGCCTTTATTATGGTATAGTCCGCACGATAATAGGCAATCTCGTAATAGCAACAATAGCTCCAATAATAATACCAATAATACGACAAACAATATCAATGTTTTGCGTACAATTGGCAACACTTTGGTAACGAACAATCAACTGAATACTTTTCAGAACGCAAACACATCATTTGGGTAATTAAAGGGAATTTAATGAACGTCTTGAAACTGATTTTCTTATTATTTTATAGTTCGGAAAGTGGTTTTAATTATTATGTTTATAAGTAGGTATTTAAGTTCGTAAAATCTTTCGTTGATTTTCAGTCCATCTGAAATCACAAGTTATAATCGGACGCATAAGCACCCTAGTAGCGAAAAAAAGGTTATATAGCTTCTTTTAAAGGCCTTTTAAAGACAAGTATAAGGACAACATTAGATTTATAAAAGCCATTTGACATATGAAGTATTAGGAATCTCTTTGTTATCTTTCATGAGACTCGGTAAAGTACCTTCTTGATGTGTTAAAAAGACACCTTACAAACACAAAGGAGCGTATTCTTCTTTCAAAGAGTTAAAATCTTAAAAATGTCTTAAAGATCTTTGAAAGAATAAAAAATATTTGATTTTATTATTGAATTTCATTTTTACTCACGTTTTCTATGCCGGTCTCAAACCTTTGCTCCAACGATCCATTGTTCTGCACGCTATCCACTAGGCTTTCTGTGGTGTATTCTACGTTAAAGGCGAATCACATTTTTCTCACGTTTGTCTTGGTAAAGCGCCTAAAAAAGACAAAAAAATCTAACAATATAAACAAATGAGGCGGCATTACTTTCAAGTGACTACAATGTCTAAAGTATAATGACACATGAGACATGCCGCCTCATCTCTTTATAATAAGCCTATTATGAGCTTTACAAATGCATATTAAATAAGTTTTTACGTTTCTCGTTACTATGGTTTTAAGCCCTGCTTTAACAAGATATTATAAAACCAAAATTTCGCTACAATTTACAATCTATTTTAAATACATTTTGGTTAGCTGAATTTTTGCCTTGATAACTTTCGCACTTGCTACGTAAGG
This sequence comes from Tricholauxania praeusta, assembly GCA_949775025.1. Classification (NCBI taxonomy): domain Eukaryota; kingdom Metazoa; phylum Arthropoda; class Insecta; order Diptera; family Lauxaniidae; genus Tricholauxania; species Tricholauxania praeusta. The sequence continues at coordinate 110,254,541 of OX459031.1, read as the reverse complement.
CACGGCTCTTAAACACAACTTAATCATATGTCAATTATTTGGAAAACTTTAGATCTTTAAAAATCACTTGATTTTAATTTTTTTTTTTGAAAAGATTTATATCCGCGAACTTGGTAGTATTTTTGGGTGTGTCAGTTGTAATGTTTTTGTTATAGTCAAAAAATTCACTTTCTGAAAAAGATAAACTGCTTTCCGGACTTGTTTTAAGTCAAAAGGGGTTTGATTTCATGGGTTATTATTTTTTTTATATTTGTGAATTTCTGGTTGTTTTTTTTTCTTTGTGAATTTTTCAAAAATATGTAAGAAAAAATTAAATTCTTTTTTCCATTAATATTACCAGCACCACCTCTACAACAACCACCAATGCCATTAATAATGCTGGCGGTTCAGTAACAATTTACACTACAACCACAACAAACGATAATGGCACCCTTGCTGGTGGACCACTACAGGAGATCATTGTAAATCCAACTTCAATGGTTGGTTGGCGCTTAAGCGCCAATGGTTCACTGATACCACCGCATGAACTACTCACGGGTAGTTTGCCAAATGCAGCCGCTCAGAAACGTGGCTCTGAGCGCTTATTTCAATATCTTGAAGCAGACGGAAGCGATACGGAAGACTATGCGCGGTAGTTTGCTCATACATACATAAATTTGTTTATAGCCCGAACTTTCATTTTTGTTTCTTACAGAAGCTTCTTTAATTTTGTTTTAAATTTTTATGTTGCAATCGTTACCAATTATTAAGTGTCCATTTGGTTTAATCCTTTTATCAATTATGTATTCGATGGAATGTATTTCGTTAGTTAACCTTCATCGCGGAATTAAAAATGTACAAAGTAAAAATTTGACACTCGCAACATTTCTATCAGAAAGTCCATTAGTAAAATTTTGAGAACGATCAACGCAGAGTTGAGTGTTGTTTGAATAAACATTTAATGAAACCACATTTTTATAACATATTTGGCTGGTTTTTGATTGAATATACTGTCGAAAATCAACACAAATGTTTGTGCATGTGACTAGATGGAGATATATTTGTTGATATTTTTGCTGTAGCCGTGACATCTTTTGCTAATAGTCTTATATTTGTTGAACGTATATTTTTTTTGTGTGTTAACATTAATTTACATGATGAGGGTTAACTGAATACCTTATTATTATTTTAACCAATTTTTCCACATAATTTAATTCTTTTTTCTAGAAACATAGAACTCCTCAGTAGTTTTTATTTCAATTTACTTTAAAAAGTTTAAACAGAGACTGAGGAATATAATGATCGTACAATCTTTATTGACTGGAAAATTTCATTCTGTGGAAATAGACCCTTCAGTTATATCTCAAACATCTACTGAGTGAATTGATTGAGTGGAGTCTGATTTTTTCGCCGAATGAATTAAATAAGTATTTTCCATAAAATTGCATGGTCTTGTTATATCTTTCAGTCTCTGGTCTAAGCAAAATTTTGATAAATTTCAAATGCCATATTATTTTGTTATTGTCCTTAATTGCTATACTCAAGAGTTTACTTCTAATGATTGAATTTTTGACAAAATTTTATCAACTTTTACCAAAAGGTCAGTACAGTAAGTATGTGAAAAATGCGTAAGTTTGGAACTTACACTTCGGCACTCACTAAAAACCGACAAAATCAATTGTTCATCACAACGATGCCCGATCTTCAAATAAAATATATCATTGGAAACGTCTCGATCAACACTACATTTTGTGATATTGTAGATCACTGAAATCTGAATGTTTCATAATCGGGCAACATACAATAAAGTTATGAAAACAATAAATTTTTGGCGGCTTTTAAAGAGTGCTTAGAGGTAAATGCCCAAGGTTGTTGAAACATTCTTGAGCAAAGTTCGCAATATAAAAGGAAGCATTTAAATTTTTTTTATATATAAAAGCTGAAGCGCTTGAAATTAACTTTCAAATGAGTGAGATGGTCCCAATTACACAGGTAAAATGGCATTTGAAATTTTTAAAGAAATATTTTATACCTATATATTTTCGATTCAAAATATAAAAAGCTCTTTTTTATTGACTTGAAAACTTTTTTCTCTATTTTAGTCTACTTAAAATGGATGCCATCAGTCGTAATACAGCTTCAGTCGCTCAGGATTTTCATAAGGCGGGAGGCGTGCACGAGTTGAAAATACCAGCTAATCATCAACTCCTGTTCAATAATAAACTGCCTTCACAATGGACGACCAAAGAAGCTGCTGCGCTACTGCATAGCCTAAGTAGAAGTCATCACACTAACAATACCAACAACAATAATAGTGTGGCTTATCAACAACAACAACAACGATCAAAATATGCAAACGTTTATCAACAACAACAACAGCTGATGCAACAACAAAATGGTATACGCCAACGACAACATTCAACTGGTGAAGATGATGAGAACACACCATCGTCAGCATCATCAACAACATCCAGTGATGGTGTATCACCAGTAAAAATGCAACAAAATCGTAATGATCGTCAGCAAATGGCTAATGCAACAACAACAACTATAGCAACAACACCAAATAAGCCCGATCAGAGAAAGGCGATGTCGGCATTTTTAACAAAAAATTTTGGTTTGCAAGAAATTGCAGGCGAAATTTCAATAACAACAGCGAGCAGCAATAAGCGTAAATATCAACAGCATGATCAGTATAACGATCAAGATGCTGTGGAAGACCAAGAAAATAAGCAGATTATTAAGTCGCCTCCCGCGTATAAAATTAACTTCAATCAACAACAACAACAACAAAAGAGATTAACACCTCAGCAACAACAACAACAACAAAGAATCAACAATAATTTAAATGCCAACAATAAAGAACAACAACATCGCCTTGATCTGATCAGAGACAACAAAGAAAATTCCAATGCAGCTTTAATTGCTGCAATGGAGTATCAAAACTTAAATAAATTTGGTACACAATTTCAAAATTATGTTAAGGATATCATCAATAAATATTATGCTGCTGAAACACCACATTTGCTATATCATGCCGCAGCAATGCCAACAGCAAGCAACACTGTACAACAGCAACAATCATCACCACCAAAACGTAGACGCATGCTCAGTGAAACAGAGGAATATATTGAGTATTTAAAAAATAAAGAAGATATCACGCTAACGATAACACCCAAAGTACCAGCAGCAGCAGCAGAAATACAAAAACCACAGCAGTCGCTATTAAAGCGTCAACTTGATATGCCAACAAGAGCACCTGTAACAGTAACAGCAACAGCATCACGTAGACATAGTCCAAAGAAGGTAACGACAGCAGCAACACAGCCAGCTGCTTCTAATCAAAAATCACGTAAATCACTGTCACAATTGGCCACATTATTGCCACTGCTCGCTGATGCTGCTAGTCAACAGCAATATTTGACAACACCATTAGATTTTAGCAAAAAACAGCAGACTCAAGAGCTGCAACAGAAATCTCAGCTACTCGCTACAGCAAACAGCAACAATTGCTTTCTCACCTCCTCCAATATTGCAGCTGACAAACGCTCCTCACGCAAGCAGGCGCAACCAAAAAAAATTCGCACTTCTCCTGAGGTGGTGATCGCAATGTTACGTGATAAATATTTAAATCGTATGGTTGATCGTAAGCTTAGCTGCTCCATATGTTCGACTAGTCATAGTAGCATAATGTTGGTATTTAATTATCATACAAAAGGTTCGCTGACGCTGCATCGTTATTGGAAACATCGTGAAATGCGTCGGAAATGTAATGAATGTGGTATGAAATTTAAGCGCGCTTATAGTTTGCGCGTTCATTGCTTGCGTATACACCGACCATGTGGTGTTGCAAAATCACACAGCAAATGTTGAGTAGAATAAAAACAGCAGTAGTTTTTTTTTTGAAATTGTGTTACCAGATTTAAGTAAAGTTAAGTGAAAATAATTCTGGAATCTCACTATTATTTTTGTATGTTCTTTTTTTAAACTTAAAAGATACTTATCAAAATATCAGAAAGCAGCTATGTTAAAGTGCGTTTATAGTTCTGTTTAATTTAGATTAACTTTGAGCTTAATTTAATACTGCTGTTGCTTAAATATCAAATGTTATTTTCTAAATTTACTTTGATTCAATTTAAATAGGTAATGTGTCAGCTTGGTATTGAGTTAATGAACTGTTCACCTTTGCACAAAAAATTCCGAATAGTTTTAGAAAAAAAATTCCGAATAGTTTTAGATAAAGAATACCCAATCTTAGGATTACTTTTAAGGCAAACCTGATCGTATGGGCCAAACGTCTCAGGCCAAAAAAAAAAAAAAACAGTTGTCCCATAGGACTGAAAATTTGACTTGTTAGTTGGATCTTCTCACACCGAAAATTTATTCATCTGGCACAATTTTAAAACTTTTCTTCTTCAATCGTTCCTAAGTTTTTTTTAAGGATGCATTCGAAAAATTTCACCTCAGACGTTTTCAATTGGTTTTGTACTGATTATTAAAAAAGTGAATCTTTCCTATAAGATCACCAATTTTCAGAGTGACAAATTCATTAAAGTTTGAACAACCGAAGTGAATATTTTCTATAAGATCACCAATTTTCAGAGTGACAAATTCATCAAAGTTTGATGAATTACTTTAAAAGTAATATATGTACTTGATAGGTCTAGCTTATTTTGATTAGGGAGGATTTCGTCGCCATTGCAACAAGCTATAATCGTTTTCAGAGTCTTTTTTTTTCGATCAATAAGGCGATAATTTTTAATTTCTATAAATATATTTGCTGGTGATTAAGAAGTGGTCTATGTCAAAATTGTTTTTTAAAAATTAGAAAAATAGAAAAAATATGATTTGGAGCACTTTCATAATCACCACCGCATATCAGACAGATTTTGTGTTTTTATGAATTTTGGAACCCAAAGCCGGTGCCCATTTTGTTGCATCCAATTATTGAAATTATTATTATTTTTTGAACGAAAAATAATAAAATAACGATTGCTTTTAGCTGACAATTATTTTTGGTAAAATAAAAGTTAAAATTAATGGTTCGGTTCTTTTGGATTGAAAATAATAAAAATTATATAAAAAAAATTAAATCAAAAATTTCGGTTTCTATCTACAGCTACAATATTATAGTGTTGTTTTTATATTTAAAATAATAATAATCTTTACGGTACCTGGTTTTCCGAAATAATGTTAAAAAAGTAAAGATGAATGAGTAGGTGCGCCGTCATAATCAAGTATTTCCTGTACTGCTTTTGAAAATACATAGCTATTTTACGTAACTTGCTGCATACAGCTCAAGATCGAATACTTTTCACACAGTCCTTCGAACGACCTAATTAATTTTTAAGTTCTACCAATACTATTAACAGATTGTATAACATACTCGTATACCTTAAATTCAATTAAAATAACAATTTGAATATACTTGATTATCTCATTGTTTAACTTAAATAAATCAAAAAAAAAAATTTACTTGTCAAATATTTAAATCTAGCTTGAGAAGTCAATTCGGATTAAACATGACTGTAAACGCAACTTTTAAAAAATATTTATTTTAAAGTAAAGTGAAGTATTGCATTATTTATTTCTAAGACAAAAAATGATTTTAAAACTCTTACGGTCGTATTAATAAACGACTAACTTTAATCAGTGTTTTAACAACTGACTAGCGTTCAAATCTCTAGCAAAAGCTAGAGTGACAAGCGTACTATGTCAAATGTTCTGTCGAAAAATGGAACTAAATTTAAGATTTTTTAAATTAATATCTGTGTTCTTTATATAAATTTTTTGTATTTGTCTCAAATTGAAAAACAAAGTACTTTAAAAATTGGTTTAAATTACCGACAGTACCAAAATATTTTGTGTGGCAACTTTTTTTTATTAATTGGAGAAATTAGCGATGCCTAACTTCTTAATCAGTACAGTCGCTCAACGTTTGGTTAGTAATATTTTTTATTAATACGACCGTTAAAGTTGGAATTTAAATTTTATCTCATATTTTCTATTAAGACTAATTAAGTTTTTTTTTATGAATTGTGTACAAAATTTTTTTATCACTCATTGAATAATTTATTTTCTTGAATTCATGAACTGAACATAATTTGTGTCAAAAATGATTATTTAATTTATTACGTTATTTTTACTCAACTTAATTATTTATTTTTATATTCAATATTTTTAACTGATAGTCTGGGGGGGTGGACAATTAAATTTGCTGAAATTGTTTTCAAAAATGCTCAATTTTACTTTATTTATAGAATTGAAATTACTTATGAAAAAGATTAGTGTCAGCTGACCTATGGTGCATTTTGGGTCTGGCAAGCTAAAAAATCTATTCTTTTATATTTTCATGCATTTTTCGCGCAAAAAAATTGAATCGATTATAATTTTTTGTTAAGTTGGGTTTGATTGTAAGTGAACCAAGATCAACGATAATTTCAAAATTGGATTTTTTCTATGCTATCTTTCAATTGTAAATTTAAATTCCTGACTATCATTAAAAATTTTAAGTTTTTATTTTTAAATAATTATGAACTTGCCATTATACATATGTATATGAGGGATTTCATGTCTAATGTCCTAAGCCAAAAATCTAAATTAACTAATTGACCTCAAACTTGGCCAAGGATGATAATTTGAAATTCTTGGTGGGCAACGTCTGTTTAGGGTTGATTTGTTTCCTAAACTAACTATAAAAATCTTAATTCAAGTGCTTTCGATAGATTTTTTAATGGCCTTTCGAATTATCGGAATTATTTTTCAAAAATTTTAAAATTTGTCTTTCGAAAGCACTTGGAACAAGATTTTAAAAGTTTATCCAATAGGACAGCACTTTGCTCAAGTTTGAAGTCAATTAGTTGTTATATTTTTGGCTTAGGACTTTTGACATGAAATCCATCATATGTTGGTAACTCCTCACTCAAACATTGAATTGTTTAATACAAAAAAAAGAAACATTTAAAATAAACTTAGTTTTTGTGTCAAACTCTTATTGATATTTCGTTAAGAATGCAACAGTTGGCTTCATTACAGTAGCGCTGTATGTACTTTCTTTGAACACTTTTTACTCATTGAGTTTAAATTTTAAGTTGTGATGTACCTGAAATATAATTTCCATAATAAATATATAAATTAACTACTTATTTTGTTGAATTGAAAACAAAAATTAATAAAAAATAAATATGAATACAAATTATTTTCCAAAACAATGCAAAACGCTCTCTAAAACTTAATTTTAAGCATTTACTTTGAAATGTTTTAAAACAATACTTAATTGATACTTAAATGAGCACTTATCAAATTTATTTTTTATATTATAGATATAGTTTTAATTACTTAAGCTTTAATTTGCCATTAAAAACAAAACAATAAAGTGTTGCAGCAGTTACAAATATTTTTAAGTTGCCATTCTTTTTTCTAGCCTTATGAATTACTTGTATATTTTTACTTGATAAGTTATTTAATTATTAAAAAAAAAAAAAAGCCATTAAAAATTATAATTAAATTCATTACTTTTTCCAATTCTCACTTAAGTCTCAGCTTTAATTTACCTATGTTTAAATTTAGTTTTTATATTAAATTAAAAATAAATAATAAAAAACTATTTAAACGCAGTAGTAATAAATAAGCTAAACATTTAAATGTATTACTTAAAAAAAAATAAAAGACAAACATACTAACATAAACAAATATACTCATTCTAATTAATAATGTAAAAAAAAAAAAAAAAATAATGAACTAAATTGACTGAAAAGACAACAAACAAAAAAATAAAAGACGAAAGAAACAAAAAAATTGTGTAAGCATATAATAATAATTAATATTTTAATGACATATAATAATAATTAATATTTTAATTATTATTATATTGGCAAAAACAAAATTTTAGTGTAAATTGAGTGTTAAAAAATTAAAAACAAAAGAATTATTCATACAATAAGACAAATTTTTGGAAAGCGTCATAAGAAAATTAATATAAGACATTTAGAAAAGACACAGTATCATTAAAAATTAAAGAAATTAAAACATTCATTCGTTGCAAGACACAAAAGACACACTCATTATTATAAATTATTATATGACCATTTGTGGAAAAGAAGTAAACAAAAATGTTTTAGTTTAAATTATATTTCCGAGTATAAAAATAAAATTAGTTTAAAGAAAATTAATACAAAAATCATGTGTTTTATTTTTGAAAATGGGTTGGTTTATTACGATTCGGAGTTGTGTATGGATTTAGTAAAATCCCATTTTTTACATTAAAAGAAATCTATAGTTACTTAATTAAGGGGAAATAATTGTTAATAAGCGCGTCCAGTTTATCGAGCGTCGAAGACAACCACTGCAAAGATAAAGAAATTTTTTTTTTTTAGTTTATGCATTGATATATTAATTTTTAAAGAAACTGAATTGAAGGGAACTGTTGGTTTATAAGTACATAAACCAGCCAGCTTCTTCATACAGCAACCTGTTCTGAGTTAGAGGTTTTTAGGTTGGGTTTATGGCTAGGCGTTTTTTGTCGCACTACACCACAGCTTGTCGCTCCTGCCAATCAAATACATGCGTGCAGATGAAAGTGTCTATGTCTAGGCGATTTCGCGCAGCATAACACGAACATCAGCAAGCTACGAGCGCCGTCGCTTTCTGCGAAAAGCTGCAACCAAAATATTTTTTAAATTTTGGTACGACGGCGAGCAACGAAATAAAACTGGTACGCGAAAATTGATATTTGTGACACCGTTCGATGCGTTCATGTTGAAAATGGATTTTAATCAACATTAGCGATGACCTTTTTGGGATCAATTTCCAAAAAAAAAAATTGTTTACGCCAATCGATGAGGCAACATCGAAAACGGATTTTTAACATAATTTGGGACTTCCACGGACTCCTGTTTTGGACTCATTTCCGAAAAAAACAATTCCCACCAATCGATGAAGAAAGGTCAAATATGGCCTCTGCGTTTTTCCATTTCATTTTGTTTTTTTTTCGTTTCATTTCATTTCGACTTTATTTAGCATAAATGCCATTTTGACATTATTTAAAGATACATTTCCTTATTTGCAGTTATTCATTGATTGGATGCACTTCAAAACTTTCTTATACATTTGAACTGTTTATATATTTTTTGCGGAGTAAATAAATTATTTTAGATAACAATAAACGCCATAATTTAGCACATATCCTATTTACACTAATTAAATACGAATGAAAAGCGATCAACCGAAAATCCGACATTTCACGCTATAAGAAATTAAATTTTAAGATTACTGTGTTATGTTCAGGTGAATTATAAATTTAAAAAAAAAAATGTATTTTTACAAACTGACTGAGGCCTTTGGGTTATGTTACTTCTAGAAGATGATATGTCATCATAGCTTAAACCACGGATTGTTCCGATTTATTTAATATAGTCGTTCAACCTAGCTGTGCCAATTGGATATTTTGATAATTTCCAAAATCTTAACATGGATATTTGCAGAGCAAATGAAAAACAGTCCCATCAACATCTAGTTCTCTACAGCTTCTGCATAGATTTCTGATGATGGGTTGTTTGGCGAAGACCTTTAGTTCAATATATCCTATGGTTACTAAGAAACTAACACATTTCAATATTTTAAATACACAATTTTTTTATAAACACAATACCAGTATATACGGATGGTTTTAAAATAAATTCTCGCATCGGTTCTGGGGTATCTGAACCAGAGTTGTCGTTTTGGGCTTTTACTGATTTTAGTAGGTTTTGGTGAAATTGATAGTTTTATAGAAGCCTAGCTGAACTTTCCATTTTTGGAAGGATATGATTTTCTTTTTTGTTGTGTCAGTGTAAGTATAAAGCTCAGTTTTCTGGGTAAAAATCCCCCGCTTTGGCCGCAATCTTCAAAAATTGGTGCAAAATAGTTTATTTGGGATATCTTGAGTTCAACAATTTCGTTTCCTTGATTCTGAATCTTGAAAATTTTCCTACACTATGGTACTTTTGCGTAGCAATTTTTAAACGCATTATATGCTGCAAAACACTATTTTCAATTTGAAAAATTTCGGTAGGTTACAGTTGCTTTTTTGGGAAAGTTATTAAATGTTCAAATATTATCACGTGCCAATAGGTGCTGAAATGTGCAGAAACCCTTAACGCCCTAGATTTGTCTCTTGGGCATCAGGTAACCCTATTTATAGTTCAATTTGAGTCTTTCATAATATATTGAGGATTTTTTTGAAATTCATGTCCTAAGGCACGTTTTCTACTCAACCATTAAATGCAAGATTACACATTATCCGAGACAAGAGTAATTTGATAACATGTTACCCTAAACGAGTAAGCGATGTAGCACGAGTTTACAAATTATGTTATATTTCGACTATGTGGATAAAGCTTGGGATTATTTCCAATGTTCTATATGCTATTATAACTTACATCTCTTGGTGCGCTTTTTATACATAATACGGTAGCCACATTCACGGCAACGAATCGGATCACGAGGACGCATTTCATTTTCGTGGTGACACTCTGAAAAATATAATTGGAAAGGAAAATTTTTAAATTATGCTTCAAAATGCTGAATGAAAAATTGGTAAGAGCTCTCGTAAAGGCGGAAGACTCGCAAACTTTTCTCACTTACCGCCACATATATAAGTCATCGCTGTCTTGAGCACAGTGTCTTTAGAGCTGGTTTCAGACATTTTTTTATATTTGTATTAAAAAGTTTACAATTTATAAATTATTATCACTAAATTTCGTGTATTGAATTTCAAGAAATGTGATACCGCAATGCGAATGCATGAAAATTCATGCAAAAATGTTTGACAGTTATTTTAGCTATGTTTAAGTAGTTTGTACATTACGTTATAAAAGCTTGGGCTGTCAAATGTATCATGTGCTTGTGCAGGGACTCCATTAGCTAGGAACAGCAAAATAAATGCGCAATTGCCAGCGATCTGGTGAATGTATCGAGCACCGTCAGGCTGGAAAAGCTCTTGCGGAGCAAAGACTACGTATATTCTTTGTTGTCAGTAAAATTTTATATATTAAAAATTTAAGATTATTTCACTGATCTGACTCTCGCCTTTCCTGGTTTGCTTTAACCCGTACTGTACTAATTAATTTTGACAACCGGCGTAAAGGCAGTACCATTCAATGTTTACAATTTACTTAACTGCATGTAAACGTTTAAAATTGTTTTAGTTTTAATAAATTTAATAAACAATAGTAAAATGTTCGCGAAAAATAAAAGACAAATGCATCCGCGTAATATATTTCGTACACCACCAGATTACACGGACTTGGCTATTAAATATAAGGAATTTCGCAAGGTTTGCAAATTGGTAAGAAATCAAATTAAAAATTAAATTTCGTTTGTAAAATAAATAATTTCAGGAGCTCACTGGCAAAGTGTGCATTGACTATAAAAACGAAAGCGCATTACGTGCACTGACACAAACTTTACTTCAGGAGTACTTCCAACTACAAGTAGAGTTCGCGCCCGGGAGCCTCATACCAACGCTACCGCTGCGACTAAACTATATACTCTGGGTGGAAGATTTGATGAAGCTGTTAGATGTGAAGCAAGTGCATGGTATTGATGTTGGTAAGATGATGCGAAACTTTTTTTTATCGGTACTAAGATCTCGAAATGGAGTATCATTGGTCGCTTGGTTCTTTATCACAGCGAAAGATTTTAGTTAACAAAGTGTCCTGAAATGTATAGTAATTTTGTACAATAACATGACGAATAGTTAGGACTCGATAGGTTCGGACTACGTCTGTATGCGTCCCCATCTCGTAACATTAATAATATAACAATTACCGCATTGATTTCCCAGGCTGGCTTATTTTTTCTTTTAATTCTTGATATTTGTTTAACTTCTGTAGCGCTTAATAAGCATTTTATGTTTCTTCTATTCGCAACAGGTTGTGGCTCCACCTGCATTTACTCACTCTTGGCAGCACGCAAAAATCAATGGCATATGTTAGCGCTTGAATCGAATGCAGAAAATTTGCATTATGCACGCGAAAATGTGCAACAAAACGAGTTACAGCAACTCATTGAAATTTTTGAACAAAAAAATAAAAATGTAATATTTGGTAATTATTTTGAAACACCAACATCAACGCCCTCAGTAACGTTAACGCCGCCCACTGCTGTTACTGCGACTACTTTTCAATTCTGTTTATGCAATCCTCCCTTTTATGATTCCACATTGCCTCAACCTTTTGCTGCCACTACACGCAATCCAGAAAAGCGTCCTGCACCGCGCAATTGCCACACGGGACACGCTGAAGAGTTGTCATGCGATGGCGGGGAAGTGAGTTTCGTGCAACGCATAGTTGAGGAAAGTTTGTTATATCCCAGCAGAATTTGGTTTGTTGTTATTTTACATATTGTATGTTATTTATTTTAGTCTTTTATGTTTAACCTAACTTTGTTTTGCAGCATTTTCACTTCGATGTTGGGACACAAATCAAGTTTAGTAAAAATTTGTGATTTTTTGCGTGCTCGAGAGATTTCAAATTTTACAACAACGGAATTTTGTCAAGGCAATACAACGCGTTGGGGAGTTGCTTGGAGTTTGGGAAAAGAATTAGATTTGAGCAAAGTTAGCTTGTAATGCGATATTATAAGATTTTTTTTTATTATTAGAGAATTTAATTTTTTTAATCGTTAGTACAAAATCAGCGATAAAACTTAAGGTTATATAAGATGTGTATATATTACAAACTACTATAGAAGGAACTTAAATATTGTAGAATTGCTTAAGCAAAAGTTAGGAAAGTGAAAAATTCCAATGATTTGATTTTGTAAATCAGTTTAAATTAGGTGTAAGGTAAAGTTATTTTATACCAGATTTAATGTTAGTATTGGTTATAGGTAGGAAGTCAGTTCGACATCAATAAAAATTGGTTTGAATACTTTATGTTTGTCGTTTATTTTGACAGTCCTTTGTACTATTAACATGGCTAAAAATAACTGATTATTTCACATTCTGTATTCTATAAAATTCAAACAAGCAGTAACAAAATGCAAGCAAACAAATGTGTTTGGGAAGGCAGTAACAGCTTGAACCTGCCAAAGCAGGTTGGTGAAATTTTCCTACAAGATACTTGTCCTGCCTCAAACGCAATGCGTCAACAATGAAGTGACACTAATGTTATGTGGTAAATCGGTCTTCAAATTAAAATTTATCAGAATGCTTTTGTACACATCAAACGATATGACTTCGTGTGGAAGCTTAGAACTTCTAAACTTTCTTTTCATTTAAAAAAAGAGCAAAAATGCCTGAAAAGCTTTTAGTGTGCAAAACCGTGCGGAAATGCAGCCGTCAATATTAAAAGCAGCACCTCATCAAAAGGTTATTCTGTTGTTGATGAGACCGCAATGGAATACTCTATTACGAGTTACTGTAAGCTAGTGATGCCATTTATTCTGACCGTTGTTGGTTTCAAATTGAAATGAAAGCAGACAGAATTTCAATGTAAGCGTATGTCTTTGAGTAATTTTATCTCACCTCCATTCCCAGGATATTGTATTGTCGGTTGCCAAGTAAAATTCACAATACATTTTTTAGGACAAAAACTCTTCATAAAAATGGGCCAAAAACAGGTAGATATTTTAATTCACTAATTGACATTTTTTCATAAAAGTTCGATAGGTTTAATATAAACGCTGCGACTTAACTTTTAGAGCAGTGTAAGGCAAACCTGCGTAAATGCATGTCAATGTGTGCGCCGAGTCATGCCGAATCGCATTTCGCAGCGTAAACCAGTGGCGTAGCTGAGCGTCCGCAAACCCCGCGGTGCGGGGGGCCTCCGAGCTCAAGGGGGCCCCGCGAGCTACCACGAAAAAAAAATGAATGTTAAATAATTAAATCTGCAAACCCAAGTAGCCGAATCGACCCAGCTTGTGCAATTTTTTTTATTTTTGAATATGCAATCCTAAGTAACCGAGTCAACCCAGCTTGTGCAGTTTATTTGATCGTTCAATGTACAAACCCAAGTAACTGAATCTATCTCAAGCTTTTTTTTTGAGCTTTGAATCTGCAAACCCAAGTAACCGAAACGACTCAGCCCGTGCAATTATTTCGACCTTTGAATATGCAATTCTAGCTAATAGAATCGACCCAGCAGCTTGTGCAGTTTTTTTGATTTTCGAAAATTAAAACCTATGTAACCGAATCGACTCAGCTCGTGCAGTTTTTTAACAATTAAATATGCAAACCTAAGTAACCGAATCGACCCAGCTCGTGCAATTTTTTTCCGTTTCTTATGATTGCATATTCAAAGCCCAAAAAATTGCATTAGCTGGGTCGATTTGGTTACTTAGGATTGCAGTTTCAAAGATCAAAAGAATGTCGCGAATTGGGTCGTTTCGGTTACTTGGGTTTGGCAGATTCAACGATCAATAAATAAAATAAACCTTGAGCTGGGTCGATTCGGTTACTTGGGTTTGCAGATTTAATTCTTTAAAAATTGTTCAAGCTGCGTCGATTCGGTCACATCAAACGATCACAAATAAATTGCACAAGCTGGGTTGATTCGGTTACCTAGGATTGCATGCTCAAAAATAAAAAAATTGCTTCAAGGGGGCCTTACTAAGATTTTCGCGGGTGGGCCCCTTAACTCTCAGCTACGCTACTGGCGTACACGTTGAGTATACATACACGTAGCCTATGTTTGAGCTCTGCCGCAGTTGTCCACGAGAGGCAGGATGCCTTACACAGAATTGGAGCTTTACCTGGAAAGAATATTATTTGAGGGGTAGATCAGACTGCATACTTATGATTTTGAATACGCTGAAGTTAAATCTCTAGTATATCAGCATACCATCCTAGACTTATCGCCGAAAAAAAGGTGCGACGCAAATCAGACCAAAATTTTCTTTTAGTTTTGGGTGAACTGTACCTAAATATGTACTTTGGAAGAATTTCTCTAGTATGCCAGATTTTCAATATACATATTCTATCCCAAACTTTCCAATAAAAAATATAATGCACAACAAATTTTTTGTTGCTAAGGCTTCAATGCGGATAATGTAAGGATTACAGATTATCAAGAATAGCCCCATTTTAAGTCATTTTCGGAAATTCATAAAATTAAATTTTTTGAAGTACATTGGTGAATGTGTAATTCTGCTACCGGAATTAGATGAAGTACATTCAAAACTATAAAAATGGTCTGATCTGCCACGATCTAATCTAATGTTTACATGCAACTATACGTACTTATTGAGTTTTACCTGATGAACTTTTATCAAGAAATTTCACTTTTTGAAACTGGGAGAAGTTTTAAAATAAGAAATGAATTACATTTTAGCAAAATATAAGCCAAAATAGGCCAAAAAACCTTAAACTTCAACAACTACAGCAGCTGCACGTGTTAAAGCAAAAAACTAAGAATAACTGTAAACATGGCGCGTCAGATGTTCAGGCAGGGTTGCCAAGTTACCCAGAATTTCATATCAAACTCGGGGGCCTGGTAGCAATTCATTTCTGATATAGCGAATTGAACAATTTTTGTGGTGTGGACTTAAACATTTTGTTGAATGAACATAAAAAAAAATTTTTTTTAAATTATTTTTTTAACATTAGTGACCAAAAAAAATTAGATTTTTTAACAATTGAGGTACAATTATTTTTTTTTTTTTTTAGAATGCCGGGAATTGCTTCTGTTTTTTAAGTTGGCAGCCTTGTGCTCAGAAATGTTTGTTGAACTTACATTTTGTATGTTTGTATGTGAGCAAACCGAAGACCAATGTCAAACACTGAAATTCGCATGTTTCAGCCATATAGTATGTATGTAGTTGTGCAACCGTAAATGGATTAACGAAAATAAGTTTATCATTAAAACTCCATTATGACCACGTAATTATTTAAACTTCCCGCTCGAATATTTGTTTGCTTTTTTTTTTAAATAGAAACACTTGCAATTTTTAGTTTGTCTCTAAATGTTGGGTTTTCTTTATTAGTTTAAATGGTTTTTGTTTATATAGTTTCAATTAATCTTAATATTAAAACAAATTGTGTCTTCTTGTATTTGTTTAATTTTCATTTTTGTTTCAATCAAATGTTATTTGGTTTTTGAAATTTTTGTGTTACATTAAATTCTGCTTCAGGTTTAGATATTAAATGTCTCAAGCTAAGAAATACCTAGTTTTATGTTAGTTATGTATTGTAGGTATGTATTTGATTTGCATTTTATAATAAAATTACAAGCAGCATTTGTTGATGTAATAATAATAAACGATTATGCAAACATGTAGTGAGGGTAGTACATTGAACGTTTTACCTTTTTAGTATATAATTAATTAAAAAATAAAAAAAAATTATTCTAACAAACTGTAAATTAAAGGTACACATACGAGAACTATTTTTGTTCTTACTAGTTTTTATGTACAGTATGACCCAAGATAACCTTATGGTTTGAGTTCATTTAAACTTTTCTATTTTAAACTTTTTTTTAGAGTTTTGCAAAAAAAAAACTATTTGGCATTTAATATGGTGCTAAGCATAACAATAAAACGTGCAAAAATCATCCTCCTTTGACGTAGCGTACATATCGTCGATAAGCAATAACGCCCATTTCCAATTAATTTGGTTTCATTGACAACCAAAACTGTAGGTTCATTAGTCCATCAGCGATAAATACACCCACTTGAGTGTATTGTTTGGAAGCCACTTCAATTGGTCATGCCGTTCAATGGTATTAATAGCTAACGATTGTTTCTTTGGACCTATTTGAAAGAACGAGTGTACGGCAATAAGTCAGCGACCATCTCCCAGCTGAAAACCAAAATTTGCAATGAAGTCAGTGCCATAACATCTAAAATTTTGCGGAAGGTCATGGAAAATGTGATGCATAATTGTGTGAATCAGAAAATGTCCACAACGTAATCTTTTTTTACGTTTAGGTCATTAAAATTGGAGGATGGAGCTGCTTGTAGAAGTCCACGTAAGTAGGTAAAGTTCCTGATCGCCACTCACTTGGGAGTGGCCAGGGATGATTCTTTTGTAAGCAGTTCAAGCAGCTCACAAACTTCTGGCCTTTTGGCCAAGTATCCTCTGGAGATCCCTTGGACACCCGTCCGGGGTTGTGCTAGTTGTGAGAAGGCGAGTCTCTCCTAGACTTAAAACTTGGAATGTGTGCGTAGGGTTTGGGTCCCACCACACATTATCATCATTTCCAATGAAAACCCGCCTGGCGAGAGCTAATGAGGTCGGCCGTAACCTGAGAACGGGTTGTTATGGCCATCTAAGTAAGTAAGTCATTAAAGTTCACTCTTTTTATAAATATATTTGACTCTGAATCAGTAAAAAGTTTTAACGAACTCAAACCATAAAGATAATTTTTTGCCACGCTGTATCAGTACATAATTGTTACATGTATTATAACTTTATAACTTATTTATATAAATTATAATATGCATGAATATAACATGTATTTTGTATTTATGTTTCTATTATATAAATTATATTTACCTTTTTTTACCATTTCATAAAGTTATGTGCTATTCCAACAAGTTTTGTAAATTCTCTTTGTTTGTTTTGATTTTTAATCAATTGCATTTTTATTTATGTTATGTTATTAAACAAAAAATAATTGAGTTTTATATTTGCTGTAAACAAAATTTGTAATGACACAATTTTAATGTAAATTTGTTAATTTACGTTTTTTGAAGGTTAATGTTTTTTTTTGTTTACGTTTAAAGTTATAATTTTTAATTGCATTATTAAAAGTGCAGTTTTGTAATTTGTTTTGTTAAGTGTTAATTTTTTCGCATTAAGTTTGAAATTTCTGTATTTTGCTGTTGGCTTATTTTTTTGTTTTTTTTTTTTTGTATGCACTAGGAATGGTTTACTATTGATTTGATTTTTGACTTTATTAATTTAATTTTTTATTTGTATAGAAAATAGTTGAAAAACCTTACAGAACACGAATTTAAAATTGTTCGTCAAAGTTTTTGTTATAACTTTTCAATTCTTATAAATATTTTTAGGTATTTTTTTTATTGCTAAATTTAGTTTTAGATTGAAAAGTTTTAAGCTCACGAAAAAATTAATTTAATAGTTTTTGCAAAAGAGAAATCATAAAATTTGACGTTTTTGAAACATTCTTCTTAAGTTTTGCTAAGATTTTGTATAGAATATTTAATTTTTTTTTTATGTTAAAATTTAATTTTACGTTTATTAAATTGCAATTGCTTTGACATGAATTTGGCAAATCGAATTTTTAAGCATCAAAATAAAATATTTACAAATCAAATAATGCCTTATATTTGAAGTTTCAAGAGAGAAAGAAAGCCTGTAAAAACATTTTTATTATAATTTTGTGTATTCGTGCTTTTTTGCTAAGACAACAATTTTTAATATAGCAATATAAATATAGCATATAAATTTCTTAAACTATGCATTACAACACAGTTTTTTTTTTTAGACTTTCATCAAACATTGTTCTGCATTTTTTGTGTAATATATTACTTTTGCATGGCAACATACTATGTTTTGGATTTTTCTTAAAGTCTTCCCAACTTTGACAAATAGCACATAATGCATTTTTGCTTTGGATGGCTTTTTAAAATCCAGTTGGCAAATCTACATTTGAATTTTTGCTCATTTCGAGGAGATAAAAAAACGCATAAATACATTAATCGAACAGTTTTTCACTTGTTTACAGTAAAAATTAATTGTATGTATTTTGAAATCTCGTATTAACCATCACGATTCGTCTCGTTTCATTTCTTATTTGCAAGCCTAAGAATATGCTAGTTCAATTTTCATATTTATAGTTAATCATTCATTAAGCATAGGCAAAATATTTCTGTCTTCATTTAAAATATAATAGCATATTTTTAGGCTTGAAAATTAGAGATTAAACGAGACGAATCGTGATAATTGTGGAATATATCCATTTTCTCTTTTGTATCGATCTAATTATAAGCAAATACGTTTTTCTTGAATAGACAAATTTGCATTTTTACAAAGTAGAGAAGAAGTATAAACAAAATTGGTTTTTTAATTTTCATAGAAGATATAAAACAATGCCGAACGCTGCTTTCAACTAAGAAAAGTATTGTTTCCTTTTTTTTTTGCATAGTTTTAAGCGCTTTTTTACCATAACTTGAAAGCCATGTATGCAGTATCAGATAGGACACATTTTGATTCAGATTTCGGCTCAAGAAGATTTCGAAATTGGTATTCTACAGATTGCCAAGTTACAATAGCAAGAACTGAATTTTTGCTCAGTTACTTTTTAATAAAAAATGGAGTAATTCAGTAATATTTTCTAGAAACATTAGAGCTTACCTCTAATTGAAATCTTTAATCAAATTGAGTTCAACCGATATTGCACACCTAAATTTTTCTGGCTGGCATATACATTAAATTGAGTATTGGCTGCAAACACTTAATTTTTATTTAGCTCAACAAGCCGATCGCTTCTCTAATCATACACATAAAAACTCTACGCAAATAAAAAAGTTTTTAAATTAAAACAATTTCTCGTTTTTATGTACAACCCAAATAAACAAACTAAATGCATTTTTTTTGCAAACTACAACTCATCTTCTGTAAACGTGCCCTTTAAAGTAAAGTGCATAAAGCGTTAAATTTACAAAGCACAATTTTAGCTTTATATAATTGATTGATAAAATCATCTTTCGGCATATGTATGCTACATAATAGATTTCTCTTGCATGCCTAAAAATATGCTAGGGTATTTGAAATTAATATTTTTTTTTCTTATTCAAATACGCTAACATATTTTTAAGAATTTCAATATGCTTCATTTTACTAAAAAAGACAAATGCTGCACTAAATTTCACTGGAATTCGTAAAAATTTCACTATTTCATCACTAATGCAAAATTCTGTAGTATGGTTTTGCGCATGTAAGGAAATCTATTATGGGCTTCAAAAATATAGTTTTAAAGCCTTAAAATATGCTAGCATATTACTTGTAAATAAGCATACATTAGGCTGCGGCTAGGCATTATTGTTTTCATTCAAAATATAATAACAGCATATTTTTAAACATAAAAATGTTGCTATTGAAAAGGATGCTGTATCTATTGTTTTAAATTTTTTTTAACAATTTTTTTTTCAGCGAGATAATGAAGATATTCACAACTTAATAAAAAATTAGTACAATGGAATTTTATTGTATAAATCGGGCCGTCTCTATTTCAATGTAAGAACTTCAATCTTTGAAGGAATAAATCAAACGCAGAATTCAAGGTTTCGTGGCATTGAGTATCCATTTAACATCTTAAAATTTATGGAAACTGTTCTTAATCTTGCCCATCTTTTCTCAGTTGATAGTGGGGCTCATTATGGTAAAACATATTCCATGAAAATATGTACATTAGTTGGTTTTTAAAAAAGGTATTTTTTTTTAACAAGCACACACATTTTTTTCGAAATTTCAGATCCAGAGCGAGCGGTTAATATTTTGTATGGAAAAATTGAAATTTGAACGAAAAAAATTTTAAAATTTCGTGGTCGAAAAGTTCATGGAGACGATATCTTTGGCTTTAAAAATCCGTTTCATTTATGTATGTATGTCAAGAAATTTAGACTTATAAGAGCTATAGCTGTTTAAGGTGCTTTATTTGATCAAATACTTAGTAGACATTATGTGCGGAAGACCCAACAAACTCAAATTTTTCATGGAAATATATCCGGTTTTTTTTTTGTTAGTGCTCCCGGGACTTTTTTTAAAAGAATTTAGTTTCATTTAAAACGATTACCAAAATGTTTGCTTCTGATTAGATCAACTGAATCACCTTATAAATCAATTAATGCTAATTTGTGCCAAAAAATTGACTTTAAAGACCTGCAACTTAGAAAATGTTCTAGCTAGAGCAATTTGACTGATAACACTTTTAGACGGCTATAAATTATCTAATAAATTACACCAACTTGCCTCTATTTTTCTCATTTTAAGCAAAAGTTAAGATGCTTCCATACATTTTTATATAAAAAAGATTTTCCAACCTTTAGCGACTTTTAAAAAATCGGAAATTTGAAAACATTTTTGAGGGGAGATTTCCTTCTGTATTTATATTAAAAAAAATATGTATATGTTGCCGGCCAAACTAGTCTTAGGCCAAACTAGTTATTGTTAAGCCTAAAGATATGCAATCAAATCTTAATGAAAAAGCACTGTGGCTAGTGAAGACTAGCAAAGTAAAACTATCAATTTCATTGCATGCTTATCCAGTGGTAAGTGGGCGGCCTTCGGTGCTGTTCAGGATTTACATCCTCCAATATGTCCTATACCGGTTCGCGACGGCCTTCGGCTATCCACAGTGCTTCTGCACTAAAATTAAATTGCATACTTTCAGACCTGCAAATCAACTTGTTTGGCCTAGGAAAAACTAGTTTATCCTAAAAACTAGTTTGTCCGGGTATCACATACATATTTGAATAGACAAATAGAACTGACAGTTTGAATTTGAGCAAACTATCAATGGTTTTTATAGCAACTGTTGTCACAAACTTCAAACCAAATATTAGTAATTCCAAAAGGTTTTCTTTCAGATAATTTTTGTATGTTCATAATAAGTTACTAAGCATTTTAAAGCAGAAAGTGGTCATATTATCAGTTAAATATTATCTTAAAAAAAATTGAAATTTCAAAGTTTTTGTAGCATTTTCCAAAGGACTCTTTTTTAGTTATAACAATTTCAACTTCTTGCTTTACAAGCTTTTAACTTTTTTTTAAGTTTCATGTCCTTTCAATTTTTATTACTTTATTAAGAGCAAATTTTTAAAAGAAGCATTTTTCTGTAACTTTTTCGTACTGATTTTTAAGTTCATTGCTGTGTCAGTTTATCTATAACGAGGTTGAAAAAACACTTTTCTATGAATGAAAGTGCCATGGAGTTATTATTTTTTAAATACGGCATTAGTTAATGTTATCAGAGACGTTTTAAGGTTATCTCTTTTAATAAATAGTTTTTTTATAAATTGGAATCAAGTTTTATGCAGAATTTTTTTTAACAATTTTGTCTCATATTGGAATTTTTTTTAATAAATAAATTCAAGTAATTTATTTAAAATTTTAAATTTAAATTTGAAATTTATAATTTGTCGCATTATAAGAAATTTTTTGATATTGAAAATTACAAGTTTTAGTTTTGCTAATTAACATAAAAAGAATTATATATATATAAAGGCTTTTATAAATTTTATAGTTGTTAATAAAGGAATTATACTAAAAAAAGCTTTCCATTTATGTTTATTGTTGGCATGTTTCATTGCTCAGTTAAATTTTGAATATAATTTTAATTGATTTAGCTGTTTCTTACTTAGTTTCGCAACTTAAATTTAACTGAGCTTTGAAAGCTTTGCCACTTAATATGATTTTCAAGCCATAGGGCTTAAAGTTTGTTACACATAATTGTTTTCCATATAATACAATAACTGCAATATAAATTTAAAAATGCAAAAGCTGTCTAATTTTGGATTTTTTCAATTATTTTGTATTTTTTCAATTGTTTTGCATTTTTTCAATTATTTTATATTCTTTCTTGTCATATTAATTTTACTGTTTAAAGCTTTTGCAAGTTTTATACTTATTTTAATAAATATTGAATTTTTATGCACTTTTTAATATTGTATTTTTATTTTCAATTTTTTACTGCTTAATGTTTTCATGTTATATATATATTTTTTTGGTTTATTAAAAGGTTAATAATATGGACTGATTTTGTCTTTTGAGTTTTTACCATGTTTCTGCAATTTCAAAATATTTATATGTATGTATGTATACCTTGTTTTAATGATTTTTCACAATATATAGTTTGTTGTATGATTTTTATTTATTTTTTCGTTTTGGTTTGCTTGCATTTTATTCCAATATTTAGTTTTCTTTTAATGAAATATTTTGAAATTGTTGCAATAAAATTTGCACACACAATAAGTCAAAATTAGTTTTTGTTTTTTATTTTTGGTTTTGCATTTTCAAAAATTTTATGTAAGTACTTGAAATTTTTTTTTCTTTCTTCGCTCGTTACTTTTTAATTGTAGTACTTTTAATCAGTTCCCGTCTCCTTGCGAGTTTTGTGTCCCCGGAAGGATGCCTGTATTTTGGATGCTGCTTTATTTAGCTCCGGATCTGTGAGATCAATATCTAATTCCTCCGCGACTTTCTTGGTGATTTCTTGTATGTCAACGTCTTCCGGTTCATCTTTGTTGACCAATTTTCGCGATAAATGTCCACGGAATGTTGCCTGAATTTTCAGTGCAGCGTCGCATAGTTCTGTAAGAAAATAAAAAAAAAAAATGGTGTAAAGATAATTTTTTACGAATACTGAATTTTCGCTATCGTTTGACAGCCTAAAAATATGCAATAATTTCTTATTAAAATTATAAGTCATATTATTTTTTCTTATAAATGTTGTGCTAATGAAAAAATAAAATATGTACATACATATATAAAATCGAATACCCATTTTTAATATTTTTGAAGCATGACCTCCTTTTCCCGTTGGGAAATTGATTTACTATGTTTTTAATGTTCACACCGTACGTACCATCATAATGCACTTTAAGAGGAACATAACTCTTTTTTATTACTTTACATATAAATCATTTTAACCTTTTATTTTGTTCGTCGAAAAGATCCCTTCAGTAAATTAAGAAAAATGTAAATTTTGTATAAATGAAATATCTCATGCTAGGCATATCTTTTTAATTTTTACTTTTTTAATTATAAAAATTTGCACATTTACATGCTATATAAATATGTTACTATGCATATACAATGTATATAAATAAATGAATATCGATTTCATTTAATAATAATTGGTTGCATGAAAGCACATTGCCCATACAGTAGTCGATTCAACGAAGGTCCTGCTTTTCAGAAGGGGATACATGCAAAAATTCACGAGTGCCACAGAGGCAAAACCAATACAGCGATGCTGACAACGATGATGACAAAGTAACACAATGAACACACCAAAAAAAAAAAAAAAAGATTTAATTCAATAAAAATAGCTGCCAAAGTTGAAACATGTTGGACAGTAACAGCAGCAGTGGCATGCACCACATATGATGCTTAAGCCACAAAATATTTTAACAAGTGTGCCCAGTTGGAAAGCAAGTAACACTGGATAGTCATCAAATAATGGTATTGGATTAAAACCTCGACTTTGTACGTATATACTTAGAAAAAACGGGAAAAGTAAGTTTCAATGAAAAAATAGGGCGGTGCCACGCCTCTCATATGAGAACAAAATCAATATTTTTTATGTCTCAGCAGTTTTTTTAGAGCAGATGAATAAGACTTGGCAAATATGCGCCTTATGGTGTGTGGAAGGTTTTGAGCACAGTTTAGTTTGAAAAAATGGGCGATGCCAAGCCCCCATGTAATAAAAAAATTGAACTTATCAGATCTGATTAACTATTGGACGCAAATGAATGAGAATTTTTACATAAATATATAAAAATTACGGGCAAAAGAAAGTTTCAATGTAAAAATGGGTGGTGATACGCCTCCTATATAAGAAAAAATTAAAATTTTTTAATATTTTCATATTTAAATCTAGGATTTTATTTTCAAAATTCAATGTACGGAAATGAGTGGACAGTTTAAACACCAAGCAGTTCATTTTTCTTCATTCAAATAATTGGCATTTTCCTGCGTTTGATCATTGGCGCAGCAACTTCTCGGTACTATCCTCCAATTGCGCCAACGACCTTTCCTTTTGCTTCTCTTCGCTTCTGTTTTCTTTCTTTCTCTTTTCTTTAATTTTTCTTTTCTTTTCTTTTCTTTTCTTTTCTTTTCTTTTCTTTTCTTTTCTTTTCTTTTCTTTTCTTTTCTTTTCTTTTCTTTTCTTTTCTTTTCTTTTCTTTTCTCCTCTTTTCCCTTCCCTTCTTTTATGCTCATAGAAATGGCTGAATGACATCGATCCCGCATATAAGTTTATGGCATTTCGGTTGAAAAGGAGAATTTTTGTCCGACGCAACGCTGTAAAACAAATGCTACTGACAAGTGTTTTGAAACGGAATTGGCCCATTTACTTAGTACTTCCATTGTGAAGCAGACATTTCTTTGGAATGGTACCATTACTTAAGAGCCCAAGTGCATAAAATGCCTAAAATGGGAAGGAACTGCTTTCACTACCTTCAGGAAATAAAATTTTGGTTAAAGTGAGAGAACTTTGTGGAATTTGGATCTATGAGCAGCGGATTTCACTCATCGAAGCTAAATCGTAGAGAAAATGAGCAAAGAATGAATATAAAATGTTAGAAATTATCTGTCTCGCTGCTAGCTAATGAATTTCTGAACTGCAGTTGTTCTGAGTTCTAGTTGCCATACTCAAACCTACATTAGGAAAAGATGAAAAGAATTGTAAATGGGTCTGCAATGCCAAGGCCTTGACAAGCTATTCCACTAAACACACACGAAAACAGGCTATACCAAGTACCCCTATGTTTAGAGTTTATTCCGTCAGTCTAAGCAACAGGATGTCGCTAAACTTAAGTAAATTACACATCAAATGACTAAATAAGTATGTTTAAGATCATCTGACGACTTCGTTGGGTTAGTTTCTAGTGATCGAATTTCCTCCAGCTGTTGGTAAAGCAAGAGACATGATTACAGATGGGATGCGTTAAGTGGTCTTAGAGTGACAAAACGCGTGCTGTCTGGTATTACGAATCGTTGTACGGGTCTCTAACGATGTACAAAAAAAAAGTATCCACTTGACTTACAAGGCTGATGAGTTGAGATGATATTGACATAGTCGCTGTCTCCCAGCGAACACTACTTAACCTTGCTTGAGATTGAAGAACTGGCGAAACGAGTGGAACTGATGTTTTAGTAGGATAGAGCAAAGTTGAACAAGACAAGATCTGTACTACACCTGGCAGGAGAATGTTACCATCAACAGCTATAATTTTGATGAATTTAGTTAGGGAGCTTGCTGCAACGACATTTTTTTAGACAACTGTTGTAGTTACGGAATTTTGAAAATGTGCGAATGGGAATTCATCTATCGAAGGAACAAATTAGTTTTTTGTACAACAGATATTAATTTTATCAGTTGCTCTATATGCAGCCAAATGTTGAACAACAAATAGAGTAGCGGAACAGGTCCTTAAGGTATTTTAAAAGGAAAATCTTCCATTATATGTTTGATCCTATATGCGGGAACAACTGCTATGGAAGAGAAGATTCAACCGAAAAATCTGCGAGCTATATAATAAACTAGATATTGTCCGGAAGATTCGATGACCGCATTGGATCGAACACATCAAGCGATTGGAAGAGAGCGCTAGATTCGAGAAGAAAAAGCAGTACGAATCTTTGTTTCAGAAGCCGAAATCAGAAACTACTATCCCAGAATAGAGGAAGATCGAAGACAGTTATAGTTCCGACCATTGCCCTACATGGATTGATAGTCACATAAGGTAACTTATGCGCTGTTTGACAACACGGGATCAGACATTCCACGAATAGAACAAACACTGTAAGTAATGGAATAGATTCATTGAGCCCGAGTGCTACTGTTTTGCATCTTTAATGACGTACATTTTTTCTACAAGGACGGAACAAAACATATAAATCTTGTACGTTATGTAGCAACATTGGATATACACATGTTTCTTGTAGAAGAATGTGATGTGAGATATTTCTTATACCCTTGTATAAAATTAAGTTAAATCGTGTGCAGATGATAGGAGTCATTTGTTGCAGAAATTCAAAAAAAAAAAAAAAAATAATTTCTTAAGAAATT
This sequence comes from Tricholauxania praeusta, assembly GCA_949775025.1. Taxonomy (NCBI): domain Eukaryota; kingdom Metazoa; phylum Arthropoda; class Insecta; order Diptera; family Lauxaniidae; genus Tricholauxania; species Tricholauxania praeusta. Next base: position 110,227,824 of record OX459031.1, on the reverse strand, counting down.
GAGCAACGCAGCTATTAGGGTATCAGAATATTAAAAAAGCTTTCTTCGTATAGTAGAATGAAATTCATTTATTGGCAATGTGTCATTTTTGAAACATTTGTTGTCTTTTTTGCTATCGACGAAGAAAAGAAATCCATTGTGCTTGATTTTAGGCTGTCATGTCTTTTCATCGAAGAATGCATATAGGATATTTCGCATGATATTAGATAATTGAGTTGTCATTGGGGTTGGGGGTTTGTTCTATTGAAATTGTGCTTTTTGTATATGTGGTGCTCTTTTATTATACATTAGAGAAGGTTAATGATTAGCATTTTTTTTTTTTGTTCATCGTACTAACTGTTTTATGTGTAAGTCATTCAATCAGCTATTAAGCCAATAAAAGAAATCAATATGTAAACAAAAAAAAAAACTTTTTAAATGACTTCTAATAGCATTGATGACTTAGAACACGCAGATGTAAAAATTATCGAAACATATGCATATAATTAATGTTACTTACTCATGCTGTAACATGAAAGCTTTTAATTTAATTGTTATTGTTTTCCTAAAAATAATTTTTTTTTTTTCGGAAAAATTTAAATTTTTTTTTGCTTGGTAAACAAAAATTTTAAGTAGTTATAGGTTACAAAAACATCGAATTCTCGGATATTTCAGAAATTTTTGAAATAATAACAGAACTCCGGCTTTGACAGGGAATTCAGAGTTTGGCCGAAGACTTGCCAACCCTGATAACAGCAAACATTTTTAATCGCGAATGAATGATATATAAATCGCCGAGGCGATAATTTTGAGTTAAGCTTCCGATTTTAAGCCATAGTTCATTAGAGAAAAAAAGTCCTTGTACAGGGTGTTTTTTTTAGAGGTATAGAGCTTCGAATTGAAATAAAAAACAAGAAAATCGTTTTAATGTCCATCAATTTGGCTTTATTGGAAGGATAATTTTATGCCATTAATGTTTAAATATGATTTCGGGCATGTGGCCGCCGCGGCTGGCTCGAATAAAGCCAATTCTACAGGTCCAATTTTGAACCACTTTTTCGAGCATATGGGGCCGTATGTCGGCAATAACGCCACGAATGTTGGCTTCCAAGTCCCCTAACGTTTCTGGTTTGTTGGCGTAGACGAGCGACTTCACATATCCCCAAAGAAAATAATCCAATGATGTCAAATCACACGATCTTGGTGGCCAATTGACAGGTCCATTCCGCGAAATTATGCGCTCATCGAATGTTTCCTTCAATAAATTGATTGTGACGTGCGCTGTGTGGCATGTAGCGCCGTCTTGTTGGAACCACAACTCATCCACATTCATGCCATCCAATTCAAGAACAAAATAGTCGGTTATCATGGCTCTATACCGGTCCCCATTAACGGTAACTGACTCTCCAGCATTATTTCGGAAGAAGTATGGCCCAATGACTCCACCAGCCCATAGAGCACACCAAACAGTCAGTTTTTGTGGATGTAATGGCGTCTCAAGGGTCTCATGTAGATTCTCTTCACTCCAAATGCGGCAATTTTGCTTGTTGACGTAGCCATTCAACCAAAAATGAGCCTCATCACTGAACAAAATTTTGCGATGAAAATCAGCATCGAGATCAATCTCATTTTCGGCCCATACACCAAAATCACGACGCATTGCATGGTCTCGCGGCTTTAATTCTTGCACAAGCTGGATCTTGTAAGGTCGCAAGCCAAGATCTTTGCGCAAAATCTTCCATAAAGTTGATGGACAAAGCTTCAATTGCTGTGCACGGTGGCGAATCGATTCATTCGGGTCCTCTTCAACATTTTGCTCTACAGCGGCAATTGTTTCTTCGGGGCGCACTGTTAGACGTCTCTGCGGATGCGTATTATCACATAGAGTAAACGTAGTGCGAAAACGACCCATGGTTAACCGAATTAATTGCTCTGATGGACGATTATGTCGACCATAAAATGGACGGAGCTTGCGGTAAACTGCGCGAACTGAACCATTATTTTCGAAATAAATTTGCACGATTTGCAAGCGTTGTTCTTTTGTCAACCTGTTCATGATGAAATGGCAAACCAAACTGAACATAAATGACATTAGAGTTGCCAGATTTGACCATAAAATGCCAGTTTTATCTCTATTCGAAAAACAAATCTCTAAAAAAAACACCCAGTATTAACTGCCAAAACGATTAGGGTTTGAGTCAAACGACGTTTATTTTTGAGGACGAAAGAAATATTAATATTTATTGCGCTATCGACTCGAAATTAAAATTCCATTTACGAATTTTAATTATGATTGAAAATGAACAGCATTTTATACTACATATTTCAAATAACATGAACACATAGGACCAACCATTGTCAACATTGACATTGTGCTTATGCTTCTAATCAGAAATTTATGTACTAGTATGTACACAAATACGGAACGGGGTCCATTTCATGTCGTATTTGTACAATGCAAATAACAAAAAAAAAAAAAAAAAATAATAACGAATCCTTGCCTATACATTGACAAATATTGATGTTTGAACTGCAACGCAGCGTAAAGGCCAGTTGCAAAATCGCATAGAAGCCGCAAATGCCAAAAATGATACTTGCCGACCCTGAAATGCTGACGCCATAAAAGTACTAGTTTCATATATAGAAAACATTCTACAGAAAACTTAGCTTATTTGCAAAATATTTAAAACGATTTTGAAATTGATATCTCTCTGGCAAAATTTGCGGTTTTGCAACATGCCTCAAAAATGCAATAAAATTATTAATTTAAATTAATCTCTTCTAGAAGAGATATAAATTCATCGTTCATTGAAAGATAGAACACTCCACAACCTTCTAAACGTTTGTTGGTAAAATTTCAATGTGGGTATGCATCAGTATAAGACACATTTTTGCAATGTTACAAACACAAAAATACGTGAAAAATATTAAAAGTAGGCTGGCGAAATTGAATTGAATCGGAGAGTAAAGAGTGCGAACGAGTACGTAAATATCTGAGCTGAATAGCAATGAATACTATTCAATTTCAATTCCGTGGCAAAAGCAAATGATTCCTGGGTCGATTCTACATATTCTATGAATCAAAATTTGAACTTGGAAAATTTTTTTCCAAGGGATTCAAATTGTTCTTCAAATATGAACAGAAAGAGTCTATTCCCAATTTCCATTTCTTGTAAAGGTATTAATATCAAAGTTGGACAAATTTTGGTCTAACTTCTAGTTTTGAGTCCCGAATCCCGAGATTCCCACTAATCTAAGGTCAGAATTTATCTGATAGTTCCGGTTTTCGAGATATTCTAACCTAAAAGTGCGAAAAACACAGATTTCGAGATATTTGATGCAAAGTTACTTCGAAAGGTGACTTTTTTTCATTAAAACATTAATGGGATCCAACAGAACTACTCTTTCTCTTCAAAGTTCTTCAGTTATTCTGATATCGATATAGATATCAATTTAATTCAAAGCGTGTTTGAAGAGAAAACGTGTTTTTTTTGAAACACATAAAATACTTTTCGATGTAACTTTGTCTCAAATATCTCTCAAAACCGTGATCTTCACTCTTTTAGGTCGTTCTGTGAAAGAAATCCTAATTTGATATCTATATAGAGCCCAGACACAAAATTCGTGTTGACCGGTGTACTTTTCAATTTCACAATTTTATTTCTGGTATGAAATAAACAAATAAATCAATTCATTTTGCCATGAGATTAAAAGATCCGTTTCAAATTCAGATTCCTAGAAATTCCAATTGGAATTTATGAAAAATTCGATTCTCAAAGGAATGATTTCTGCCCAAATCTGGTACTGGTGTGGATATAACGAGTTTTAAGGCAGGTTGAATCAAATGAATTTAACAAAAGGTAACAATTCTCAATATATTTAGAGTTGTAAAGTAATATTATATGCTATACAAAGCTAATTTTTCTGACTTTTTAAGTTACGGGACTGCAAAAAATTGGCCCAAAGGACAAATGACGCTAAAATTTTGATTTTCAATTTTTAGATTTAACGAGTTGTGCACATATCAAACGACTACTCTTAACTGAGCAAATAACAGCATTTTGATACAAAAACTCTCCAAAATAATAAGCAAAAATAAAGAATTTTGTAAAACCGCATAAGCCAACACATATTTTTACAAAATTAACTAAGTCCACATAGCAAAAATCATACCAGTCATCGAAAAATTGGTCTAACTTGGGCTATGATCACTGGCAACCACAAATTATTTTGAGAATTAAATACGACAATTCTTTTAACAGTGCTGAGTATCCTAAAACATATTGAATGAAATAAAAGTAAAGGTCAAACTCCAATTGTTTTAAAAATATAAACAGACATTTGTTAAATTTTGCAATGTTTATATGGCAAGAAACTGACAATTCAAGCGCTTCAGGACGATTTTTAGTATAACATGAATAGAATTTGTATTTTTTGTTAATGAAACGATAGAGTACATAATTTTTTCTCATAACTAGTACTCATAGTTATTAAATATGCTTAGATAGTAGTCTAGATTTATGTCTATGACAATGAGTTAAACAGTTTTTGTAGAAGTAGGGGAGAAGTGGGGGTTGTGGGCACCGGGTCGGTTGTGGGCACCCCTACGTATTTTTTCACAAAATGAAGACTGCAAGATTCGCAAGCAATTACCCTATGTATGATTCATGCCAAATATCAAAGTAAACGGACGCGTTTGCTTTTGGAAATGAACGAATTGGTTTTTTTTGGGCTTTGAAAAGGTGGTGAAGTTTTTTTCAAACATTTTCAATAGTGTATCAATCAAATATAATATATTAATATATAATTTATTTTTATTTAGTCGAAGTATTATGCTGAATGGAACAATATCGATTTGAACCAAAAAATTTATGCATAAACATTTTTTCATTACTTTTTAAAATGTCTGCTAAAGTTGGTTGTGGGCACAAAAATTGGGTGGGTTGTGGGCACCCGTTTTTTTCCACGAAATCACAAAAAAATCCACCAAAAAATATGAACGGTGAACGTAGCCTACTATGATTGATATTGTTTTTTAAACTTTAGTTCCATAGAATTTTGTTTTGTTTGAAATTTTTGCCACGCCAATTGACCGCAGCCAACTCCATCAATTGTAACATCTGCGATCGAGCTTTTCATTTGAAATGTGCGGGCATGCGGGCAAGCTATTATACATGTCAAAATTGTATTTCCGACGATGAATAAATCCTATGCAGGCTTTGAGATTAATAAACTGTCATTTTGTTCATATTAGTTGTGGTTTTTTTTTCATATTTTTCCATTTTTAGCATTTTTTCTAAGGGTGCCCACAACCCCCCCTAAAAAAAATTTTAGCTGAAAATGAGGATTTTACGAAAGTCCATGTAAAATTTTTTTGCATGACGGAATCGGGTTTGTTTCTTTATAATTAGTTAGCTTAGGTGTCTAGCTTTACACAGATACCCATATGTCCAAATAATATGCACTAGGTCGGTAATTATAAGCCGAAAACAAAACTATGCCCACAACCCCCACTTCTCCCCTACTCATAACAAAGCTTTTTAAAATGCTGTATTATTTATATCCTGTCTTAAATGAACTACTACACATTTCAAATGAACCATCACGGTCAATATCAACCAATTATTCTTCAAATGTGCAGTAGTTTTTTTGCTGGATTTACATACTTTACTATCATTTTATAGCAGCTATAGTTAAAAACTTTTCACAGCTGCTTAAGTACTTGAAAAAGTTTCACGAACGTTTTGTTTTTTATCGATTCTCTTTCGGATTTGACCAAAAAACTTTTTTCAATTTTATCTCTTTTTTGTTTTTAATTTGACTGTAAGTTTCCCAACAAGTTTATTTGAAAAAGTTAAAATTAAATTGCGAATAAAAAGAAACGATGGATGAAATTACTGCCACTAGAAATAAACTCGTTTATTCTGATATTCGTAACAATTGTTATTGCGGTAACAGAGAGTTTTTAAATATATTCAAAGAAAATTTTTTTAAAATTTCAGATCCAAAACAAAGCAAGTATTTTTAATCGCATATTGTTATTACTTTATCAACACATTCAATTAAAAAAAAAGTTAAATGAAACTGAAATGATATATGTATATAAGTATATTCTATACTTTTTTAGTCTCGATAGGAATAATCAGTTCTTAAAGAAAGTAAATTTGCAAAAATCGTGTGAGCTCAAATGCCTGTTATGCAGCAAAATATGTGTTTAATGTGCTCTAAGGTAACGTGACCAGATATTTTTCGGCAAAGCGCGGAACAGCAAAAAAAATTCATTAAATTTGCGTTACAATCCAAAAATTTTTAGATATAATTCAGCAATGGGATTTATTTCAGTATAGTATAAAAATATTTACTAAAAAAAAGGTCCACATTCCGAAAACCCTTACGAAATGAGATATATTTCATGAAATGAAAACGCGGACCATGCGGGACGAAAAATAAAAAATGAAGACTTTTCCCGCAAAACGCGGATCACATGGTCACGTTACTCTAGGGCCACTCATCTTCGGTAATAAGCCTTAGCTTTAAGCCTTCTAACGCGATGTTTATCTTTGTAATGCACTCACCAAGGAAGCGCTTACAAAAGTGAACTGTGCATTTGATTACCTTCTGACTGCCTAATATTTCTATTGATTAGAAATGAGGCACAAGCTCGCTAGCTCTTGGCTGAAAGGTGGTCTAACAAATTGGTAAGACTCGCCTCGATCTACGACTATTTTCCATCAGCAGTCTTTTTGGCGCTACTGGTTATTTCTTCGACAAAAATCGTAGATATAATATGATAAAGGTTGAAAAGTAAAACTCAAATGGATATATTTTATTTGCGATACCTCTGAAAGAAAACAACCGATAAAAAAAAGCTCCACTTTATTAGCGATGTCTCTGAAAGGAAACAACCTATGAATATTTCAAAGAGCAAAGCTTGTAAGATATTTGAAAGGAAGTAACTGATGAAAAAGGTCGCTATGCTTCGTTTAATTTGCAATATCTCTGAATGAACCGATATAAAAGGTCGGAAAGCAAAATTTGGAGAGAAAGAGTAGCTAATGCTAGACTTTGTTATATTTGCGATATATTTTATTCTGAACTGATAATGAATTCGTATTCAGCATACACTAATTTTTTAGGACTACACTAAGAAAATGATTTTTTTGAATATAACAAATAATATTTCATACAGAGCAATTCGATCTAAATACAATATGTTTGACGCAAATAAATTTTTGATTGCTCTATATCATTGGTTCCCAAAGTGGTCCAGGTGGACCCCCAGGGGTCCATGGGAGACTCGACAGGGGTCTACGTTGGCGTGACATTTGGGGGTTCACAATTCGTAAGCGGAGGTCCACAAACATTTATCTGCTTTCGATAGTGCAGAGCTAAAATGTTGGGTTGACTTCACCTATCAATGTAGGTAGATAATATTTTAAGAAACTCATCGACTGTCACTTGTAAAAACTTGCATATTCCATATTCAGTACAAAGTGTCGGAACTCAGCTGCAACGCAAATTTTCATAGTTAGATCTAATCTTCTAATTTTTTGTCGAGTCTTGGGAATATAGTAGAAATGTACCTGCAGGGGGTCCACCGGAACCCGCTAAATTTTGAAAGTGGTCTATGAGAAAAAAAAGTTTGGGAAACTCTGCTCTATATCACATGATTTGTACATTTGTTATTTGTAAGTAAATCATTTTTTCACACTCAGGGAAATAATCAATGATTTCATGTTTAATTCAAACGTGTGACTTAGCGCCAAAGCCGAAAATTTTATTGTAAATAGAAGAGAAATTTTTTTGATTTGATTTCAAAAGAATCCACATTGATTTAAAGTGATTTCATGTATGATTTGAAGTGTTTAATGTTAAATAAATTAATTTCAAATACTTTGCAAGTTCAAAATGCAATTTGAAGTTTTTTGCGATTGAAGTAAAGTTAATAAATATTATTTTCATTAATTTAAAGTTAAAAATGAAAATAAAATTGTTTACGTTAAAAATAAAGGGAAAAAATGTTATTTTTACTATTTTCCACTTCAAAATTAAGGCGTTACGGTCAAAAATAAAATTTTTAAATTTGCTATGCTATTTTTCATACACTCTTATTAATAAGAATTCTGTATTGTAAATGAAAACATGTTCTCCATAGTATTTATTCAAAAGAAGCATATTTTTTCACACAATCCTCTACTAAATATTTTTTTATAAGAAGTAAATCTTTTTTGTATAATTAATTTCAATGAAATAACTTATCGCTTATATTATCATTAGTAGAAAGTTTCTCATGACAAATTCCACTCCGCTTTGCAATAAATCACAAAACTATTTCTTTGCTTAATCTATTTAATTTGTCTCTAATGCTGCAATTTCGAAATATAAGCGGATCTCCGTGCAGACACTCCTCTGCCTTCGCAATTATTTGATAAATCTGTGCTCATTACTGCAACGATTTCATTAGTGAAATAGCAACCCACTTATATGCCCTTAGCCAGCGCACCGCCCACATTTTGGTGCAATACAAAAAAAAAGTTAGCCAACTTCTCTCTCATAAGTTGGCACAATTTATCTTAACACCAAACGAAATAAAAATAATTGCAATGAAATTTTAACAAATATTAAGCTTAACTTCAAGGACAATTTATTGCCGAAAAACCAAAATGTACTCTATTGGCTGCTGAGTTCATGTTGCCATTATCACAACTAAGGTTGGTGAGTAAGTGGGTACATTTATCGAATGTTGCTGCTACAAAGGGGAAACCGTACTCTTGTGGTTTCTGTCACAGCTTAACACCTAAGTGGTTAATGTGTGCGATTTATGGTGAGGTGGGTTTTTTTTGATGTTCACATCAAAAGGTGGAAGGTAGTTGTTTTGACATTGTTTGATTGCATAGCATTAAGATTTTTCTTTATAAATATGTTATACCGAGAATAGTTTCCAAGGGTATAAACTTGCTTAAAACAAATTAATATTTTGCAATAATGATATTTTTGCAATAATTCGACACATAGAAACTTAGCAGACCATTTTAGAAAACCTCATCTTATTGATATTACAATGACAATATGGGCATCAAAGCTTATGTTTCACTTAAAAGTATTATATAAATAGAAAGAAAAAGCGTTTTTGCTATTAACTTAAAGTTAAACGTTTGCTATTCTATTACCAAAAAAAGGTTAAAAACTTCAACCCAATAATAAAAAATTTTTATGTATAGAATTTTCAACATTATGCACAACATCAAAGGTAAAAATTTATTTACGCTACTTTGCGCGAGCATATCAAAAATGTCACCCCATAAACAGAGCGAGCGTTAACGGAAGTGAAATTTTCCCGCAGGACATTTGCAGCTGCTGATGCGCTTATAGAAATTGTTTGTAATAAATATTTTATGTTTTATTTTTAAAGCTTACTTTTTGCTCATAGAAATTGCAACATAAACTTAATAGTACGAGTATGTAAAAATAAAAATAAAAAAGAAACAACAAGGATTTAAGTCAACCGTCACGTGCATTTAATGCATCACAATGTTACGTGATATTTTTGCAGAAGATTACATTTTTTGCAATGTCGGATTTTAGTGGAAAAACTATACAAATTTTTTTATATAACTTAATTATTTTAGAGTGCTCACTTTTTTGTTGCTCTATCGCAGGCCACAAAAACCAGTAGTTTTTCCCTTTTTTTTTTGCATAAATTGTGAGTTTTATGAAATATTTTGTACACGTTATGCCAAAGCTTATGTAATCTGGCAACTTTGATTCTATAAAGCAAAATTTGCAATGTCAATCTGTTTGATCCACTTGAAACCCAAAAGCTATTGATGGGGTTTTCATGTACATTGCTTTCAGGCATTTTTGTTTTTAGGTTTTAGGGAAAATTTTTTGCATGAAGTTAATTGAACTTTAGCTTAGAAGATTAAATGTCACTCATACGCAGTGTTGACCAAAGTGTTATTATTTAAAAAAAAAACATTTTACTGACAATGAGTTGGAGTTTGTGGGAAGCGAAACACCGTAGCATTGACTGACACAGGAATTGTTTGACATTAACGTCTCTCATGAAACAACGTGGGTGGGTGGAAGCACTTGTGGTTAAGTGCGGGAGCTTTAAAAAAATGGTGTCGAATTAGTTGTTAATTTTCGATAAATATTGAAAAACCCAAAATAATCTATAAATAAGGAAATATGTTAAAAAAGTCAAAAATGTTGAATATTTGTATGATATTTAAAAAGTTTTATAAAAATCGAAGTGTTGCTAAAGTCGAAAAATGTTGAAGGAGTCGAAGAAACATTAAAATACGATTAATGCGGAAAAAGTGTAAGACTATTGCAAAAATCGTTGAATTATGAATAAATTGAAAAAATGGTGAAGTATAGAAAAATCCGAAACAATGTTGAAAAAGATGAAAGATGTTGCGATAGTCGAAACATTATTAAAGATTTGTTGACAAAGTACGAAAAATGTTCAAAAAGTTGAAAAATATAGATAATAATAAATACTCCAGAAATGTTGGAAAAATTTTATATAAATTGAAAAAGTGGTAAAATGTAGAAATTTTCGTAAAAATGTTAAAAATATTGAAAAACATTGCAAAAGTCGAAAAATGTTGCGAAAGTCGAAAAATGTTGCGAAAGTCGTAAAATGTTGCGAAAGTCGAAGAACGTTGCGAAAGTCTAAAAATGTTGCGAAAGTCGAAAAATGTTGACAAAATACGAAAAATGTTGTAACAGTCGCAAAATATTGAAAAATTTTGAATACTCGAAAAATGTTGGAATATTTGAAATAAATAGAAAAAGTGGTAACATGTTGAAATATTTGAAAAAATGTTGAAAAATGTTACGAAATTCGAAAAATGTTGGTAAAGTCGAAACATGTTGCGAAAGTCGAAAAATGTTGCAAGAGCTGCAAATCGAAGGAACATTGATGGATACGAAAAATGTTAAGTCTCTTACAATACTGAAAAAATTTAAAAATGTTGATTACTTGTAAATTGTTGGAAAACTTTAAATAAATAGAAAAAGTGGTAAAATGTAGAAAAATTTTGAAAAAGTTTGAAAATGTTGCGAAAGACGAAAATTGTGGCAAAAGTGGAAGGAACGAACTTTGACAAAATGCTCGAAAATTTTTTAAAAATTCGAAAAAAATTGAAAATATTGGAAAAATTTAAAAATCTTGAATGCTCGAAAAATGTTGAAAAATTTAAAATAAACTGAATAAGTGGTTAAAATTAGAAATATTCTGAAAAATGTTGCGAAAGACAAAAAATGTTTGGAAAGTCGAAAAATGTTGCAGCAGTCTAAAAAACGACAAAATGTTAAATAGGTCGAAAAATGTTACAAAGGTCGAAAAATATTGAATTAAACGAAAAATTTTAAATGCTCAAAAAAATGTTGGGAAATTTTATATAAACTGAAAAAGTGGCAACATGCAGAAATATTCCAAGCTAGCTAATCCCCGCGACTGTTTTTAATTAAGTTATAATCGAAGTTATTTCGGTCACCTATGAACATAAAAGTACCGGGCAATAAAATTTAATGTGCCATTACTTTATTTACATTCAAAAGGACGTTAACGCACCTGGTTATAATGATATGGTGAATATATAAACCATTAGCTCTTAGTTTTTTCTAAATTTATTTGATTAATTTTCGAACACAACTTCAAAAGTTTTTCAAATATTTTCCTCCTAAACAAACAGCTTTTATTTTTAGACATTTCAAAATTTTATTCAAAATTTATAGTAAACAATTTATTTATTTTGAAATTGCCAGGGGAACGACAAAAAATAAAGCACACACACTAACTAAACATGCTTGTTTCTATGCGTGAAATTAATTTCTTTAAGCAATTTTAAAACTTAAATATTTTGATATTTAACAGGAATATCGTGACAATTTTAATTGAAGATTGAGACCAAGCGTCTAAAGAATAACCCTAAGTAAATTTGATTGAAATTGATTAAACAGTTTTTGCGTGATACGCGAACATCCAAAAAAGCTATCATTTTATTTATATAGATTATCTCAAAAGTTGTTGAAAATGTCAATAAAGATAACACAAGCGTGACTGTGAGCGTTAGTTTTTCAACCGATTCACTGCAGTATTAATTTTTTTCGTATCCATCAGTGCTTACTGTATTTCTATATATAAACTAAAATAATGTATTTATATTTTAGAGTTACTACCATCATATTTCGAATATGACCGACTTTAATTTTCTTACTTAACTTTTGTCATTATACCTTATTTTGTTGTACTCTCTATAGTAGATATGGTAAAAGTTATGCTTTTATATTTAGCTGAATTGTTTTTCTTGCAGCATTTTTATCAGTTTCCTGCTTATTTTATGCTGATTTTGCTGCATTTTGTATTCGTTTGCATAATTTTTTGTTTTTATTAAAATGTTTTTTTTTTTTTTTTTTGCATGAATAAGAAGAATGAAAACTCATTGAAATGAATGGTTACGTTGTAATATGCAAATGTATGAAGGCGGCAGTGGTAGCCAAACTTGGCGACAACTTTTATAAGAATACATAGTTAGAATTCATACAATTAAAAACTCATTTCTATTTTAGTTCAGTAAAATTAAAATAAAGAAAAAAAATTACCACCAAGCAGAATCTTTATAGAACCTTTTATTTTGTTGTCTTCATTATGTTGACATTGTTTATAAAATTCTCTAGAAAGATATACATCGAATAATTCAAGTCTGAAGGGACAATTTACACATCACAAAATATTATACGTCACAATAAAGTGTAAGTTTAAGCCATATTCAGACATGGTTATTGATATTTTTTGTTGGGAGAAAAGTGGGTAATTTTAATTTTTCTCAATTTCTCTATATACATTTTTGGATCACCCTGTATTACCGATATCGTAAAACACAGAGCGGGGTTAGTCGATGTAACTCTGAAACTTATAGCTCAGTAATTATGTAAAGTACATAATGAAAAAGTGGTTACAAATACGGGCACACAATAATGTATTGTCAGCTCCTCTTACTTATGAGATAGGTATATTCTGTTGAATTTGAGGATAGTGCCATTTTTGAACACGACCTGCAAGTCGTTACAGATTCCATGATCTGAATAAAGTTATAATTTTTTTTGGATATTTTAATGTGAAATTCAGTTTTCTAAGGAGTCAAAATTTCTATCCTAAGCTTGGAAGTGACAAAAAATTAATTTCGGCAGTTTTCGATGAAATATATCAAATTTAAGAACTAATTTACTAAAATTCACTTATAAGAATATAGCTATCTCATGTTCGGGGTAGACATTTTTTTCTAATTAACTTTCCAGAAAAAAAAAAAAATCGGCGAATAGAGTTTCAAATAGGTATTTCAATGTATTTTGGCATATGCAGACAAAAATTCTTCGTTGATTTTAGCGAATTTGGTTGAAAATTCAGCAATTTGACCCGGAAAAGAAAAAAGTGCCAATTTTATTATACATTGAAAATTTAAAATGATATATGACAATATTAATATGATATAATACAATACTGATATATAAGAAACATTCTATGCCAGAAGTTCCACTTAGCATGGAAACATCCAAAGAGATTGAAATTTCCATTCAAATAATGCCATTCAACCATTCAAAATGCCATTGGCTGCCAAAATCATGCGATTTGAGCACACTAGACTATTTTTTGTGGAGCTACGTGAAGTCGCTTGTGTACAGGGAGAAGCCAGCCACACCATTATAGCTGCCATTGGTGAGACACCGGACGAAATGCTGGAAAAAGTATGCCAAAATTGGAGCTTACGGATGGCATAGCCGCGGGCAACATTTGCATGGTATAATCTTTAAAAAGAAAATGGCAAGAATTGATGTTATCGTTCCAAATAAATACTCGTACTTAGTTCATTATTGCAAATATTCAGTAAATTTTTTAGTTTTCAAAAACCAAACGCTTAAAAAATCACCCGTTTGAAAAAAAAAAAAAAATCAAGAAAATATGTATTATTCATCTTAACTAATTTTGTGTATTTTTTGATCGATTTGAATGCATTTTTTGTCGGTGAAAGTATCATATTTTCAGGAAAGAATCCTCCATTAACCTCCGACGTGAGAGAAAATTTGAAAATCTTGCAGTAATCAGGGTGCTTAAGTTAAAATAATTTTATTGTGAAAGCAGTAAGTGTTGTCATTTTATTCTCCAGTGATATTATTTTCGGGCGGTTAAGTTGTTTTAATTTTGGATAAATATATCTGTTTTATGTAAGATTTATCATGCAGTTCTCATCGTATGTCATTCTTTTTGTTATACAGGAAATCTTACTTCCACTTTTAGGTAATTATTTATTTTGAATTTGGATTTAAGATGATTACAACTAAGACAAAATAGCCTACGCATTATGAAGGATACATGATCCATTTGTGATTAAGTCTCTTATATATGTACAGAAAATTTGAATGTAGACAAAACCGCTAAAAATGTTTATGATATATTACTCAAAATAAGTGCCTTAATTAAAAAGTGATTATGTATTGTCATAAGCTAAAATTTTATATCAAACTACAATGAAATTTCTAAGAAACTGAAATCTATTGTACAAATATAAATTCTTGGCAACCACTGCTCTTAACATAACCAAAAACACACATTGAAAAATGTAAAAAGAAACCCACACGAAGAAACAACCCAGCAAACAATTTTAATCGCAGATAAGTCATATTTCAATGGCCGAGTTAATGGTTTCAAACGCGCATGAGCTCATTACTCTAATGACAGGTGATAGTTTCTTCGGGAGAAACTCGCCAAATTGATTCGCGCATGAAATATAAAGAAGAGTTTCAAGAGGCACACGCTGAGGACGCACTAATGGCTTAATACTCTTCTGAAAAATGCATGAGCCGATTGCTATAAATGTGAAAGATTTAAAAATATCACACATGTTTGCTGGGATAGAAGACTACCAAAAATGATGTAAAATGAAAACCATGACACTTGATGGAAAATGAAACAAAAACTCAAAGTAATAAAGCAAAATCAAAGGCAACATGACAGCGAAAGTACATCTGGGCATAGAGAACATACCATAAAGTAAAAAATGTTTTGTAACATTATATACAATTGCAATTTCTCCCCCACGGGATTTAAGGTAAACAAGAATGATATTAAAATGTAAAGTTGCCTTCAAAGGAATACACCTACAGATTTATAAAAGTAAGATGCTAGAAGAAGAATCTGCAGCAGCATAAAATACATACGTTCCTTATACAAACGATGATGTGATAAACAGACATAAAGGAAGCAAACTTAAGCGAATACACGTGATAAATGTGTGACATCTATCACACGGTAGAGACCACGACCTTTTTGAGCTATTGCAGTAGAGAGTATAGAAGAAAAGTATCAATACTGCGTACGGATTTAATTATTTTGTTGCGATAAAAAGTTTCTGAAAGTTATCAAGCCGAAAATGTATACATTGAATAGAAAAATTTTCGATTTGGAATCAAAAAGTATCCATATTGATTTAAAGTGGAGAAATGTTATTTTTACTATTTTCATTTTTAAAATTTGCAATTTTGAATCAGAAATAAAATCTTTCTTTGAGTGTATATAATGTTTCTAACTGCCACGCCTCCTTCTATAAGTTCCAAATTGAATGTCAAAATTAATATACACTGAGTGTAGGGTATCAAAATTCGCCAATTACTAGCTATAGAAACAACAAAAATATACAGTACTGACAGTAATTTTTGATAAAAAATCAAGCAAAAATAATGGTTACTTTAAGTGGAAAAAATATAACTTAAAAATAATAAATAACTTTAAACATGGTATCGAAAATTTCCACATCACAAAGATACTCGCAACAGCAACAACCACTAAAAGTTTGCCTCTTGATTTCGTCCTTGTTAAGGACATACATACTATGTAGGTTGGTTGCTTAGTGCAATGTAGAAGTGCGCAAATGAGTACATAGTACAACGTAGATAAGCATTAGGTATAACATATACATACATACGTTCTCAACTTAACGTAACACAACACAACACGTAACGTTAGATATGAGAAACAACATTAGAGTTTTGACACTTGCACCAGAGCGCTCATATAACGAATAGAGGCAAACAAGTGATGAATAGCCTAGTGCACTCATATGGTAAAAAAAGTGTGTAAGTGAGAGGCGAAAACTTTGTCGCCCACACACATACATACATATATGGACAATGGATTGCATACGAAACAAGCGGTAAGAGATGTCACAGGCACAGGCTGATTACGATGGAAAAACTAAACCTGGGCGTGAGAAATGAAAGGATGTTTACAAAAGTAGTACGTAGTGAGGCGTTGCAATGATTCGCCTTGAGACCGAGACAGACTGACTTGACAAGTGGTTTTTTTTATTTTTATTATTTCACTTTTTTCTCTCCCTGATGATGGAACAAAGTTTTTTATTTTTTTACAAAAGCGTAAAGGAAAAATAAAGTATGCCAAGTGTATGTGGCATGATAAAAGAAAAACGCATCACTGACACACAGATATCATTCTTAGATTTGTAACTACCGTAATATGAATGTCAAAGAAGAAGGCTTTACATACATTGCTCTTGACCTATTTAAGCTACAAGGAGAATTCGAAATTTGTTGATGATAGCAAAATTACAAAAAAAAAAAAAATTGGTTTACTAACAATGTGTTGGAAATTATTAAAATTATTTTGTTTAAGATTTAGTAATAATATTTACAGAGTTTTGTCTTATGAATTGTAATGGGAACCAAACTGATTGCGACGTCAGCAGGTTTGATCTAGGAAGCTGAAATTTTGGGTGAGTTTTCTCCAAACCCGATTTTAACGGGTGATTTTTTTGCTATTTGTTTTTTCAGCGTAAGTTTTTTGACATCTCACGCGTGATTCGTAACATGTGTCAGCGCCAAAAATGCTCAGTGAGGATTGGCATTAAGCCATAAATAGACTAACAAATGAACATTGGATTTTATTATCAAAATCCGTGCTCTGTGAGAAATGTGTTTTTACCGAAAAATTTTGTTCAGTGACAAAGCTCATTTTTTGGGTCAATGGGTACGTCAACAAACAGAATTGCCGAATTTGGTCTGAAGAGCAGCCAGAGGCAGTTCAAGAGCTACCAATGCTCTCTGAAAAATGCACTGTTTGATGCGGTTTGCGTGCCGGCGGCATTATTGGACCGTACTTTTTACAAAAATTATGAAAATCGCAACGTTACAATCAATGGAGCAAGGTACCATGCGATGATTATCGACTTTTTTTGCCCAAAATGGAAGAATTGGACTTGTGGTTTGAACAAGACGGTGTCACATGCCACACGGCAAGCGATAATATGGACCTATTGAGAGGCGAGTTTGGTTAGCAATTAGTCACAAGTTTTAGAGCAGTCCATTGGCCGCCAAGATCATTCGATTTGACCCCACTAGACTATTTTTTGTGGGGCTACGTGAAGTCTCTCATGTACAGGGACAAGCCAATTACGAATGTAGCCCTGGAAGACAACATTACAGCTGCCTTTGGTAGATATCGGCCGAAATGCTGCAATTTTCAAAAACCAAACGCTTAAAAAATCACCCATTAAGGAGTGAGATCGAAAAAATCTTAACATATATAAAATTCAATAATTTTTAATCGGTTGACTTAGAGTTTTGATTTTTTTTTAATTAATTGATTATATTTTACAAATTACAGAAAAATATAGTTTTTATAGTTCTAACCACTATTTATGAACTCATGGACCTTTTTTGGCAAGCCTTCTATTAGATATTTGATGGTTGTTTCAGACACCTTTTCGGAACAGTTTGCCATCTTCTTTTAAAATCTTCGATATTTTGGGACACCTTTTTTGTGCTCTTTAAGTTTCTTTTCATATGAGCCCAATATCTCTCCACTGACCTTAGCTCCGGACAATTTGGAGGATTGGCATGTCTTGGTACAAAAACTATGTTAATACTTTGGTACCACTCTTGCCGTAGTGCCATGATGTGGTCACATTGTGCTCTCTTATGAAAGGAAGAAGTCTTTTTTTCAAACATTCTTTGATGTATATTTCGGTATTTATAGAGCCCACTATAACAAATGACTTGCTTCTTTTGCCGCAACTGCATATAGCTTGCCATACCAGGAGTTTTTTATGAAATTTTGTCTGCTTTTGGATTCTAAATTGTTCTTCGACATTTCCTCGAGCATAAGCAACGTAAAAATTTTGACCCGGAAGCTGCGTAAAATCTGCCAGTACATACGTTTCGTCGTCCATTATACAACATGAATATTTTTGTATGAAATTCGATTTTAATTTCCAAGCCCTACTTTTGGCGTCTATATTTTTTGCAGCATTCCTATCTGGAACTTTTGGACTTTGTATGTTTTCAAACCTGCATTGGCTTTAACGTTTCGCACCAACTAGTCAGAGCACTGGGCTAACCGGGCAGATTTTCCAGCAGATGTGTTTGGAGATCTTTTCAATATGCTTTAAATTTTCTTGGCTTTCCCAATATTATGTGGTCCTTGTTTTCTTCCCGAATCAGGTTTCCTATCGATGGTCAAATTCACCTAAAACTGTTTAATAACATTGGAAACAGTTTGATGGCAGACCTTCAATTCTTTAGCCAATTTTTTGTAGGACCAATTTAGATTTTTTTGAAAATTTTTAATAATTTTAAGACGTACTTCTTTTTCTTCACACCACGACGAATCAACATGTTTGTTATTAAAAATAATAACTGACATATTTTTCAAAGATAAATATATCAAAGAAATTTTTAAATTTTACACCCAAAAAAAATTATTAGGTAAAAAGTGTGCTAAGATTTTTTCAATCTCACTCCTTATGTGTTTAATAAATTAAAATTTCAAAGTTAAACAAATGTCAGAACTTTATTTACAAAATGTTAAGCAAAGAAAAAGGCTGTAATTTAAATACTAACATTTTGGTATGAGAAAAATCTATTAGATAGAAAAAAGCTGAGTGTTGCATTAGTCAAGCAAAGGATAAGCGTTGAAGGAAAATCTCCGTCATCCATAATAAACATTATGTATAATTTTGAAAGACAAATTTCTAAGAATCCCATAGCGAAAAGTATATGTGAATGCATTAGTGTAAATACTTAAAAGAAAATGTACGACAAATATTAGGGGATTAACTAACCATGATGTTGTCAAACTTTGCGTTGTCATCGCACTAAATCATTTTGGTGACAAAAAAAAAAAATGGAGTAAAAAAAAAAACATTTGCGTAAAGATTTATTTCAACATATGATGCTGTATATTATACGTCTCTTTAATAGATTTGAATACAAATTTACAGCAAATATTTCACTCCTTCCTTCGATCAAAAGTTGAAGCCGTCGTTTTTTGGATTTTCGTAGCTTTTTTGGTATTAATTTAATTTATTTAATAAAGATGATAATATGGCATCATTACATTATGTTTCAACTTGACTTGACGAAAGTTTCAAAAAAAAAAAAAAATTAAAAATAAAAAAAGTTATAGCTGGCTGTGTTGGATCCTGTCTCACCTTGCGGTGACCATCACAAATCCTTGGAAAATCATTTAAAATCAATCGGATAAGAAAAATTAGTTATTGAAATAAATAATCTAGTGCCTGATCGAAGGTTTTTTTTTTTTAATCAACAAAATTACGGCCTAAAGAAATTTAAATCCAGATGTTCGGGAAAATACCATCAATTAATTGTTCATAAAAAATCGATATTTTTTAAAAAAAATATGCTTCGATCAGGCACTAGCTTTTTATGTTTTCCAAAAACTGTGTAAATTTCATTAAAATCTATCAAGCGGTTTTCGAGTTACAGTGTTCACTAGTTCTGAAAACATATGTTTGTTTTGAGAAAAGAGCATTTAAAGTTTTACACTCACATGAATGAGAGAGAGAGCCCTTTGGTTATTGCCGAATAACTCTAAAAGTAATTGCCAGATTGACTTCAAATTTTCAGGTTATATTTTTAAGATATTATTCTTTGAGAAAATGCAAAAAAACAATCGATTTCTTGAAAATTCTGACTAGACCTGCTCCCTTAAGATTTATTTCAACCCACCCAAATTGTTTTGCTTTACTTTGATAATAAAGAGCCTGAGGCTGTAAGTTGCAAACGGATTGATAATTTAAAGAAAAAAAATCATACAAAATTTAGCAAAATC
The DNA here is from genome assembly GCA_949775025.1 of Tricholauxania praeusta. Taxonomy (NCBI): domain Eukaryota; kingdom Metazoa; phylum Arthropoda; class Insecta; order Diptera; family Lauxaniidae; genus Tricholauxania; species Tricholauxania praeusta. Next base: position 110,207,693 of record OX459031.1, on the reverse strand, counting down.
TAAAGTCAAATTTGTAATTATATGAGACACCCTAACACGTTGTTTCGTGCAAAAAAAATTGCACATATATAAGCGACATAAGTCACAGATAAAAATGCACACATTTGCACTCACACAAATTCACACGCTTTATGGTGTAATTTTTATGATTGTATGTGCATGTCGGTGGCATAACGACAGCAGTTAAACCGGAAACGGATGCGCATATTGATGCGTTTTAGCGCTTTCAAAAGGCGTAAAATTCTTTTGAATGATGTAAATGATTTTTAAAGCGACATTTTTTATTTAAAAATATGCAAATTAATTTTTAATGGAAGTGTAAGTGATTCACGATTTTTTTTTTACGAAAAGCAATTTACCAAAGAAATGTCAAGTTTTTATGTAGAAAGTGGTATTTGTCTATAATGCTTTGTGCATATTTTAAAAAAAATTTCCTTTTGATTAATCCAATTTAGTTATTTTCCTCCTTTTCATTTCTCCACATTTACTTGGGTTTTCGTGTGTTGGTTGCTAAATGTGGTATGCAACTCATTTTTGCTATAGTTGTGTGTTTTTATTGTGCTATTACGCTGTAGCTTAAGTATTTGCTTTCTAACCAAGTGGTGCATTTTTTCTCTAAAGGAATTTTTGCCATAAAGCGCGTAGTTGTGGTAGAATTTTTGTTTTGTTTTTTATAACAATCTGCCATACTTTATGCAAGCAACCATAATTTGGTTGATAATGTTTATTGCATTTTTTTTTCAAAAATGTTGAAAATTTTAATCAGCTTTAAGTGTACTTACTAAGTATGTGATGTATGAGTTATTGCCATTTTTTAATAAAGTGCTGCTATCACTACATTGAGAGAATAATAAAAGGTCCCTGACACAATTCGCCAGCATTTTCACGACAATTTTCGTAAAACATTAAATGGATTTTGATGTGGTTTCCAACATGGGATATACCGATTAACGTGAAACATTCTAGAGTAAAAGATGCTTGACACATCTCTTACAAGTAAATAACTTAAGTCATTTCACTCAAAAAGCTATTGATATGACACTACTAAATTTGTTCAATGTATGTTATACGACCCAAGCCAGTGTTTTATCTGTGGAAGTAAAGATGAACTGAAAAAGAGTAATAATGCACCATAATACATCACTATTACTACATAGTTTACAAGTCTGTAGTTTAATTTTAAACCGAGTTTCATGGCAATAAAAATCGATTTCGAAAGATATTTTTCTCATATAAAAACTTCGATTTTAGCAGAAAATTTTTGCCATAGAAGCAAAAATTTAAAATGCTTGACTAAAGGAACAATTAAAATTAATGTTATTAAATAGGAGTGTTTGATGACATAAGCCAGTACTGGGGAATTATTAGACAAATAGGAGTGGCACTTCATTTAATAGCATACGATTTTTTTGGTATCTCTTTGAATTATGTAATACAAGGAAATCTAATTTTAATGGTGGTCACAAGTAATGGTTGTAGTGAAATTAGAATGCTTCGACCGCTTTGAAAAAAAAGTTGAGGTTTAATTGGGCGTTAAAGGGATGAAAACTTCGGTCGATTAACATTACACTTCACTATTCTCAATTCTGGCTTGATGGCCAAAATTTGAGATATTTTTCTTTAGCTTGTTGGTGGAACATCGAAGGAATAGCTTACTTTTAGGCTTTTTGATATAGGATATGATTATAGTGTTATATATAATTCAAATGGCAACGAAAATGGTTATGGTAATGGGAATGGTAACAACATTGGTATTGGATATAGTAGGTAGTAGATATAATAGGATGGAGATGGTTAGGGTAATGGGATTGGTAATGTTTTAGGTTATGGTTATGGTTATGGTTATGGTTATGGTAATGATAATGATAATGATAATGATAATGATAATGATAATGATAATGATAATGGTAATGGTAATGGTAATGGTAATGGTAATGGTAATGGTAATAGTAATGGTAATGGTAATGGTAATGGTAATGGTAATGGTAATGGTAATGGTAATGGTAATGGTAGTGGTAATGGTAATGGTAATAGCAATCGTAATGGTAATGGTAATGGTAATGATAATGATAGTGATAATGATAATGGTATTGGTATTGGTACTGGTACTGGTAAAGGTAATGGTAATAGCAACGGTAATGATAATGGAAATGGTATTGGCATTGGTATGGTAATGGTAATGGTAATGGTAATGGTAATGGAAATGATAATGATAATGGTAATGGTAATGGTAATGGTAATGGTAATGGTAATGGTTATGGTGATGGTGATTGTAATGGATATGGTAATGATTACAATATTGGTTTTGTTAATGGTTCTTATATTGGGTATGGTAGTTGTTATAGTATTGGTTACGGTAATGTCTATGGTAATAGTTATAGTATCTATTGGTAATGCTATGGTAATCGTTATGATTATGATTATAGCAAAGGATATGTTAATAGCAATGGTAGTATTTATGGATATAGTAATGGATATGGTAATAGTTATGGTAACAGTTATGGTTATGGTAATGTTTGAGGTAATGGAAATGGTTATGGTAAAGTACAAGGTAAAGACAATGGCAATGGGGATGATAATGGTAGTGTAAATAATGTAGAAAGTAATAGTTAACCTATGATAATGGTAATAGTAATGGTAATGGAAATAGTAAAAGTAACGGTCATTGTTATAGTTAAGGTTATGATTGTGATTATGGATATGATAATTGTGATGATGATGGTTGTAGTAATGGCATTTGTAAGGTGATGGAAATGGTACTGCAAATGGTTATGGTATTTATGAAAAATTTTCCTGATTCTAGTCTAGAGCCGCATGAAAATAAACTGCACTAAAATAGGTTGCCAAAACATAGGTTTTCAAATGCTTTGAATTTTACACTTTTAGCTCTTGAATATGGCAATACGGTTGCACTATTTGACGAGTTGCAAAATTCAATATCGCACCAAAAATTCAATCAATCAACAAGTGTACTCATATATCTAACGAGTAAATCGCATGAACTTAACTTTGAGTTAAAGATATCCAGCACAGTCTTACACCGTTCATGCTCAGTAGCTTAAGCTTCGTCTGGCTGTGCTATGGACAGATAGGGTTGACTTAGGGAGAAAAGTGTGTATGCGTTACCAGCCCTCATTTGCTTAGAGTTAGCTTAGTTTAAAGAGAAATTAAATTTCTGTTGTAACATATTTAAAGTTTGTAATGAAAACATAAGATGCTAAGAGATTTTCTAAAAAAGTCTTTGATTCTCTGAAGAAAACAAATTTATACATTGAAAATTTTAAGTTTGTAAGTTTTCTGTGACATTTTACTTGTTTTCAACTTTAAAATGTGCCATTGGATTTCTTTTGTGTGCCAACCAGGGACAACAAAATGTCCATGACAGCAACACTGATGATGATTTTCTTTCACAATGTTTAGCATTTTTTTCTGTTTGTTTTTTTTTTTCAGTTGGTTTTCATTGATGTCACAAAGCAGCAATTGCACATCCTGTAGCCTGCGCATACTGTACTGTCCACTGTGAAAAGCATTAAAGCTTTGATGCCTTTAGTGAGGACTGCTTTTTTTTTCCTTACACTGACAGGCTTAATTGAAATGTTTTTGTTAGGTAAAATACTTGGACTTATTTTCAGCACAGGTAAAAAAAATACAAAACAAACTGTGATAGATTTAACTTTTACGGTTTAAATTTTTATGTAATTTTTTCTTTTAAAGAACTATTTGGAAATATAGAATAGTTCTTTTGTAATCAACCACAGATTTGTTTGTGTCTTGCCACATTTTTGTGTTTTGTGCGCTCTTTTTGTTATTTTTTCATTTGTAATGCAAATATGCATATTTCCAAAATCAATATGGCATTTACATTATTCTATACTCGTATGTGCTTGTGTAGCTTTGTGTTTTTGACAGTTCAGTAAAATGCCACAAATGTTTGCTTTTCCAGAATTGGTCGTGATGTTTTCTTTTTCCATATTATTTTTCTGTTCTGTTTGCATAGCTCGACTGGGTTTTGAAAAAAAAAAACACAAACCAGGCAAACAAATAATTTGTGTTTCAGAAGGAAACATTTTTTTTTCTCAAATCGAATAACAGTATAGCGAAATGCAGAGTTTTGCGTTTTTAGAAACATTTTTAGAATCTGTGATATATTTGTAAGTGATGTCTTGTGATGTAATTTCTACCAAAGTTTACTGTACTCGATGCAATACCAACAAGATAAAGACTTTAAGTACATACAGTAAATATCGGTGATTTAAGCGAAAACATTGATTATTTAAATTATTTACCATTTGAATATCAATATAGTTTTATGATTTTGGAAATAAGGCCTAAAGTGGCTCAAAATTGGACTAAACGAATGCAAGCAATTACTGCTAGAGAGAATGTTCATTTCCTAAGAATTTTGTATGAAAAAACCGAAACTTTGAGTGCATTGAAATTAATTCTTAATTAAATATACAGCCATTAGAAAAGACCGATTATCTTGTAAATTTCATAAAAGTGATTTACATATGTATATATTAAAAAAAAATATGTTTTATTTCAAAATTATACAACACATTAAGATTTAGACCTCAAGCTATTTTTTGAAAGCTTCGAAAAAAAAAATAACCTCTTTAACATTTTATGACCTTATGACTTTGTTTGGCAAAATTGATTAGGACAACGTACTCTTCCAAAATTATAACGTAGTAACTTTGTTGCAACAAAAAACTTAAAATTTTTTGGACTGTGTTATTATTAACAATTGAAAATTATTTTAATTTTTTTTTAATTTTCAAATCATTCATAATCAAAATTTAAATTTACAAGAATATCGGTCTTTGCCGTTATTGCTCTGTTGCAAAGACTGTGCAATCAATCGATAAAAAAAAAAACAAATAATTGGAAATTATCATAAATTTATTTAATATTAAAAATAAATTTGAATAAGAAAATAGTGGAAGACGTTGGTGAAACATTAATGAACTTATAGCACTTACAGGCATTTTAAAACTTAACAAAAAACTTTGTTACAAAACTTAATATAGGGACGTACATTTTTTTTACACAAACTCAGGTTTTTACTATAAATTTTCTCAATTTTTTTTTTTTTTTTAATATCGATCTTTTAAGTTTCCGAAAATACCTTTTGCACCACTGTACTATAATTTACATGAGTATTGTTTATGTAGCTTTTTGATATAGTAAAATAAATATGTCAAATAGCGAATTTGACAGCATAAAGTTGTAACGTCAGTTTTGAGTTATAAACGATGTGTGTGTTTATTTTTTGTATTTATGCGTATTATAATTTTATTCAATTTATTACCAAATGAAGCATTCAGTTCTAAAGCTGGGCTTAGTTATTTTCCAATAGATAAATGAGTTTTTCAGAATGAATGCAAAATGCTGATGACTGCTTCCGTTTGATAACAAATGCTGTGATGTGACATATTGCATATCCTCAGCAAATTAATATGATGAATTGAAATTGGCTTTACATATTAAGCGAGATGTGGGAAATATTTAAAATTTCCAATTATTATTAGCTTTTTGATTGAAAATAATATTGAGCTAACAAGAAATGGCGCAAAATCTGAACAAGTACACACATGGCAACTCAGTGTATGTTTGGCGTTACAGCACTGGTAACTTGGAAAAGTTTTAAATGTCTTGTCTTCCTACTGCCACTCATAGATAAAATATTGATCAAAAACTTAAGCGAATGCCATCAATCAATCAAGCACAGTATTTTCCAGAAGTGTTCACTTGCAGCAACAAGCCCAATTTTTCGACAAATAAATTAGTAACTTATCCGTTCGGATTTCCAAAAAAAAAATGTTTTCTCATATTCAGTAATGTGGGCTGTACAATGCAGACTTTTTTGTGACACTGGGATTTTTAAACGCAATTGCCCTAATTAGTTAGAAAGACGGCGACAAAAAAGCCTTGGAACTCTCAAACGGATGAAACACGTTTTTTTGTATAGTTCGAGTATCGTTCTCGAAATCCGATACGTCGAGTTTGGGTCTGTCACTCGGCGGTGAGCGGCTATAGCGTTTTGTACGAGCGATTTCAAAAAACATTTTCCAAACGGATGAAAATCACTGAAGGGCATCTAGGCAACCTCCCAATTACCGGAAAAATATTTTCATCCGATTTGACCCTTGCCGTAACTTCCCAGTACAAGTAAACAGACCTCACGGAACAGATTTACTTTAGGGACAACCATTTTATCTCATTAATTTTTCCTTTTTTTTTTTTTTTGAAGAAGTAGCGTATTATAAATCTATATAAATAAAATGATAGCTGTTTTCGATGTTCGCATATCACGCAAAAACTGCTTGATCAATTTATTTCAAATTTATTAAGGGTTATTTCTTAGATGTTTGGTCTCAATCTCCAATTAAAATTGTCACGATATTCCTGTTATATATCAAAATATTAAAGTTTTAAAATTGCTAAAAAAATTAATTCCACACATAGAAACAAGCATGTAAACATAACAAATCGTTGAATGGGGATTAAATGTGTTAGTTAGTGGGTGTGCTTTGTTTTTTGTCGTTCCCAAGGCAATTTAAAAAAAAAATTATCACTCGGATCTAGTTTAGGAGATATTATTCGGAAATTGTGGATGTAGCTTTTATAAAAATCGCTATAAGTTGGGATGTATTTCCAAAATATGGATATCATATAAAAGGTAATTTGACAAGGTATATAATTATGATACAAATATTTGAACTCCGTTGGATAGTTTTCGAGATATAAAGTGTTTTGAAAAATTTTGAATTTGTTTTTTAAAAAAAAAATCGTTATTTTTTCCAAAAAATGTATAATTAACCTACAGTAATACTTATATATTTGGAAAGTATAATTCATTACCTTTAAAATGATATACTGAACTATATTTTCTATTCTATATATCATTTTTTTTACGCTACTTCTCCAAAAGAAATAAATAAAATCGGAAGGTTGTCCCTAAAGTATCACCAATATCATTTTTGATTTGAGTTGTATTACAGTTTCTTAAGAATCTTTGCACGTGCCCAACATTTTTAAATTACTTTCACTTAAAATAGTCATAAATACGATATTTTTTCTTACTTATTAATAAATCTTTTATTCTCAACTTCAACAAAGTTAATTACGAGTGGGTTGTTTATGTTTTGTATCTGCCGTGGCTTGAATCTAAATTAAGTACTATCACTGGCTGCTACATTGAATACTTGATACATTTATGGTAAATCATAAAAAAAAACCCGAGGTATACAAACAAAATTTCTTTAGCTCAACCTAAAAAATCTTTCCAAATCTAATGCTGTCTGAAATACCTCAATTTATCTACTATTCACCTATTTCAACTGTACAATTTATCATTGATTCAAGAGATGTTAAAATTTTAACTGCAAATAAATTTTATCAGCACGTGGCAGCCATCAAAGTTATTTTCACAATCTTTGAAAGTTTTTTATTTGCTTAATATATTTTGCCAAAAACTTTTTGATAAGCAAATATTTTTGCCTTGATTTTGGGGGAAAATTTTCGTTTTTTTTTTCGCATTCACACTTCCAATTTATTTATTTATTTCAGAACTTTCTTTTTTTTTTTTTGTGTACACATTCAAAGTTTTGTAAATTATTTCTTGTAATAAATTTTAAGTAACTCACTGTCAACGCTGTAAGCAAAATGGGAGTGACGATTCAATGGTTGGATGAAGGGTTCTAACAACACTGTAGCCTTGTGGACAGACAAAGAAAATAACGACTACCACCAAGCAGTTTCTCTTAGCGTTTGTTGGCTTTGTCTTCCATTTTAATTGTTAGATATTTTTTAATGTCACTCATTAAAGTGTTAAAAATAAATAATGACAATGAAGTTGATGGAGGAGGGCATGAAGTTGAAGGCTATGCGGAATTTGTGGAGCTCTATGTCCCCTGCAGTTTTACTTGAATTTAGTTGACAATTATGTTAAAGTGTGTTAACCTTAATTAACTGTCTTTTGTCATTTTCAAGCTAAGAAATTTAAAGCAAGTGGTATTATTATAGATTTTTGCATATTTTAATCATAAGCAGAATATTAATGATAGCTCTTCTTTGTTTATCAATTTTGAGTTTAAAAGGGCTTTCGAAAAATCACTATAATCTTATTTAATCTAGCAATGCTCACTTTGTGTTGAAAGGATTTAAATTTATACCGACATATAACCGTTTGGTTTTCGATGCTAAGTATATGCCTAAAACTATGCAATGAAAATTAATCAATATATTATTTGAGGAGCTCATGAAAAATGTAATCTTTTGTAGTGTTAGCTTTCTCACATGGCCTTCGCATACACACATAGCTTAACCAGCGAAAAAAAGTTTTTGTAGTCAGTTAAGGAATTGAGGTAAGTGGTAAATACTATCATCATTTATGCTGCATAGCCTTAGGCTCTAATTAATTTTTTTCTTTTCGTCGAAAACAAAATGCTTCTTATGCTTTTTTTAAAAACTGTACTGGGCTATTTAAAATGATAAAAACCAATAGCAGAGCGTGGCAGGTTTTGTTGCATTTGCGATTTCTGCGATTCAGACTTCGTTATTCATCAACATTTTCAGTTAATATGATTCACTCCAGTAAAAAATGTCTCATTACGGTCAAAGTAAAAATTTAATGAATAAGATGTTATTCAATAGCATAAAAATTGTATCTCATGATATTCTTATCTCATGATATTTTTATCTCATGATATTTTTATCTCATGATATTTTTATATCATGATATTTTTATCGCATGGTATTTTTATCTCATGTTATTTTTATCTCATGACATTTTTTATCAATATCTCATGATATTTTCAACACTTGATATTTTTGTCACATGACAAATTTATCACATGCTATTTTCTGTGGCCACAGAACACTTGATATTTTTTTCGCATTAAAATTTTATCACATGCTATTTTCTGTGGCCACAGGCAAAAACACATGAGCTAGTCTCTGATCAAAATGCAAAACCGCACCCTTATGCTTATTTATATATGCCATGCGATCACAGTTTATGTCTCATGACATTTTCTGTTTTTTTTTTTTTGTAGCTACGCTTATTTATCAAAAAAAGTTGTTGTATTCAAGGTCCATTTTTTTCTGTTTTTTAACCTTTCTCAATATTTTTATGAAAAGTAAGTTTAAAAGTTTAAATTTTGAATAAAAAAAAAACTAAGGTTGGCTTATTATTCGCGGAGTTATGAGCAATTAAAAAAAATGTAAGTTTTCAAAAATTTATAGCTATCAAAAAGCTATTCAAAAAAAATCAGAGATGCAAATGCAAAATGGTGCCAGAAATGGCTTGGAATGCCCCATACTAGTAATTTGTAGCAAAAAAACATCTAACTGTGCGGAAAAAGAAAAAAACACTTCAAAAATTAAAAAAAAAAATCATGGCAGCATTTACCAAAATGTAAGGTATTTTTACGTGACTTCAGTTCCTTGGGCTTCCGATACACAAATTGCTATGATTGTAAGAATAATCGTAATTCGAAAAACAACAATATTCTGTGTCTGTTGCTCGCTACATTAGACATCTGGTTTTTGTACGATTGCTATGTTTCGCATAATTTAAAAAAAATATAAATGACAAAAAATTTACGCCATGAACTTCGAGGCATGATATTTATTTTAAAGTTAAATTCAATTTTAGTGCAGCACTTACTTTTTGAGTGAAATACATTACAAACGCACGCATACGCACATAAGCCCACATAAGCAGATGCAAATTTTGTTAATGAATTATTTTTCGTCAAACGAATATGCAAATTTCTTAATGTGCCTATGTTCAGTACATACGGTAACATCGAGCTGTATGAAAACAGGAACCGAACTGATTTTAATCGTCAATTCGTAACAAATGTTAAATGAGAGAGAAAATGAGAGAGAATAAGTACTATCCGTGAAAAAGTTTTTCTTTGCACCTATCGATATTTTGATAGAGAAAAACACTTGCTGGGACTTCAAAAATTGGCCAAAGAAAAATTATCACGTTAGTGTGAGCACTATTTTAACTCAAAAGGAATGGGTCTGATGGGATGACCGAGTGCTACAAAAAAATATCCGGGCTGTTGAGACTAGTTAATAATTTCTCTAAGCACATCTCATTATAATATACTTATTTCTTAAAGGATTAAGTACCGAACGTTAAGTTTGTGCTTAATAGAGGATACGAGATCCACATTCCCTATTAATTTTATTTATTTTACCGTACATCATTAAACTCAATATAGCAGCACCAAAGTAGTTTTTGGAATTCCGCCTCAGACATGTTTAATAGACTGCTGGATTAAGTCTTATAGGCATAGGCCAACTCTATGAAAGTGAATTATTTAATGCATCATAACATAAAAAAAATTATAGCTGCTTTCGATGTTCGCGCATCACGCTAAAACTACTGGATCAATTTTGATCAAATTTATTTAGTTTTACTCCTTAAATGCTTGGTCTCAATCTCCTATAAAAATAATAACCATATGCTCATTATATATAAAGTTATTAAAGTCTTAAAATTGCTTAATAAAAATTAACTGCGCAGATAAAAACAAACATGCAACATAACAAACCGTTTAATGGCAAGCTAATGCGTTTCTGTGTGTGCGTTTTGGTTTTGTTTTCTACATGGTTCAATTATACAAGGTCAATTCATTAGGGAGAGCCATACATGCCGAAATTGAAGCCATTTTGTGAGCGTGAGAGTAAATTGATTTTTAAAACGAAACTCAGTAAAATAAATAGAATTGCCGATGAGATAGCAAATTTTCGTTTGACTTCACTTTCATGGTTTTTTTCTGAGAATTCTTGTTGTTAAAAAGCCAGCCATATACACGCATGGGGAAGGTAATAATCCATTTGTATTTGAGACAATAGACATCATTGTGATTTTCTAGTATTAATATTGACTCGACAAGCAGGACCTGGAGATTGGGTCCTGAGAGTGTCATTCATATAGCACCACCATTTTCTGTCAACCTCCACAAAACTTGGAGGTATTCTGAAGCGGATTGAGTTGGTGGCTGACGGAAGATCATCGATATATACAAGGAATATGGTTGAAACACCACAGAGCCTTGGGGAAGTCAAGCATTGATGTAGCGTTTATTTGGAGTGAAACCGTCTACCACAATGCGATTTACGCGTCTACTATAGCAGCTCGTCAGCTATCGAGCGAAGAAATTTTCAACGCCATATGCAATTAGTTTTCGAGGACTCGAGAAACGCTATCAGATTTTTAGTGGAGAGTGAGCTATGCTGATAACGTATTGGTGCGCACTAAGTTTTCCGTTGGGTTCCAGATAATTCACATGGTGGAAGTTTATTATGCTCTCCATAATATTGAAGATCTCAAAACGCAAAGCAATGATGGGATTATTGTTTGGATTGGTAACTTTTTCGTTTTCGAGATCTGGCTAGATATTCGAAATCTTCCAGGAGAGACTGCCTCAACACTCTATTCAACTCACTGAACATTGTTTATGTTGAGGTTTTCAGAGACTCTTTTCACTTTCTCCTGTCCAAAAGTAAAGTGAATAGTCGTAATTGCCGAAAATGTATTCTCGTAGTAGGGCAATGGTTAACTGCTATCCGGAAACTGATTCTTCATCGATGGATAGCTATCATTTTGTTTACATAGATTATTAGTTTAAGGAGAAAAACGATTCAAAAATTGATGGTTTTAGAGGTTTTGGCTAAGTTCAAATTTTTGTGCATAAATTCATTGTGATAGATAAGTTTTATGTCCTTCATTACTTAGTAAATGAGAATTCTGTATACAATGCCTATTTGACATGTATTCAAAACTGTAGCCTTGTCTCTACTGAGACTTACGATCAGGACGACAACCTATGAGGTTTTGTTTTCAGTTTTAGTAAATTGAGGTGAGCTTATATTTAGAATAAAACAAATAACAAATTCTAGATCAAATACAGTTTAACATCGAACAAAATTTTATTAAACCAAACAACCAATTGCCTACTTTAACAACGATTTCATGTTTCATTCTTTGTACAGACCTTAATTGCATGTACACATAGCTAGAGGTTAGTATGTGTGAAATTTGTCTGGTGCGTCTGTGTATGTAATTTTCTGCTTAAAAGCAATCTAATGTGTGTACTTCAAAACGTCACGGGTCCTTGCGTGCGTGTTAGACTTAATTAAATTCTTACTACGTTTGTTTGAGTATGAAACAAAGACACATAAATGTGTTTATGCGGCCGTAATATCCCACTAGGCAATTGAGAGCAAGACGTCTTCCGGAGAAGGCCTGCTATCATAAGCAAATACACATAAGGCTTTCTCTAAATCAGCTTTTCATGTAAATATGCCTTCCAGCATCATGGCTTTTAGCAACAATTACAGGGATTTTCTTTTGAAACAGGATGTTAGATATTGAAAAATATCAACATTTAAATGCGTATATTTCCACATTTCGATTTTGTATTAAAATTTATGAAAATATCAGTTTTTTTGTTTTTCTTAAATTCTCCTTTCTATTTGGAATCGGATGCGGCAGAATTAATTTTTCCACTTCCACAGAAGGCCCACTTTTCTATTTCCTTTTAGATGCGCATGGAATATGCCTGCTTTAGAAAAGCATTCTTATTGCCAAGGCGCTTCTTACTATTACTTTTCCCTACTGGGTTATCTATGCGTGTGTGTTTGTTTGCCTTCAATCACCTGCAGCGAACAGCGTAAATTATATTTGCATGTATGGTATGGTGCTTGCGTGTGTGGTTGTACTACCGCTGTTTCATGGCATGTCAGCTGATTTCATTAATTTTTTTTGGTTCATCCTTTATTTCATTTTATGCAAATTTGATTTTTCTTCTCCTTTCCTGCTTAATTTTTTTTCTTATTTTTGCTTTCCGCCTACGTGCTATTGTTTTTTTTTGTGCTACCCTAAGCATGACACCGTTAATTTGTGCATATTGAGATTTGAGGAATACCCAGTTGGAAAGCTAGATATACATAAATGACTGACAGCGATCATTTTCAAACTTTCAAGTATCGATTTGAAATTTCTTAAAATTTATAAGAAAACCTAATCCGTTTGATTATTTTAGAGCTATAGTTTTCTTGGTAATTTTTGGAATTTTTCATATTTAGCTATGTGCGGCATTGAGAAAGTCCTAAAATGAAATATTCCATATTTGGAATATTCTTTAGCTTAGACTTTAGAATAAAACAAGTTGAGATACGTAATAATCAAGGTGTTGTCTTTTTCATATACAACATATTCAGCACCCAGCAATAAATATTTGAAAATTCCAAATATGGAATATTTCATATTTGGGTTCCTTTTTTTCCTATTGCCAGTTCAATGTTTAAAACAAACAAAAATTAAGATACGCTATACAGAATTTCATAGCCAGATCTTTTGCCGATTCATCGCTAGTCTATGCAGTGGCGTACCTTGTACATGTGCCCTACATGGCGAAAAACCAATTTGTCGACCCCTGTCTCGGAAAAAATTTCAAAACTTTCACTACAAAAACAAAACTGTAGTACGCACAAAAAAAAAACGGTCGTTGGGATAAAAAAAAATATCAATGAGATATTTGTAGATCGCAATGAATACCGAGAGCCGTTTTGCCGCCCCTCAAGCTTTTGCCGCCCGAGGCGACGCTCTACTCTCTAGTTACGCTACTGATTGCACGTTCGGCATTGCTTTAATTCTTATGCGCTTTTGTTTTATTTAAAGATTTTTATAGTTTTTTTTCCTTTATAAATATAATACCTAAGTGTGGTATTCCATAATTGGGCAACTATTCCATATTGGTTGTTTTTTTATATATTTTTTGCTTATTATAAATAGTTTCAACTATTTTTTTTTTAATTTTTTTAAGAAGTTTTGTTCAAGAAGCAATACGGTATTTCATATTTGGGAACTTTGTTTCACAAAGTGTAGTATGTGCGCTTTTTTAAGAGCAACCTTGGCGTATCGTCCTTTGTATAGAATATGGAAAACTAATGTTCCTATGCATTATCAAAACCTAACACAATCACTAGTGCTTTATGGTATTTTTCCTACTGGGTGTAGTTATTTCTATGAATTCATGTGATTGCTGATAGCGTGCCATGGCAATCAGTGTCTACACGCTTTGCTTTCAAACTAATCAGACTACTAGTTAGTAGGATTCATGTAAGTACTACCAACAACTTAACAAGTTTTATTGGAATTGTCTAAAGCCCTTAGATTTCCTTGGGTCCCCCCACTCTTCTGCATTACATTTGTTGGTATTTTTAATACCATGTCTTATGCGCCTATTTTGCATTTCACTTGAGAGGCGTGAAGCTTTTTATGCGTTGATGAATTGCTTTTGTATGGTCATTAAGTCGTTAGGTCATTAAGCCGCAGCGCATGTTAATGAAGTAACAGCGATTTCCGGTTACTATGCGATTAATTTCTTTCAACAGCAAATGATGTTTCCTTTATCCTAAGTGTTGTGAAGTAATTAAATCCTTTCCAATGCAAATACTGCATGGGGGAGTGTAATCGGATTAAGTACGTTAAGCTGCATAACAAATTAATTAAACTAAATGGTTTGGCATTGATTAGGGTTAAGGAATTACTGAAATCACAGGATATTGAAAAAAAAAAAGTTTTATAACTTTCAGTTGAATTGAAAAATCAAAAGTTAATCTTGTTATAAATTTTGCAATTATTATGGTTTAAGATTCCTTTGATTTATTGGCATCGAAGCTAAAGTTATGCGCAGTTCAAATGACACTTAAAAGAATTAACAATGCAAATAAAGTGCATTGATAAAATGCTTGAAATTTACATAGTACGATATCTGATATTTACAAACATATTTCCCATGGTAGTTGTCGCATTATCTTTCAAACACTCAAATGAAAACCAAGCTCAGCTTCAGCTACGGATTCAGTAGAACCAGCTAAACAACTCAGTTTTTCTGTGACTTGAAAACAATTCAAATTTAATTGGATACCCAGAAGGTAAAAGAGAATTCCTGTTGTTTGTAGTCAGGGATATTAATATTTCAAAAGTAGTTTTTCATACCATAGCAATACAAACCGCACACGTAAAGCAATTGAAGAATAAAGGAAATTGAAATTTAAATAATAAAACTTAGTAAAAAATTACAAACTGAAGAGGTCGTAAAAAAACCAAATTCAAGGACAGGAATATTTCTTTAAGCCTTAAATAGTGGCTTCGCAAGTTCTTTACATTTGCGGTTTATAATAGGAAAATTATGGGTTTTTTTGTTCAAAAATTGGATGTACTCTGGATGTGTACGGCGTCTTACCTTTTAAAAAAATTTGGCAATTTCATTTCGGAAAGAAAGCTGGTTCAGATTTTATTGAAATTTTAAGAAAAAAAAGTATAGGACGTAGAATAAGGATTGGATATTACTTTTGAAAATCATAGACGATGGTAAAAAGGGTTCCATCCTTTTTAAACTGTCATAAAGCAACATTTTTATTCTAGAAAACGTTTTGAAGAGAAGCAGTGCCAAGTGTACTTTTTTTAAGGTGGTGCCACGTCTCTAACAGCAATATACGTTTCCGCGACTAAGCTAATAAACCGATTTGGATGAATATTGCTATGAGGATAGATTGAGCCCTTAGAGAGAAGGAAGGTAATAAATGCCCTTAAAATCTTGGTTCTGTTTGTGGGTGTGGCACTGCCCCTAATAGGAGAAAAACACTGTCACGGCTGAGACGCTACTGATGAAATTCGGTGTGGTGATCGATTAATGCTTGAAAGAAGAAATTTGTTATTAAGTGGGGTGTGCCACGCCTTTAACAGGAAAAAGCTTTCACTTCTTAACTAATTAATCGATTTTGATGAAATTCGGTACAGAGTTAAATGGAACCTTAATATAGCGATAGGGATACGGAAATGAAAAGAATTGGGATATGAATAGGGATAGAGATAAGGATAGGGAAAGGGATAGCGATAGGGATAATGATAGGGATAATGATAGGAATACAAATTGGAATAGGAATAGGAATAGGATTAGGATTAGGAATAGGAATAGGATTAGGAATAGAAATAGAAATAGAAATAGAAATAGAAATAGAAATAGGAATAGAAATAGGAATAGAAATAGGAATAGGAATAGGAATACGAATAGGAATAGGAATAGAAATACGAATAGGAATAGGAATAGAAATAGAAATAGGAATAGGAATAGAAATAGAAATAGGAATAGGAATACGAATAGCAATACGAATACGAATACGAATAGGAATAGGAATAGGAATAGGAATAGGAATAGGAATAGGAATAGGAATAGGAATAGGAATAGGAATAGAAATAGAAATAGGAATAGGAATAGGAATAGGAATAGAAATAGAAATAGGAATAGGAATACGAATAGGAATAGGAATTGGAATAGGTATACGAATAGGAATAGGAATTGGAATAGGAATAGGAATAGGAATAGGAATAGGATTAGGAATAGGATTAGGAATAGGAATAGGATTAGGAATAGGAATAGGAATAGGAAAACGAATACGAATAGGAATAGGAATTGGAACAGGACTAGGATTAGGAATAGGATTAGGAATAGGATTAGGAATAGAGATATGGATAGGGCAATATGTTACCAAGATTCTTATTTTTGGGAGCAATGACTAAAAAATTTTTCAACCTACCAACTTATAAAAATTAAGCTCAAAAATAGTGGAAGCATTTTTAAGAAATTCTGCAAGAGCACTTCGATTGTTGATATCCTTCGTTGTTCCAGAAATGAGAGAAATGTGGTTAATAAATATGTGATCTTTAAACAAGCCGCAAAGTTTCATACATCATTATAACAATGCATGAGTCAACAACTCTGATGAAAATTTAAATTTTAGCAAGGAATGCTTTTAGGTTTCACCATACATATAAACAATGGGCTGCAACGCACGAACGTGCGTGAAACTTCCTACAGAATCCAAAATTTCTATGTATGATCTTATTGAAACTACGCGGTAACTTTTAATTCAAAATCTAATTAAAAAAAAAACCATATGAATATTATGTGAATAAGCGAGATTTTGTAGGGTTAGGAAAAGGTAGTCAGAAAAAATCATTGAAGAAAGAGACCAAAGTTTAAAAATTTACCCAAACTAAACTTTTTAACATTTCGACCTATAGAGCTTACCACAACCATTTTATGCGAAAACCTTCAAAGTAATAATGAAGTACTTGTAAAAACCTTACAAATGACATACTACATATCATTGCTAAACAAAATATTAAAATAACAACGAAATACTGGTAAATAAAAACATTCAAACGATACCTTTCAAATTCACCTTAATTTTTCATAGATACATATTTTGTTCTGTGGCGACTTCTATGCACAATTTAGGGCATTGATAAGTAAGACTCCACAAAATAACATATTAAAACAACAACCAAATTGTTTGCCAAACTATATTTTCCCAAAACTTATTGTTATAGCAATTTTTGTTACAAGAAAACAAGTCATTTCAATGAAAGTTCCCTTTCGTAAAAAATAAATTTTAAGGAAGTATAATAATGATTTTCCCTGACAACAACTTTAAATAATACCAACAACAATACCTCAGTGCCATTGGCACAAATACCAATATAAAAAGAAAAATACATATTCAACATTAAAAACAAATGGAAAACACCTCACACCTACACACTCATATTTATGAAATTATGCCAGCTGGAGGTCAGAATATGATTTAAAATAATCTTTCAAGCTGTCTGTGTCCATACTCCACAGCAGTAATTCCCAAGTTATTATTTTTTTTTTTTTTTTTTTTTTTTATTTTTAATAAGAGCTTACAGTGGAGTAAGTTAGGTGTCATCAGTGTTACGCTGGCAACAACTGTGCGTTTAATAAAATTAGAATAGGGTGTCTTGAAGCAATTTTATCCGGCATTTTGTTTTTGTACTTTGATTACAGGCACTTACAAAAAAATATTGAAAAAATTAAAAAAAAAATATGGGGTGGAACTCAGATTTAAGCATGGGAATGCACAAAAAAAATTCTCATGATACTGAACGATTGGTAGATTTTTTATCTCTATCAAACTGTGGACTATAGAAAATAACAGCCACGGAAATATCTTCCAACAAATAAAACGGAATGCCACCAGAATAAATGGGCTTTAAATTCATTCCAAATAATTAAAAAAAAAGTAAGCGGGTTTCAGTCCAATTGCGAGGAAACATAGTCACATAACAGCCTATGATTACAAGACATGTAAGTAGTTTTTTCTTAAAGTATTCGAAAACACAGCAACCTAACGTTGGAGGTCTTCCTCAATAGTGTTGCTTAGTGAACGCTTACCAAAAAGGTAAGTTACACGAAGTAGTAGATGGTTAAAAAAAATTCCTAACAATAAAATGTGTTACATTTCTAGAAATAAAAGGTAAAAGGATGTAGAGAAGTTTTCGGTCCCGTCTTTACTGCAGAAAATTGGTGCTGCTTCCAGTTCCAGCCATGTAGTAGATCACCCATGCAGTGATTTTCTCCAAACAGCAAAGAAAATTTAATCAGAAAAACTCCTTAAAGAGCTGTTTTATTTCACTGTTGCTGTGGATTGTACCCAGCGGCAAATCGATGAAGTACTCTGATTTTTCATGTATGAAAAGCTATACCCTTTGTGTTGTATGTTTCACAAATGAAATTGTTACTGTGATATTTTGTTTATTTGCTTGCTGGCTGCCTGCTTTGTATATGGAGCTGTAGAAAGTTTGCTTGCTGGGTGTCTGATTTGTATATGGAGATGTAATGGGTCTTGCTTGTAGGCTGCATGCTTTGTATGTGGAGATGTAGGCCACTCGCTAAGCCATAAAGGCCCTTAGTAAGCGATGGCAATCTGCCTTTCATTTGTTATACATTGTATATGGAGATGTAGGCAAGCCGCCTACAAAGCGGCCATCTCTCTGAAAAAAGAATTTACAGTTGTGACTGAAGTTGTGAGCATTACTGCCTAAAATGAATATAACTATTCATCGATGTTGTGTATAACGTATTTTCCGCTGGGATAATCAATAATGACCAACCTTACCTTTGATATTTGTAGAATTGTTTTACTCGTAACTAAACTCTTTACAATGTTATAACGTTTTGCGTTCTGATAGTTGTGGTGATTATTTTTCTATTATGTATCGTAAAACAAACCAATAAATTGTTGATATAGTGGAAAAAAATAAATTTACCTCAGATCAGAATGAATATAACTATTCATCGATGTTGTGTATAACATATTTGCCGCTGGGTAGTAAATTGAAAGGTTCTGCTCTCAAATTCTTGGCTCTTAATTAGTCGTATCTTGCAAATGAAATTGCGTGCAGAAAACAAGCGTAGAAGGCCTATATTCATGCAAAAGGAATTTGGGGAAGAAATAGGGGAAAGCCACCGTACTTCATGCACTACACTTATACTGCAATAATAAGACCCCTCATTACTTAAAAAGCAGTGTTATGGGGAATTCGGTTCGAAAGTAATCTAGCATTAACGTCATAGGTTAATTAAAATGAAGAACACAAGAATGCTTAGAAACAACTTTGCAAATTCATGCTGCTTGATCTGTACAATAATAGTGTTGCAGCAGAAATCTACGCCATTCGTCGAGCAGTAAAGGTTGTAAACTTGAAATTTTTCCAATAACTTCCCATATGAACAGTCAAGCAGAAATCAAAGTATCGGACTCCATACTTATCTGATATAAGTGCGGTACTTAGTGTAAGAAGTTATTGAATACTATCCGATATCACTTCATAAATCAATGCTGGATTCCAGAGCATTCAGAAACATTGAAAGTAATGAGCAAGCCGACTAATTGCCAAGAAATAATGGAGCTTACATAAATGATGGGGGGTTAGCTCATCTTTGACATTTTGTTATATTGACAAGAGTCCCAGAGAGTGATATTGTAACAGAAGTGGCTTGAAAAAACGACAAAAAACTGTGATATCATTTGTGGCAGCTCTCTAGATTCGAAATGGGTGTTTAGCTATCAGTTCGTAAGCCACAGTTCGAGTTCCTTAAAATGCAAAATTTATATTGATAAACTATAAAAAATTGTACAGGGCCTCGAGTAATCAGAAGAGAACGAACATTTCTTTAAGGAAAATACGGCAATTTATAAAAGTGAAATCCAGTCAAAGTCTTAAGGTTTTATTTTATACTTGCTAATGCCCGCGAATTTGTACCCGTAGCCTGTTTTTAGTTTTTTCTGCGAAGGCAAACAATTTAATTTTTTTTTTAAAAAATTGCATTTTGTGTGAAATTAATTTTTTTTTAGTAATTTTAAAACTTTAATATTTTGATATTTAACAGGAATATCGTGATGATTTTAATTGTACTTTGAGACCAAGCATCTAAAGAACAAAACTAATCAAATTTACTCAAAATTGGTGCAGCAAAACAATTTAATTTTTTTTTTAAAAAATTGCATTTTGTGTGAAATTAATTTTTTTTTAGTAATTTTAAAACTTTAATATTTTGATATTTAACAGGAATATCGTGATGATTTTAATTGTACTTTGAGACCAAGCATCTAAAGAACAAAACTAATCAAATTTACTCAAAATTGGTGCAGCAATTTTTGCGTGATGCGCGAACGTCGAAAACGGCTATCATTTTATTTATATAGATAACAGAAACTTGAAAATTGAGCCAAAATAAATATGTCATTCTTTTTCAAGTGAACCACTCCACCAGTGCATTACAGTTTTTCAGTGCGCGTTGCTTCCAAATTTTTCGGCTTTATTTTCCTTTATGTTTGAGCTTTATTTCATTGTCGCCCAGTTATTTAAAGGGAATATGGATTGAGTGTTGGGATGAAAAATAAAATAAGCTGTTGTACTTGTTTTGATAAGTTGGCTTAAAAGTCTCATAGACTATGATGTAAGTAAGTCAATATATTCAAGGTCAAAGGTCGCCAAAATTTGTTTTTTGTAAACATCTCGTTTCCTTTGCTTAAAATGGCACTTGGACCTTTCAGAAAAGTTGTAGAGCATAAAATTTTCTACAGATTTGGTCATGGCCAATATTTTATACATTCGAACGATTTTGAGATAGAGCGTTTTCGAGTAATATTGAAACGATTTTTTTATTTGTTGAAAGCCCACATTTTCGATTCCGCCTACTTTAAGTACTCTTCAAAATATTTATAATGTGCACCCGTTTACCAAATAGCACTACAATAACTTACTTGACGTTATAAAAATTAAAATATAGGGCGGTACCACTCCCATCGGAGAGTCGTCGAAAACTTAAATTCTAATGCAATCTTCAGGTCACGAGGTTCAACCACTACTGGACTAATTGCGCGTTAATCCCTTTATGTCAATTTTTATTTTTCGCAATTTTTTTTATGTGCCAAAAAAATGTGGAAACACCCTGTTTCATTGAATTTGTATAAAATTTAAAGCCTCGTATTTATGCCCGTGATTTTTATTAAAACGTCTTCTGCTCCAACAACTTTACCAACTGCCTGCCTGTGCGCCTTTAGTTTCACAATTTTTTTTATTTTTTTCTGTATTTCTTCTGACATTTGGTTTATGGCGTTGGTTTTGTTTTGCGTTTTGTAGCACTAATTGGATTCAGTTTTTGTTGTGTTACTACTCGTGTTGCTGTTGTTGTTGTTTTATTTTACACAATATTATAAATTAATCGCTTCTTGCGTTGTAATACAAACGCACACTCACACATACAGATATCATACGTGTTCAGACAAACGCAAATACATATGTACGAGAGGCACACATACAAAAACAACGAAACTAACAACAAGATAAACGTAACGTAAACAGTGCGTTTGGCACATGTTTCGCATGACCGTAAATGTAAGTATGTTTTTGCGCCTTAAGCTATGCAATAGAAAATGCTGTATTTTACGTTTGTTGAAGTAAGGCCACAATTTCTTGCTCTAACTGCTGTTGTTGGTTGCTTGGATTTACTGGCTTGAGGTGTTGCCCCCATTTTACATTTAAATATTTTAGTAATTTAGCACCTTTTTGTTGTTAGTGTATTGTGTGGTTTGTTTGCGTTGTTGTACTTGTGTTCTAAGTTACAAACATTCGTTAATATTTAATTGTAAATTTTGTTGGGTTTTTATTTTAAAGGTTTTTTATTACCTACCTTCCTACCTACTGCCTTCTTGTGTGAAAAACATTCCTCACTACCCCACGGGTTGACAGTTTTTGTGTTAATTTCTATACTTTACAAAATTTATGCGCCTTTGTGCCGTTTTGGGGATTAAAAATTTTTTCTTTAGTTTCTCCATGGATTTAATTGCAATTAAGCAGATTCATTGTTTTTGTTTTTTTAGCTGTAATTTGCATACACAATTTGTTGGCAACTTATCGTTGTGACTTAATAATTTATTGCGAAATAATTAAATCGGATTACGTATACGTCATGTGGTACCAAAGGATAAGTGTTTTCTGGGCTTTAGGTAAAATCACATTTTAAAGTAGCAAAACTTTAAAGTTTGGTGTTTCAAACATAAATTTTTAAATGAAACGATATGTTATATTTTTGATACGCTCTATTTGACCCTTAGACCGTGCTTAAATTTTATAATGTGCAGCAAAATGGAAAATAATTTCTCTCTCATGACATTTTCTTTTTTGTAGTACGCTATGGTTTATAAAATTTTATTACAACGTCAACTCTAAGCAAAATCGATAGCAAAATAAAAGAAATGAGCTATGGAAATATAAAATATGTGTATAGACTGGAAATGTTCTATGGACTCATAAAATCTTGTACACAATTTACATATAAACTTTAGCAGAAAATTCAAATCACCGACACGACCAATAAAAGAACACAACAACATTTCAATTTCCATAATTATTGCGATAAAGTTGGAAATAAAAATGAAATAAATAAAAAAAAAACCAATGAGAAAATTGCGGTTGATGTGTAAGAGATAAGATTTTAAATTGAGGAAGAAGTCGTGCTAGGAAGGGACTATAGTTCAGTGTTTTATGAGAATGGAAAATGAATACATTTCTTAATGTTTTTTTTTTTTTTGGTCACTGTCAATGTAATTTTTACATGAAAAGAGGCTCGTTTTCCGTTTGAAGCTCTGCAAAGTCAAATTTTGGCGCTGTAAAATACTCTTTCCAATAAATTGCTTACTGGGTCTGTATAGATATCTTTTGATCTGCGGTAAATTAACCTTCCCCACTATAACAACAATTTATTGGTTTGTTTAACGATACATAATAGAAAAATAATCACCACAACCATAAGAGCGCAAAACGTTATAACTTTGAAAAGAGTTGAGTTACGAGTAAAATAATTCTACAAAAATCAAAGGTAAGGTTGGTCATTATTGATTATCCCAGCGGCAAATACGTTATACACAACATCGATGAATAATTATACTCTTTGTAGGCAGTAATGCTCACAACTCCAGCGACAACTGTAAGTTCTTTTTATAAGGAGATGGCCGCTTTGTAGGCAGCTTACCTACATCTCCATATACAATGTGTAACAAACGAAAGGCAGATTGCCTTAAAACATCGCTTACTAAGTGCCTGTATAGTTTAGCGAGTTGCCACATCTCTACATACAAAGCATGCAGCCTACAGGCAAGACCCCTTACATCTCCATATACAAAGCAAGCAGACTGCCTACAGCTCCATATACAAAGCAGGCAGCCAGCAAGCAAATAAACAAAATATCACTGTAACAATTTCATTTGTGAAACGTACAACACAAAGGGTATTGGTTATCATACATGAAAAATCAGAGTACTTCATCGATTTGCCACTTGGATTCGAATAAATTTTCATTTGTCAACTGTAATTTGAATAATGAATAAATATATTTATTCAAAAACTGAACATTTTAGTTATTTCGCAAGTAATTTTTTTTTTGACTAAAATGTTTTATTAGAGGGGTCAAGGAGTAATAATGGATGGGTCGCAGATATAGAAAAAAAAATTTGTCTTTTTATGGGGAACAATTTTGCCAAAGACACAAAATCTCTTAGATTTAAAATACGAAAATCGTAGAAGAGAGTTTGTTACCGTGTCAAAATCAGATGGATTTGGCATTACCTTGAAACCCTGACGTGAAGCTAGATTCGAGCTCAGTGACCTCAAAATGCCTTAAGTTATCAGCTGATTCCACTAACATTTAGGTCTCATTTTTGCACACAGTTTAATTAGTTGAACTAGAGCTGAAATTCAACCATTATAGCTACAATACAAAACAGTTTAGTACTATTTTATCTAATTAAATATCAACGCTCCCAAAATAAAAATCATGGTATCATGTTGCCTTATTTCCGTCTCTAATTATTTTTGATGGTTCAGTCGATTTTCCATACCGAATTTCATCTAAATCGGTCCATTAGTTTAGCAGTGAGAGCATATTTCCTGTTTGGGGCGTGGCACCGCCCACTAAAAATAAATATTTTTTCTCAGAAAACAATTTATCACCATGCCAAATTTCAACAAAATCGGTGTAGCGACCGAGTAGTGACAGCATTTTTTTTTTTCAATTAGGGGCCACACCACGCCTACTTAAAACACTGAGTTTTTTATATCTTTTCACAAATCCTAATTAATTCATTTTAACGAATTTTTTCACAAAGATTTTTAATTATAGTTCTCAGGACTCAAACTTCTCTTGCAAGCATTATACAGAGTTTTGAAATAGCGGAGTACACTTTACAGAGTATCCAACAGAAACTTCAAGCTTTAGAACACTTTTCTATATCTATCGATTTAATTTTGTTAATGGTAAAATATTTTATTTTTTAACAACATAACAAGCAATAAAAATAAATAGCAACCCTACATTTATGGCCAAAAATTTATCTACAACTGCAGTTAAGAGAAACAAAGCAAAAATGTACTGACATTTTACTTGTCATAACAATAAAAGTCTTTTAAATGTTCAACAGTCTATTTTGTTAACTCCCCTCCCACCACCAAATCCCACTCAAAAAACTCGCAAAATGTCATCATGAACTCTTTGTGTTTCATGTAACAAAAGCTAACTATGTACAATCACAAAATGGGTGAAAAAAATACATATTTCCGATTCTGGTAGCACCCCACAATTTTGTGCGCCAATTTAACGATCCAATTGTCTGCGATTCTGCTATGGAATTTTTGCTTTTGTTACTTTTTGCATTTATCTGGTGTCATTTTTGTTCTGCTGCTACTGCACCTACTGCTTTAAATTGCAATCAATCTCAGCATTAGAGTGGAACTTGTCTTAGATATTTTCGGGCTTTTGATGTAACAAAAGCTGCACACTATAGTTTTGAAAAATGGTGCTAAAGGAATTGTTTTCTTTAGACTTTATTATTTCATTATAATTGATGTTTAATATAGATCAAAAGTCTAATGGAACATAAGGTTCAAAAATGTATGGTTTTCGAGATGAGGGAACTTGAACAAAAAAAGAAATTACAGCATTTGTTTTTCTTGATAGATTTGTTCATCTCGCAAACTAGGCATTTTTTAACTTCACATTCAATAAAACTGCCTATTTTAAAAGTTTTAAAAAACTTTGTTTAAGTCAAATTAAGAGAAAAGTCACCAAATATGGAATATTACAATATTTTTCGACTAAAAATCAAAACTATGAACTCTAAGCCAATGAAGCTATGTAAAAGAAAACATACCAAATATGGAAGGATTGCGAAAATATGAAATAAATACACAAATATGGAAAGATACCCAAATATGGAATAAATACCCAAACATGGAAAGATACCCAAATATAGAATAAATACCCAAACATGGAATAAATACCCAAATATGGAATAAATGTCCAAATATGGAATAAATACCCAAATATGGAATAAATGCCCAAATATGGAATAAATGTCCAAATATGGAATAAATACCCAAATATGGAATACCTTTATAAATAACCTTGTTTTTCTAGCAAAAAATTCGAATGACCCTAAATCTATGAAAAATTATAGAACAGCGATATAAAATAGATTTTGCTACCCAATTATGGAATACTAAAATTAAATAACTTTATTGTGTTGTTATGAATTAGTGCAACAGCATCGTTTATTGAATATTTCATGAGACTATTCAAAACAACAAAAAACAAGCCAGACTCTCACCATTAGTTTCTTTGAACTGATAATATTCCATATATGAAACCAATTCCATATTTGGCTAGTCGTTTTCAACAACTGATATTTTCGTAAAGTAAAATTGCCAAAAATGTGTCTTAATTTACTTGAAAGTTGGATAAATTCATACTAGCATTTTGTTAATTTTAAGGCATACTTTCAGGCTGAAAATAAAATGTAAAATTAAAAGAGTTTAGGTGTCGCCCGTAAAAGACATCCGCAAAAATTCTGGAACTTCACCCCCCTCCCCCTTGGTTGCCCACTTTAGTATGGTTTCACTACATACCCCTCCCACCCACTCCACCTAAACGACGTCCACAAAATATTATGCTGCACCCTTTTATTTTTTTTTTTCGTTTCTTATGTACAAAAAAAAAAAACCAAAAAGTTTAAGACAAAATTGAAGTCTGAAATGTTTACGACCCTTCCCCTCCTGATTGTCTGTTTTTATGAACCCCTCTTCACCCAATTTTTGCGGACGTCTTTTATGGATAACACACTACTGCCAAGACAGAGGTTAATTTTTTTTGAGCCTAAAAATATGCTACATTATTTTTTATGTTCCTAAATATACATTCATGCATTAAGCGCAGCAAGACATTTTTTTTTTTTCAATTAAAACTTTATAGCCTGAAAATTCATGCTTGAAAATTTCAGACGAAACGTGATGATTCGAGGTCCATAGTTTGTCGACATTAATTTTGTGGCCCAAATCAAAATCTCTAGTTATGGTACACCCTTTAACGTTCCCTTTTAACCTTTTCTAATAGAACTCATACTTACACCCGTTAGCCCCAAAATAAGTAATACCAGACTTACCTTTGTCGTTAGGATCAAATTCTGCTTCCAATTCCGCTTTAGTCGGATCCATTGATGACGCTGACGCCGCCGTAGCGCCATTGTTGGAAGCAGCGTCATTTTTATTTGTTGTTGGCGTAGTTTTAGTTTCAGATTTTTTCATGGTTGTTCGAACTTGATGACCTCGAAAAACTGCTTGGATTTTTGTGGCGGCTTTGGCTATAGAAAAAGAAAAAAATAAAATGAAAATTAGAAAATTGAATTTAGTAAAATTCAGTAAAAAAACCTAAGAACTTCGCGTGAAAAGGTTGCAATTTCCTTAGGTCTTTTGTATTGAAACAGTCAATTAAATGACAAAGAAAGTTCATTTTAAGTGAAGCGCCAACTATGCTATTGGTTGGCGCACCTTTACCTTATGTATACCTACTAGCACTTTGTGCGGATGTCTGGTAC
This sequence comes from Tricholauxania praeusta, assembly GCA_949775025.1. Classification (NCBI taxonomy): domain Eukaryota; kingdom Metazoa; phylum Arthropoda; class Insecta; order Diptera; family Lauxaniidae; genus Tricholauxania; species Tricholauxania praeusta. The sequence goes on along the minus strand of OX459031.1, from coordinate 110,180,363 downwards.
TGCCACCTTGAATGTGTGCTAACTCAACCAGCGCAATAGTGAAACGTTTTGATTCCTTTGAGACTACACGTTGCATAGTTAATTTAGAGCTTTTAATTGAGAAGCCCCAAGTTGCGTGAAATTATCGATTTCGGGTCACCAGGGTTTTGTTGTGATTAGATTGGTTTATGGCAAAGTATTTAAAAAATTCAACCCCAAGCCAATCGAAAACAAAGGAAAACCTTAAGCCCTTACACGCGAGGCAATTAGGTAACCTCATGCTACACTTAATTACTTTAATGCAGCATAATAAAGTTGCCATAAAATTCGAACATTATGCGTTACAAAGTCGTTTATGTATAGACTTTTCATGGTGTAATTAAGTAACCGTAATAAAATGTAACCATCAATAAAAAAAAAGATTTTACCTGACATTTTCACATCAAAGTTGAATCAATAAATTCTCATTTTATTTTTTGGTATTATAAAAATGGCTTCCTCATGTATTGTGAATAAAATAAGTAAGGGTCTTTGTAAATTGGAGCTCATTTAATTAAAATGAGCACCTAAAAGTATGCTATAGAAACGGTGATTATTTTCAACGTTTATTACTATGTTAGCTTTGGTATTTTGAATTGCATAGTTTTAGGCACTTGTTAGTATGCATGATTCCCAATAACTTTTCTTCAAATAAAACAGGAAAAATTTAAAAAACCTTTCAAATGCCGAAAAAATGTTACACGAAAAAATGTTACGTTTCTGTGGAAATATGTTAAGTCGTAATGCGCATAGCTTTTGTCTCTGCTTATAGCTACAGCGGAAGTTTTCCATAAAAATCCAAAGAGCAATTGAGCTCACTCCTTAAAGGATACTTATTATGTGCCACGAGGTTAAAATAAGTTGAACATGCTTGATGACTCATCATATTTAATTTAATGTGTTAGATTTATATCACATTGGTTATTGATAACGCTGTGCAATAAGCTGAACTCGTTCGAACAAACTCGAAACTTACGAGCTTTTTACAAAATTTCAGCACTGGACCAAGTTCGTTTAACTCGATTTAACTCAGCTCGTTTTGTTCGCTCACATTTCGTTATTTTGCTTCTGCTTGTGCCTGCGTACAAGTTGTTCGAAGATAAGAAATGAAAATTGTGGTGTGCCGTACAATGAATAGTGGAAACTCGAACAAACGGGTAGCTCGAAACTCGAATAAAAGAGTAGCTCGAAACTCGAACAAAGGAGTAGCTCGAAACTCATGAGTTGCAATTCTATGATACGGACAGCAATCGAACTGAACAGTTGAAAGAATAGAGTTTTTCGTGTTTTAATCGTTGCGAATGGCAGAAGTTCGAACATGCTCGATCAGCTCGTTTCACAGTCTTAGTTACCGGTCAGAAAAATGGGATTTAGTTAATAGAAAATAAGCTGTTCTTTAGGAAAATGGCTTTATATATATCTCATATTTGAGAACCACTACTTAAAATCGTAGCACGAAAATACATTTTTAAAGCAAGCTCTAGTATAAAAGTTAGAGAGATTATGAAAAATGAATTATCTTACCTTTTTTCAAAAGAACCTTTGAACTATGCGGCTCAATATGTTTTGATTGTCAATTCAGTTGCTGCGCATAAATTTTAACTTTTTATATGGAATAGTTTCAGGCGGTGATTTTAGTAAACAATAAAATCAGTTACCACTTCACATGTGGCGAGCAAAACTTATTTCTGTTTGGAAATTTAAAGTCTTTATTGCACTTTTTAGCCCCGGTAAATCACATTTTCATTTAAAATTTTCACATATCAACTCACAGCTGTATGCAATTTTTTGTATTTTGTCCGAATTTCAATTTTTTTGCTGTCCTAAATCAAAACTATTTAATTTAAAAAAGTTTGACAGCAAACAAAAATATATTTTTATTTCATTTATGCTAAACAGATAACTCAAGTTACTCGCAATAAGTAAATATTTTAAAAATTATTTTTCAAGATAATTACGGTTATAAAAGCTGAAGAAATTAGGTAATATTTTTAACTCTATACAGGGAGCATTGAATTACATTTTCTTTTTGTATATATTACCGGCTAAATCATCCAAAGCGTGTTAGTATGACAAATTAGCATAAGCTAGGGTAATTATTGACTTGAATTGAGTGAGGCACACTCCCGATTTTCTTGAGATTTTAGTATGTTAGCGTAGGGAACCAGCCTATTGAAAAAAATCAATGAGATTCGAAAACTTTTCGAAAAAATTACAGTCGAAACTTATGGGAAAAAATCGATTCAAGTCGAAAAGTGTCAAACAACAATGGAAAAGTCGAAGGCGTATAAGCCCAAGAGCAGTGCAGAGTGAGCCCAAAAAGCTAGCTTAATAGATCAGTGCAAAAAAAAAACATTAATAAACTCAAAAGGTCCTACGCTGAAATAGAAAACACCTATTTAATCTGAATATATTAAAATTTAAGTTTAATCCATCAATCTAAAAAAAAAAACAAAATAGCGATAGTTTTTGATCAAAATATTATATAAATCCAATATAACGATTATTTTTGAGCGAAAAAATATAAATCCAAAATAACGATTATTTTGATTTTTAAAATAAAAATCACAAAAATAAAAATCACGTCAAGCTTATCGTAATTCTTGTGATCTTTTTAACATCAATTTTTGAAAACAACGATTATTTAGAAAAATGCTCAATTTTGACTAAAAAGATAAACGGAAACAGTTTTTTTCGAGCTTCTACGGACCCACCATCATGAAGTGCATAATAACTGGCAACGCGAGCCATGGGATTACGAGTACACTAGTTTACAGCCAAAATGACCTTTGAATAACATTATTCATTTCATATGTAAAATCGACTGCTAATTCTGAAAATCACATTATTTTTTTCGGTATTTGGGCCAAAAAAAAAGATGGCTCTACTTAGTTGCAAATATCTCAAGAACTAATAAAGATATGCAAAAATGCAATGTGGCCATCAATTTTATAGAACTTTTCCATTTCTTAATCGATTTTCTGGATGTGAAAAAATACGCATTGAATTCAGTTTCAGCAACCCAATAACTATGAAAGATCCATTCATGCTCTGCTTCGACTTAAAACAAAATAAAAAATTTCAATTTTACAAGTCCTTTTGTGCAGATTAACAATTTTGCACTCAGCACAAAAAAACAGAAAAGAATAAATCAAAGATTAACTTTGTTATGATTTTTTTTATTGAAAACAAAAATGGTACCTTTTCCTACGTACCCTGAAAATGACCAAAGTGAATTTTTCCACTTTGTTGCGTTTTTTCAATTACAAATTAAATTTGATTTGGATTTTGTTTTCGATTTTCGTTTAAATTGTTTTCCCCCGCTTTTATGGCTCAATTGCTGAAATATCCGTAGGATATATTTGCAAAAAAGCAAAAATAAAAAGGAAGCGGAAATGATTGCTATTGAACTTAATTAAAATGTGCTTTTAGGGCAAAAAAAATAAAAAAAAAGTACAAAAAATAAAAAAAAAAAATAATTATGTTTCGTAATCTTAGCGGCTGTGGTCGACATTTGCGCGGCTCCTTCGCCTTTTTAATTAAATAACTTTTTTGTTCAACTAAAAGTTGCTGTCGTTCGGGGTTATGAAGTGATGAATGACAAGCGCAGAGTAAGCGATTTTAAAAGTGAACATTTAAAATTTTTATTAAATTTAAATTAAATACATGAAGTAAGGAATAATAAAATTGCTATACAAAGATAAAATACCAACACAAATAATAAAAAACTAAATAAAATTCATAAAAAGAATACATCATAACAAGCGTGCCATAATAATCATGCAACACTGGTGTTACCATTAACACCCGAAAATAGCCGCAGCTTAGAATGTGCACCCACACATTTAACGACCAGCCAGCCGAGTTCGCCTGACTGACTGATTTTTTTTTTCCACCGCTGACACTAAGGCTAACGGAAATTGCTTGCGTGCCGTGAATTTTCTATGACAACATAAGAGTATATCCTGTATGATGAATGAACATCCTTCAAGTTCAACAACGACCTTGTTACACATACTACTGCATAGACTTGTACGCCGCGTACTTGTTCTCTAATGGTGTGACTAAGGATAAAAAAAAAAACAAATAACCAGCAATGTCGTTATTTTTGGTAGCCAACAATTTAAAATGCCTCATTGACCAAACAGCACTTACTTCGCGTGTGATAAATTTTAGTGTTGTGTTTTTTGCTCAACTCCACGCCTTTAAGCAGCATAAATTCAATATTTATTAACGATAAATTAAAAGCAGTGAAATGAAAAAAATAAAACACTGTGAAGGCCACATAAAATCATTGAAGGATAGCGACAAATGTGTGAAATAAATTTCATTTGAATTTATGGCAAGATATCTTGAATAACATTGAAGTACTTGTAAAGTATTATAAAGGGCTGTAATGAGTCAGACTTTAAACTTTTTTTAAGTAGAGTTCAATTATGGCAGCAATAAGAGGCTGACATAGGCCAGCTGAGTATTTATTTGTACAGTCAGCGCAAATTGTAGACAAAAGAAATTATTTTCCTATGTGATTAAGCAGCTACAGCTGTTGACAACTAATTGGAAACGAAATCATTCGTTGAGTTATTGGTAGTTTTTCTAATTTATTTTTCTATGTATACCAGAAAATTTATACATAATATAAATGTGCGACATATAAGCTTTAAAAAAAGATCATAATTGAAATCAAATTCATAGTATAAAAAAGTTTTATGAGAGATTTTCTGCTAAAACCTCAGATGTGACTGAGTCAACTAATTGGAAACAAAAAAATTGTTTGCAAAAAAGAAAAGAAAAACTTGTTTAAAGAATCCAGAAACAATAGGGGACCTCGTAAGTCTTCTGGGTACAAGGATCGCCAGATTGTGCGCAAGGCAAAATTGAATCCTCGTAAGACTGTTGCAGACATCCAACGCGATATAATTATTCAATACGATCATAAATATCCAAACGATGAGGCTTGACTTCATGGACGAATTTCATGGAAGAACCCATTGGTGACAGTTCAGCAAAGGAAAAGCCGCATACAATTCGCTAAAACACTGCCAGTGCCAGTTGGCTCATTAAATGGAAGTATGCCCCTTTTGGACGTTTTATATATCTTCCACCATCTAGGCCAAGGCGATTGATTTTCATTTTGTCGCTACATACCATATACTTTCATTTAATGAGCGGAAAACCGGCATTGTTTCCAATTAGTTGACTTATTCAAATCTGAGGTTTGAGCAGAAAAATCTCTCATAAAACTTTTTTATACTATTAATTTGATTTCAATTATGTTCTTTTCTTAAAGGTTATATGTCGCACTTTTATATTATGTATAAGTTTTCTGGTACACAGAAAAATAAATATACCAATAACACAGCGTATGATTTCGTTTCCAATTAGTTGCCAACAGCTGTAGGTATGATAGACGTAATGGTAAATGTTGATTTGTTCCTTATAAGTTCTTCGAAGTTTCTTTTAGTCTTAATCAGACAGTACATGGACTCGTGCCACTCTTCATTAATGAAGATAACAAGGCCTAGAACAACAACAATTGTTGACGCTGAGATGGAAGTTTGCGCTGAACTTATGTACCCAATTTTAATTCAAATTTGAGAAGCATTTACGCTGAGAAAAGTTTATGCTTCCTTCAAATAAATGCATTTGATTGATAGATTTTTAAAATATTTGTTAACTATCAACAAGTTTGGTAGATATAACTATGCCAACGACAACCAATTGGAAAATATTGATCAATTTATTAAACAATATTGCAAATATCGATTTATTTATCAATCGATATTTCAAAATATGGTTTTTGGTCATCGGTTTTTAGCACAAATCAATTTAAATAAATGCATACGTTAGCAAAAAAAAAAAATATTTCTCTCGTCACATACATGATTTGGTGATTATTAACAAATGAATGTTTGCTACAAGGAAATATTTATTTCAATCAAAATATGATATGGTAAATATTACAAAATATTTAAAAAAAAAAAATAATTCTTAAGCAACATGGCTTACCAAAATAATAAACTTGCATCAAACGTCTACTATGAAATATCCCAGCGTACAACACAAAAAAATCGCTTAGCTATTGATTTAAGACCTCAAAAGAAAAATTTAGCACAAATTAAATGGTTTTGCTTTTGCAGTTAATTAATGCCTTTGGCAAATAACAACGAAACCTACAATTATGAAGAATCAATAAGTAGCGTAAGATTTTGAGAAGCCTACTTTCGGGCGCCTGTGCTACTTTCGCTAATGTAAAACATTTAACAAATAAACAAATGAAGCGTAAATAAATTTCAATAAATTTTAAATGCCAACAATGAACAGGCGTAACGAAGTTCCTTTCCAAGTAAGTAGCCCTAAAGCAGCGGAAACTTTTTCTTTAACATGATGATGGGGTATATTGCAAGTAAAAATTCCACAACATAACAATTCTCATGTTAAGACAGTAACTACTGTGAGGGGTAAACAAAAAAGTTGGCACAAAGTAAAGCAAAACTTTTGCTGTACGTTAAGAGCCAACATTGCAGAGCTAAAGTAAACTCACTTTGTTAGTAGCGTGTGTGTGTAAATGTTTTGGCCACTTCGCTCCACTTTTATAATTTTTGGGTCAACGTTATATTAAAAACGGCAAAGATTTTTTGGAAAATTTATGCTTTGGAGGTCGGTCGATTGAAATTTACTGCTGCTGCTTAGTTATTTTGTATTTTGTTCGCAATTATTGTTTTTGTTTTTGATGGGTTATTTTATGCAAATTGCTCTCATCATTAGGTTTTTAGTTTGCTTGTTGTTGTTATTTTTGTTAGTCAACAAAATCTTACTATACCTGATGCATAAACAACGTGGCTGCCAAAATACCATATGCAAATTAAATTTCATTGAACATGCCATAATTAAATTAAGGGAAATTCTTGGAAAATTTTTCATTGTTGATGTTGTAGAGTAAAAAACGTTATGCTAATGAGGTTAAGTTGCAAGAGGGGTAGTAAAAAACAAAACAAAATGTTACGAATTAAAGTTTAATTTTCTATTATAGCACTAAATTCTTTGAAAAGTTTAGTAGCTTAAGGCACAAATTTAAAAAAAGAAATTATGTTCGCATCTCCATTATGTGTAGCAACATTTCAATCCAGTAAAATCTGAAAAGAAGCACACAAACATTGCCCTAATCTTGTTTGCAGTGCACTCACCACATGATTGACCTACGCCACCCACAATTACGACATGACACATGCTGACAGCATATTTTGCAACGCATACATATGTGTGCACATTAAGCCACACGCAAAGTTTGCGTAAATGTGTTGAATGCAGTTTTTACTACGCCATTTTTACGCAGCGTCAAGCCATAATTTTTTTTTTTGTGCAGTGCAACAGCAGTTAGAGCCTTAACAGGATATGCTGTGCTATGTTGATTGTTATGTTGTTGAAATTAACACTGGGACAATGGCAACGTGCAGTGACGGCGTTGTTATTGCAGTCACATTATCGTTGATGCTGTAATTCGTAGCGGTATTTTTTTTTAAGCTTTTGTGCTGCCAACTTGTTTTTATGACTTTTACCGTATATCACATCAGTGTGATATATTGTTATAGCAACAAGATAAAACAATGGTAAAAAATATCACAAAGATAATGAATTTCAGTGTAAAAATTTTATGATACATAATGGTGAAAAAATATCACAGTGATATTATATCACAATGATAAAATATCACAGTGGTATTATATCACAATGATAAAGTATCACAGTGATATCATATCACAATGATAAAATATCACAGTGATATTATATCACAATGATAGAATATTACAGTGATATTATATCACAATGATGAAATATCACAGTGGTATTATTTTAATATCATAGTGATATTATATCACAATAATGAAATATCGCAGTGCTTAAATAACATATTAATAAAGTGTCACAGCTTTGCCAAACCACTTAAAAAATCTCATAGCGATAAATATTTAGAGAAAAAGTGTTGGAATGTCACAATGATAAAGTCAACAGTATGCTTATACTAAAAGCAATACCGGATATAGAATGTTATAGCGATAAGATATCAGAATGATATATTTTCGCAGTGAGCACAAATTGTAATATTGACAAAATTTGTCATCACTGCCAATGTTAATAAATTGAAAAATTTAAAGTGATAAATTTAATAAAATTAAAGTGTAAGGTATCAGTGATAAAATGTCACAGTGATGAAGGTCGAAACCGATATAAATGTGCAGTGATTTTGTTCTTACACTTGTTCAATACAAGTTCTTTAGAGCTGAAGGGCAGATATGAGAAATAATCTAAGTCCTATCACCAAACGTCCATAACAAGAGGGAACGCCCACAGCCAACGATTAGTAATTAATGTGTGAACACTCCACAAACTACTCAAATTTTAATAGAAACTGAAAAGTTGCGAAAGAAGTTCCAACTACCACAAGAAACTGCATTCGGGGTTGTACCTTATCCTTTTGCCTTCTTCATAACATTCATTCGATAACATAAGTAAATATAAAACGGAAAGATAATATCACTCGGATGAAAAACAAAGCTTGTTTTGGAAATATCACGGTTGCGAAGTAAAATTTCATGGTAAAAGACTTCCACATCAATGAGAATAGATTATATAAATACTCGGAAACAAAATATCACAATGATAAAATAAAATAAATGAAATGAAATAAAATAAGATAAAATCAAATCAAATAAATTAAAATAAAATAAAATTATATAAAATAATATAAAATAAAATAAACTCAAATGGTAATAAAATATAATAGTGACAAAATATCATTATATGGTAAGAGAAAGTTTCAATAATAAGATCACATGATACGATAATAGAACATCATAGTGATAAAATAACATCATATACTAACATAATTTAACAGTGATAAGAAAATGACATAACAACGCAACAAAATATCACCAAGATTATTTAATAACGAGTGATTGTTTTGGAGCGTCTGAACCTTAAATTCAAAAAAAAAAAAAAAAACAACCAATTGAGATATCTCGAAACTCTTTAATTCATATGAAAGGACATGCCTACCTCTGACAAACGCATTCTGTTAGTCCAATTTTCGAGGAGTCAATTGTTGCTGACTGACCAGCATGTACCACAAATTCAACAAAGTCCCAAAGAAAATAGACAAAGATGTCAAATCCTGGTGGCGAATTCACTTCAGAATTGCAAAAAATATGTGAGTTTTAAGTGAATTTATAGTTGAAAGTTCAGTGGAATTCAGTATATTTCCACTATTTAAAAGCATTACCTTAATGTTAAATGTTTTTTGATTATTTGCCTATACTGAATAACTTCAACTGACAGTTAATTTGGCAGCTATCCGTATCGGAACTCCGGACACTTCAGAATAATCACCTCTTACAATAAGGAAACCATAGTGATAAAACCACATTATGTAGTAAGAAAATATCACAGTGCTCAAATAAAATAATAGCATATCAAAGTATTGAAATTAATAAATTCGATGAATAGCTGACATAAATTCACAGTGTCGAATGCAGCAATTTTTTATAAAATATTTGAGTAAATAATTGCATGTTCAACAGTAACAATATTTTATATTTCACTGATGAAAAATAACAGCGCTAAACCGTTACAATGATATTTTCACAAAACACCAGCGCCAGTTTAACATTTCCATTAATTTACAAAACCTATAACAACTGCACGAAGGACAACAAGAAATAGCATAATATCAACAACATGACTGATGACAGCAGCCACTACAGTGACAACAATAAATGCGGCCAACCGCAATAACAATGATAATAAATTTTGTTGCCATGAAACAGCAACAGCACTAAGAGCGCAACCAAACCAATGGTAATGATAACAGAAAACAAAAATAATAAGCATTATACTTGACATAAAAATTATCATTATTGTCATTACGTTTACGTTACGTGATAATCAACACTTTCATTTAACGTTGTGTGTGATGGGTTGAAATGTCAAATGCAAGATGTTGCAAAGTAGCGCAAAAGAAAAACAAGTGTACTTGTGCAAACTTGGCTGGAAATGAGATTGGCAGTTGAACATAATCCTACCTGGAAAATGAATAACCAAAGGATTATATGTTGTTTGCAGACGTGGCGGGAAATTCTATACGAAAATGCACAGTATTTATATTAAAAATGTCGCAACCAAGAAACTTGCAGCTATAAATCTTATGAATATCTTTTTTCTTCGGAAAGCAACTCAGTAATTCCACATAATCGAGAGGGTAATAAAAAATATGTGGCTTAGGCACTTGATTTATGAACAAAATGGTATTTCGGTGCGTGAAAAATCATCATTTCAAACAAAAAAAGAAGAGATTTAAAATTATCAAAAGAGCTCAAAGTTATTGTGATTGTGTTATTGTGCCTACTCCATACTAAAAATGTGCACACATCGAAAATTACGTTATTGCTTACACTGTTAATTACCGAACACATTACCTTAACATAGAAGTGTCATATGAGCTGATCGAGTTTGCTCATTTTGCATTGTATTCTATTAAATATGTAAATACGAGTAAAAGGAAAATATTTTCAAAGTAAAAATTCAGTGACAATGTTTGATTTATTCGCAGAAAGCATTCTCTCAGTATATTCCACTACTGGTGGACGTGCTAAGAGGTCCTAAGCGGGTTTTCTAAAGTATACTTTAGAGCTATGCTTTGGTGTAGAGAAAAACTAACAAATGAATTATTTACCCGAAAACAAATATTTCTTGAAGAATCACCGTTGACTTACTCAGAAAGTATGCTCATTACCAGAAAATATACTCAATCTTGAGTTGTAAAAGAGAAAAAAAATTTCGATTCTTCGAAAAGGCCTTCATACGATTATATATGATCGAGCTATGATGTTTTGAAATCGTTGTGCTCAAACGAGAAAATCACATATTGTTCTAACTTTTTTGAACCATAAACATATTAACATCTAGCCCCAGTCAAATCTTAACCTAAAAAATTTTTCTTCGAACAAAAATCGATATATTTCTATTATCTTTTTTACATTTTTAGACTAAAGATAAATTTAAATTTTTGATTATATTCAAAAAAATCAGATGTGCAAAAGCAAAATGGTGTTCGATTTGGCATGGATTGTTTCATATACATAAGCAAAACACGCACAGATTTTCGCTTTATTGAAACAAATTTCGGTTAAGCTCGACTTAAAAAAAAAATTATACAAATAAATTTTAAAAAGTCCCATATATTCCTTGAAAGTTTCTCAGAAATATACTTATATTTGTATGCATTTTGTACAAAAGTTACTATTTTAGGAGGAACAAAATCTGAATTTCATATTTGATTTTATTTCATTAGACGAAAATAAATGTTTTCCAAAAATGCAGACATTACTAAAACAGCATATCACCTAAACATAGTAAGAATTATAAACACAAACTGTTTAAGTGCGAAGCTTTAAAAAAAAGTTTAACATTAAAAAAAAAACGTTCACAACAACCACTTGCAGCCAACACCTGTATTTTTGCTTCATCTCCAAAAAAAAAAAAACAAACCACTGTAGTTTTTTAATTTTTCTCAACGTCGCAATAAAGTAAACAATTAAAAATTCATGATACAACTTAATATTTTTCAATGTTGCAAAAAAGTAATCAACTACAAACTCAGCCAACGACTGTATTTTTGCGTCATCTCAAAAAAAAACCGACCATTGTAGTCATATTTTCTTCATTGCCACAAAAAAGTAAACAACTATATAGTCTAAATACAATTTAATATATTTCGAATGTTGCAAAAAAAGTAAACAATTACAAACTCAGCCAAAGACAGTATTTTTGCGTCATATCGAAAAAAAACCACTGTAGTCATACATTTTTCTCATCGCCACAAAAAAGTAAGCAACTTTAAAGTCATGATACAGCAAATTATTTTTCAATGTAGCAAACAAAGTAAGCAACTATAAATTCATTACAAATACCAACAGTCTTATTGTGGCGTGGAAGTACTGTGTGATTACGCTAAGGCAGTTAAATATTTTCGAATTGTGGAAATGTCTCAATTAAATAGTTCCATAGTTATTACTAAAATTTTGTTTAATTAAATATAATTTTCACCGACTTACAACTTTGAAAAAATTTTGCCACATGACAACCTTTAATTTACAGTGCTATTAGAGTTTCATTAAATTTAATTTCTGTTCAGCAAATAGTACATTTTAAAATCAAAGGAAAAGTTATGCCAGAAATCTCAAGCTCACTTAGCTGTGAAATTGTCCCCATACAATTTAGAAAACCACAGCCACAAAATTTGACAAACAAAATCATAGCCACGTTATTACAAGTGCTATTAGCATTAGTGTTATTCTTGTTGTTATGGCATTGTTGGCGGTAGTGGTGTTTGATTATCGAGTGCCAAGTGCTGTTAATTACCAACACCAGGTGTTGTCACTGGTATTTTGTTGATTTAACTGATTTTCGACAATCGTGGCAAGGGGATTTATCTCTGTCACTTTAATGCCTTTGTCACTGTTGTGTACGTTAATCCAAAGATATGCGTACGATAGCTTGCGTTAATGAGCATTTCATTGAAATTTCGTTGCAAAGAAGAAGAAAAACACAATGTAATTAAGTAGGATTAAAAAGGATTTTTTTGGCTTATGACAAAATATGCTATTAAAGCACCCTGCAGCACAATGATTTATCGCACTATAGTTAACACTTAAAGTGTGAAAGTTTCTCTAAAAAGTTTAATTAAATTTCTGCATTCTTTGCATGATTGTGCAAAATACTTTAGCTGGCATTTACTTGGCTAATTTACATAGTTTACTATTTGGCACAATGAATTTTCGTTTTGTACGTTAAGAAAACAAAAAAAAAAAAACAAAATCTTTCGCATAACTTTCCCATAAAATGTTTATTTGTTTTTCGCATGTCATGTTAGCAATTTAGTAAATTATTATGTGTGAAATTGTTTTCAATTAGTTGGGTTAATTTATGCGGTTGCGACTAAAAGATTTTGTGGCTTTAAGGTTTTTGGATAAATTATTGAAATATGATACTAAAATTTTTGCATAACAGAGCAAATAAGAAGTATAAGTCACATAGAGTGATATCACGTAAAATATTTGTCAACACGCTTCACCGCAATGAGCCTAAGGCTTAACTTAAGAGACAGTCAAATCTGATTACGCAGTTTTGTAAGCGAACTTCTAGAGAATTAGTAAAAGTCAGCCTCAAAATTATCCTTTATTTGTCTTTCAAAGAAGAGGTTGAAAAGTTAAAAAGTGACCCACATCAAAGATGTAGCGACTTAAATACTTATGATACATTTTCCACTTAAAAGCTATTTACTCGTACTAGTACTATAGTTCTTACTTAGCAAAAACTTAAATATATTCCGTATAAGAAGCCCCAAAGGTCAAATATGATCTTATTTGTACATTATAACTGCTGTTATAGCTAGGGAGCCGGTGAAAATTTTAGGTATATCGTCATTGGTATTCTTAGGAAATGTATTTCACATCTATGTAAATAAGAACTAAGGACAAAATGAAGATAGCGCCGCTTTTTTAAAAAATTAATTTTGTAATTGAAAAAAAAAATATATTGTGTTAAATGCATAGTATAGATAACGAAAATATAAAAGGCAGACGTCTACACTACTGTATTTTTAATAACAGCAATTGTTATTATGTAGAAAATTATCTATTAAATAATTATATCGTTTTCTTCCAGAATTTTGTTGTCTTCAGTTTTTGTCCCTAGAAGCTGAAAGTACTGGAGGCAGACGCGTTTTTCAAAATATATGTGGTTGTATATATTAAAATCGTCGATCAAAAACGTCTGTCATCTATTTTTATGTTTTTTATTAGTAAAAGAATTAGTCAGCTAAGAAGCAGACGCGATTAAAGGCTGTATTACTAGAATCGGAAAGCACAAGAGGTAGACGCGTAGGTCTCTCCTTTTTCAAAATATATGTGGTTGTATATGTTCAAATCGTCAATCAAAAACGTCTGCCATCTGTTTTTATGTTTTTTATAAGTAAAAGAATCAGTCATCTAAGTGGCAGACGCGAAAAAATTCATTTTTTTATGAACATGTTTTAAATGCAGCAATAACTAAGTGGCAGATGTTGTTTCTTTCGTTTTTTATGAACAAATCTTTAAAATAATCGCAATCTGCCTGACGATAAAATCAATTAAGTTTGTATATCAAGAAATTCAAAAAAAAAAAAAAAATGAATTACTCATAAACACAGCAACAAAAACGTCTGCCTGTAAGATTTATCTTTTTTTGTATTTAGACACTTATTTTAAAAATAAATGGCAGACGCGATGCAATTATTTGTGGTATTTTTTTTACGGGTTTAGAAGACTCTCAATTAATAACGCAGAGTCAACGCAATGGCAGAGATTGTTCTGATTGTTTATATTACTTAAATCAACATGGTATTCAGCATCTGCCGCAACATAAAATCATATAAAAATTTCGGTCAACGACACTCTAAATATTATAAGCAAATGTAACATTTTCGATCGCTAGTGATGAAATTAAATACTTTATTTCTATCAAAATAGCATTGAAAAGTTTGAGGAAGATATACTGTTTTCGACAAAAATTTTGTTCGGCTATGAGACCCATTTCTGGATTAATGGCTATATTTCCGTATTTGGGCTAAAGAGCAGCCCGAAGAGGCTTAAAACATACCATTGCAACCAGATAAAACAACGGTTTCTCGTGGCTTATAGGCTGGTGGAATTATCAGCCCATATTTCTTCAAAAATGTTGCCGATCGGAACGCAACTGTGGATAACGCCCGTTATCGCGCCATAATAAGGTATTATTTGGTGCCTGAAACTGATGCCTGTGATCTTCACGACATTTCGTTCCAACAAGACGGCGCTACTTGCCACACAGCTCGTGAAGCCATGGTTTTATAGAGAGAAAAATTCAGTGAACAATTAATTTCATATTTTAGACCAGTTTGGCCACCTAAATCATGTGATATCACACCTTTGAGTGTTTTTTTAAAAATTGTTTGAGCTTTGCTAGAGTCATATGCTCGTAAATAGGGAAATACTCGCAAAGTTTTCGAAAGATGTTCAGTGAATTGATACAACAATTTAGCCACGTGTAGCACTTTGCAAACTTCGCAAAAGTTTTGAAATTCTGGGCAAAATACCTGCAAGCAAAAAGTACTTTACATTCGCTTTCATTGAAATGGCAATATTAAAAATTGCTACTTTCGAAACTAATTTTCAGTAGGCTGATTCCACGTTCCAACAAAAACAATAAATTTAATTTCATTTACAAATAACTTTGTGCAATAAAAAACCATTACTGAGAAAATTTTCCGCAAAGTACATAAAAGAAAGAAAGAAATAGAATGCAATAAAAATAAAAAATTAAAATAAACATACAACTTGTAAAAACTTTATACTTTATTATCATTTGCTATCTGTTTTATATAACTTAAGCACAGAATGAAGAAAAACAAAACAAAGCGAAAAGCAAACATTAAGTTGAAAACGTGGCAAAATGTAGTAAATTGAGAGCATTTCTCATATTTTGTATGGGAAGAAAGAAAAAAAGAAGGAAATTATATATTTATTTGCCACATACCAAGAACAAGGACTCCATAATGGCTACAAATACACAGCCATAATTTATTGTATGGCGACCTAAGGCGAATTACGTGCCATTTCATGTATTTGTTTATTTGGTCGTTTGTCTGTGTTCTGTTTATATGTACATATGTATGTACACTGTAAATGTGTTGGATTTCATGCTATGCTCACATAAAATCCAAAATCTAAACAAAATAGAATCCTATTATATTTAAACTAATTTAATATAATACAAGTAGTATCTACGAGATTTTAAGCATCCTTAAAAATGTTGAGTACACAAAAGTTGCTACCACAGTTTCTTGCTTTTCTTGTTGAAGGAGTAGCTAGCAGCAGAATTCTTTTGTTATGTTGTGGTATTTGGTTCAGCGAGCTTTTAAGCGGATCATCTTTTTAACCCATTGCTAACTCAAAATGAAACTTAAATCAAATATGTTAATAGCTAGTATGTTACTAAAATTGGTTTACATAGAATGTAAATTAAAGTTTTTTATGATTAAGTAAAATTAAAAAATGTAATTTTCAATACCTTATAAATTCAAATTGAATTTAAAGTTGTTTCTGTTAAAAATAAAAGGAAAAAATGTTATTTTTACTATTTTCAACTTTAAAATTTGAAATTTTAAATCAAAAAGAAAATTTTCAATGCCATTTTTTCCTGAGTGTACTTTTTGACAGAATATAAGTTCTGAGCCATACTAAATGCTAACAATCATGAGCGTAATTATAATTACTCCCATATCTTACTCTTACCGCTCTAATTTGTTATTCAGAACATACGAAGTTATGAGTGGCTAGTGTTTGAAAGGTGACCACACTATCAATGCAGTGCTTTCAACAAAAAGATTATTTGAGTAAAAGAGCATGATTAATTTAGAATGACTTGAGTCCTTTAGGTACGACAACTGAGTTTTTGTACGGAACAAACATTTGAGAGCAATGCAGCAAATGGGCTGCCAATGTTGATACTACATTTGACACAATAGCTCTATTCTATTCTATCACCGAATCCCACAAAATTTTTATTACTGCTTAAGAAGACTTTGAGTAAGGCAAGTGTGAAAGTAATGGTAGTTTTTTAAACTTATATACATATTCGTCGAAGAAGAAGAGAAGATTTATACCTTGCAAAAATTGCAGTGTTACTTTTTGAATGGCTAATCTGCTTTAAGGAAGACAATTCAACTGTTATACGTGAAAAATTAAGATCAGAAAGTGGACCAATGTGATAACACTAATTAATACCACATTTGACAAAATAAAAGTTTAGGGCCTCATATAATATCAAAGTGAACCTTTTTCTGACGCAATCAAAGTGCACTTTTGACTGTTTATTAATTTAACTGGGGTTTTTAAGCTCAGAAATAACTTAAAGCTTTTAAAAAGCCATTTACTTCACTATGGGATAGTTAAAATACACAAAAACTTGCTTTTATATCAGCCGTTGCTAGTTAATACAAAACCTCCGAATATTCTCGTACAGTCGAGAAATTTACCGAGTTTTTCAGTTTTCAGTTTTTTCGTTTATTATTTGACATTCTAGGACTCCTCTTATATTAAGGACTTTTCAGTTTTTGGAAAATTTTCAAATCTTCGAATGTAGAAAATCGTGGAGCTTGCAAGACAACAACTTTCTGACCTTTGCTTTTATTTATATTTTTCGAGATTACTCACAAACAACATAAAAAGAAAGAACAACCTGATAGAAATTGGTAAAGGGCAATAACAACTATGACAGCAGCAAGGACAATTCCAAAGCAATTTGTGACTTAAGTACATACAAGGCAATAACAGTTAAAACACACAAAAACTTGCTTTCATTAGTAGTCATTGCTACTTAATACAAAACTTTCGAATATTCTCGTACAGTCCAGGAATTTACCAAGTTTTTCAGTTTTCAGTTTTTTCGTTTATTATTTGACATTCTAAGACTTCTCTTATATTAAAGACTTTTCAGTTTGTTTTTTGAAAATTTTCAAATCTTCGAATGGAGAAAATCGTGGAGATTGCAAGACAACAACTTTCTGAGCTTTGCTTTTATTTATATTTTTCGAGATTACTCACAAACAACATAAAAAGAAAGGACAACTTGATAGAAAGGCTAATTAATACAAAACTTCCGAATATTCTCGTACAGTTCAGGAATTTACCGAGTTTTTCAGTTTTCAATTTTTTCGTTTATTATTTGACATTCTAGGACTTCTCTTATATTAAGGACTTTTCAGTTCGATTTTTGAAAATTTTCTAATCTTTGGATGGACAAAATCGTGGAACTTGCAAGATAGCAACTTTATTATCTTTGCTTTAATTTATATTTTTCGAGATTACTCACAAAGATATTTCCTTCTTTAACCTTGAAAATTGGAGAAATAGGAAATTTCATATTTTTAGTGATATTTTGACTATATATTTTGTTAAATAAAATTTATATGAAGTTCTTAATTGGTAGTTTTTAAATGTTCGAAAATATTCACCAAATTTCACTCCATCAAAAACAAATAAAGTTGCTCGCAACTGCTGCTGGAAACGTGTTAAAAACTCCTTAGCTGCATCGACAGCAAACTTTGAGATTGAAGAAAAAAAAACCACCTAGCAAACACAAAAACGAACGAAATAAACTCAGTGATATTTGTGTAAATTATTTACTTAGTAGTAACTGGCAGTATCTTCAAAAAAAAAGTAAAAATAAATTTAGTCCTTATTGTGACCGTTATTGCCTTGTATGTCCTTAAGTCACAAATTGCTTTGGAATTGTCGTTGCTGCTGTCATAGTTGTTATTGCCCTTTACCAATTTCTATCAAGTTGTCCTTTCTTTTTATGTTGTTTTTGTTTTGTCTTTATTTCTATTTGATTTTGTTTTTTTTTTTTATTTTGTGCTACTTTTTGCTGTCCGTCTCGAGTGGCAACATTACTATGCATTTCCCTATTCACGAAGAGTTCCAAAAGTTTAGCTTCTTTGAAACTCTTGACCTTTCCGTCGGCTCTGTTTTCTGTTAGTTAAGCGGAAATTTGATTACCGCAGGCTTCAGCAGTAACGAAAGAGTTTATTTCTACTTTGCCTATTATTTTTTATTTTAAATATTTTTTTTTTCTTTTTAAAGTTCGTATATGTCACTTGCGGAGAAATGTATTTACATTAATTTTTTATATGAAATAGAAACTTTGCCTTTTAAAGTTATTTAATTTTATTTTTATTACTTTCTTTATCTAAATAACTGATACGTAGGTATATTAATAGCACATTAGGGTTGTTCCCAGAAATAAATGTTTAATCCCATGGCGGAAAGTAAATTATAGTGGTGTAAGAAAAAATTGAAAAATTAAAAAAAAAAAATTAGATGGAGTAATTTTTGCATATTTTTGATTTCTGTAAAGAAGACTTGGAAAATTCAAAATGGAGGGATTTACCACAGAGAAAATCGAACGAAAATCGTCGGATTTTATTTTGAAAAAAAACGTTCTTTTGTGGATATTTGAAAGGAAGAGTATAATACGTATAAGAGTATAAGCCAGACACCATACTCCAACTACAAAACCATATTCGAGCAGAAACCCGAGCAGTGCTAACTGAAATCTTTCGTAAAATCATGGAGAGTCCTAGAAAAAGCACAACCTTGCATAGCTGAGAATGAGCGACATCTACGCATTATTATTTTTCACGTTTAAATTATATAATTGTTATAGTGAATTTAAAAAAAAATAATAATAATAGACTCTGAAATTAAGAAATTATAGACTATTTTGCTTCGCTTCTTTTGCGCCATGCTGCATAAAGGTTATTGGAATTGAATTTCACTTTATTATTTCTATATTTTGCTTTAATTTTGTAAAGACTGATTTTTAACATTTCATTTTTGTTTGGCTTAAATTGATGAATTTTAAACTGAATGATATTTTTAGTTTTGAAAAAATCATAAATTTAATTTTTTTATTTTATAAAAACGTAAGGTTCTGCATTTAAGGTTTCATTATGTCACAAAGGTTATGTTTAAGCTCCTTCTTATTACGCATTAAGAAATGTTTGTTTAAGCACTTCTTGGTTTAGGATTTTTTTTTTCAATTGATTTTTTGTTAATGTTTTTTATAGTAAGTAATGTACTCAATCTTCTCATATAACGGGTGATTTTTTTGCTATTTGTTTTTTCAGTGTAAGTTTTTTGACACCTCACGCGTGATTCGTAACATGTGTCAACGCCAAAAATGCTCAATAAGATTTGCCATTTCATCATGAATAGACTAACAAACAAAGTTTGCAAATCATTGAATTTTATTATCAAAATTCGTGCTCTGTGAGATATGTGAAATTATCGAAAAAAATTTTTTTCAGCGACGAAGTTAATTTTTTGCTCAATGGGTACGTCAACAAAAAGAATTGCCGAATTTGGTCAGAAGATCAGCCAGAGGCAATTCAAATGCTGCCAATGCACCCTGAAAAATGCACTATTTGGTACGGTTTGTGAGCCGGCGGCATCGTTGAACAGTACTTTTTCATAAATAATGAAAATCGCAAAGCTACAGTCAATGGAGCACCAACTTTTTTTTGCTTAAAATAAAAGAATTGGACTTGGCTGACATGTGGTTTCAACAAGAAGGTGTGACATGCCACACGGCATGCGATACTATGGACCTATTGAGAGGCGAGTTTAATGAGCAATTAATCTCACGTTTTGATGGAGTTCATTGGCCGCCAAGATCATGCAATTTGACCCCTTTTTAGTGGGGCTACGTGAAGTTTCTCGATTACAAGTACAAGCCAGCCACAGTTGCAGCCCTGGCAGATGCCATTGGTGAGATACCGGCCAAAATGCTGTGAAAATTGTAGCTTATGAATGGACCACCTCAGGTGTAGCCGCGGGTAGCATTTTCATGAAATAATCTTTAAAAAGTAAATGGCAGAAATGGATGTATCGCTCCAAATAAATATTTCATTCACTTTTTCGAATTTTCTGTTCTTTTTTCAATTTTCAAAAATCAAACGCTTAAAAAATCACCCTTTATAATAAGTAATGTTAATCCTCTCATATATCAGTTTTGTCTTATTTTCTACTCTTCCTGTGTTGTTATGTCTACTTTTTCGACTTCCCAAATTTCTTTCCCAAAAATATTTTAGTAGCATCTACTATAAGTCATGGTGCCTAATTTTATTGTAACAAAATAATTAATACACCATTAAAGAGCTTATTTTATTATCTGCATGGCGACATATGTTCTTTGCCTTTCGCAGAAGAGTTTGTGATTAATACGTAGGAAAAACTTTAGCTTAATTTTTCCAGTGAAATGTCCTAAAATCAATTTTCGAGCTAATAAATACTCAAGTTTAGCCTCATGTAGCACAAATATTTTTTGAAAAATATCCCTAATAATCATTTAATTTCATAAAGTGGAGTCATCTCAACACTTGTTCGCAGTAAGGAAGCCTGGAATTGAAAATTCGCTTTTTTATAATTTTTTTTCCAACTTGGGGTCGTGAAAGACCACAATGTGCCGGATTGTTATAAAATTGAAGTGGTACCGTTAAGGGTTAAAAATGAAAAAACTCAGTCAAAACTTATGAGGTCTTTATGACAGAAATCGTTGCATTTTTTTGTAACTTCGCTTGTAATATATTTTTCGGTTTATGACATTTGTTTCAAGTCATTGCACATAAGCCTACTTTCGACCATTTCAATCGGACACAAGTGGGAATTGCAGCAGAAAACCTTTAAAAAAAAAAAAAAAACTTTTACTACATTTTGCAACTTGCACACATTTCTTTCTATATGAAAACTTGTTATTTACAAAACAGTATTAATGTGAAAAATTTCACTAGAAAACTTTTAAAAGATCAGGTTAACCATAATCATTTTTATTTATTTATTTTTTTCACATCACTAACATTAATTTTTCGCCAAAGGGGTAAACACAAAATTTTATCTTTACATTGAGAACTGCTCTACTGTATACTCATACAATTTTAATGTATAAAGTTTCATATAAAGAAAGAAGCGAAACTTTTTTACTAATAAAAAATGCATGAAATTATAAAATGGAATTTATTTTGATGCTGTTTATTCAAAACATTATGGAAATTTTTATATTTTTTTTTTTGCCTAAAGATAGATAATGAAAAGTTGATTTTCGAAATCAATAATGTACTGCAAGGTCTTTTTTTTTGTCTTTGTGCATATTTGAGATATTTTAAAAATTTGGGAAAAAAATATTCAATTATTTTTTCTACCTTATGGAACACTGAATTCTATTTGTATTAAAAATAAATTACTGTATTATATATTGGGAAATGGCATTTAAATATTTTTGAACATATGAACATTAGGCATAAGAAAATCCAAAAAAGTATGCTATAATAATTGTGCAATTTAATACCTAACTAAACACTTTTTTTGTGATAACGCAGCACTTTGTAGTTTTTTTTCTAAATCCATGCTAAATATATAAATTTTTTATTTCAAAAATAAAAGAAAAAAGTCAAAATAAATAGACAATTAAAATACCCCAAAGTTTTCGTTGCGGAAATTAATTTCATTCTTGGTCCAATAAAATTATCACCCCCAGAGCAAATTGACTTATAAAACTTTGAACATTTAAAAAGGTTTTCCAAAATAGCACGCTGACATTTTAATGACCAAATAATAACATGAAATTGTTTGCCGTAATCACTTAAGAGAATTTAGATGTTCAAGCGAGAGATAACACAAGTGAAAATAATTCAACAATGATGGACATTAAAAAGTTATTTTATCAAACTTTCAAAATCCAACAGTTGACAAACACGCACAAAAAAATCCCGAAGTCCCTTAAGTGGGAGGAAATAAACAAATAGCCACAAACGCACCAAATTAACTATTTTGCAGCAACATTGTCATGATCATTAAGTGTCAACAACAAGCGTCATCAAAAAAATTTTAACAAAAAAATATTGCAATGGTTCTTGCCGATGTCAGAGGCTTAAGTTGGCCTAAAATAAACAATGAAAGAAATGAAAAAGAAAAAAAAAAACGGGGGGATATAAGCATTCGCGGCTTGATGTGTGTTAACTTAATGATGTTTTGTTAAGTATATTGCTATAGAAAGTATCAGCCAGTAGTATCAAAAAGTAGAGAGCTGAAAAGTATCGATAAAATCGAAGCGTACATACTTTTGAAAAGTATCAAAAATGTTGATGACAATCGAAATATATCAACTAATTTCGAAAAATATCAAAAAAATCGATAAGAGCCGAAGATTTTCGAAAAGTATGGAAGTGCCGATAAATATCGATTTGTATCGAAAAAATATCAAATGTTATCGAAAAAGTCGAATATATCGTATATGTAATATCAAAAAATTGATTTCAGTCGAAAAACTTTGAGTCAAATGCGTCTTAGAATCTGGTATAGTATCTATCGAAAAATATCGAATGGTATCGAAAAAAATCGATATGTGTGTCGAAAAATATCGAATAGTGCCGAAAATTGTGAAATGTATCATGTCAGTACACACAAATGATGTCGAAATAGTCGGAAAAACTATAAACGGAAAAGTCTGTATTATTTATGGACTCCTAACACCAAAAAGTCTATATTATTTATGGACTCTTAAATCGTTCAACCGATCACCGAAAGATTTAGTACATATATATGTTTGCGATGGCTTGTGGAAGGTTCTCAGCACACTTCGCTGATATAGGGATAAACAAATTCATCATATCATCAGCTTTTTGACACAGATAAATGAGACTTGGTACAAATATAAGTTACGTGAAGAAGTAAGTTTCAATGAAAAAATGGGCGGTACCACGCCTGCCTTATGAGAAAAAACAAGCATTTTTCATATCTTAGCAATTATTTGACGAATATGGTTTTTGGATAGCATTTGGTACATATTTTTTTCAAGGTTCGTCAAAAATTTCTAGCATAGTTTGGTTTGAAAAATATGGGCGATGCCACGCCTCCATATAATAAAAAATTCGAATTCATTATATCTGAACAACTATTTAACGCAGATTTGTGAGACTTGGTACACGTATGTATAAAGGGTGCGGGCATAGGTAATTTTCAATGAAAAAATGGGCGGACCCACGCCTCTTATATGAGAATAAAGCTTAATTTTTTATGTTGCCTCATATTTAAATTCAGGATTTTATTTTCAAAAAGTCAAATGATATTGAAAAGTTCCAAGAATGTTGAAATGTCCGACGATAACATTGAAAAAGTTCGAAAAATGTAAGTTTTTAAAGTATGTAAAGAATACCTCTGTAATACTAAGCGATACGCGTGAAGCGTCAGCATGAGCCTGTAAAGATGTCGACACATAAAAAAAAAAATTTCGGGTAATGGTTGAATTTTTCATTACGAGTAGCTGCTCAATTTCTTTCTCGCACAAGATTATTAAAAAATAATAAAAGCTACGTCTCCTTTTGCTAAGTTATTCTTGACCAACACAAATATTAACACCATTACTTACATTTACCCTATCTAAAAAGGCGCAGTTATGCAAACAAAATTAAGCGCTTATCACTGTTAATGCTTCCGTTTCCGGTTATAGTTTTGTTCTTTCTATATTTTGGGTTCAGTTCACGCACACATTTGTTAAAAGCGTCAACAAAGCTAGAGCTTACATAAAAGCACGTAAAAGGATTGTGTATGTGTGTGGTGGCATGGTGAGTGTGCGTGAAAATTTGTATTTTCGATAACCCTTAACAAGACGGAACAAAAAAAGAAATCAAACTAAAATAAGAAACAAAATGTTTTTTAATAAATTTGCTAGGGATATTCAAAGCTTTTACGCTCAACAACAGGGTACAAAAAATATTTGTCATGATTTTCAAGTAGCACTAACAAAATGCGGATATCAACTATGAAACAGAGTAGTATGTGAGTCCCATGTTGTAAACAAAAATGATGTGTCTTCCATTAAATATTAAAATCATGAAACATTTTTTTATTTTCTTATTCGTGGAAAGTTCTAGCGGGAATTCAAATAAGGATAACGAAAGTAATGACTGTTAGTATTGGGCTATGGAGAAAGCTTACAGAAAGCAAATATATAAACTGTGTTTGGAAATATGTTTGGGAATTTCCATAGCATAAATAATAGGTAGAAAGTTCTTAGGAGCAGTTTTTATCCTTTGAAGAAAAGTTTGAAAAGACATTTGTTGATACCCAGGCAAGCATTGTCAAAAATAGACTATAATTTCGACACATTTTAACCTGTACTAAAGACTCTCACAGAATTCGACTGCGACTGACTTTGACGCTGCCTGATTGTTACTGTAACTAAAATGATTTTGATTGTAAATGACTACAATGTTGACTGGCACTGACTGTGACTGAATTTGACTCTGACCAAGTCCAAAATGACTAACTTAGATTATAACTGGCTTCAATTTGGGGCAAACTTTGCTTCGAATTGAATTTGATTGCAGTTGACAATTTCTATTATGACTAACTATTTTGAAGCAAAAAAAAGTACAAATCAGGAAACGCAAATAATCGTTATTTTCAATAATTGAGTTATAAAAATCACAATGGTGGAAAAGCCGAAATGCGAGTTTAAATATACAGATAAATTTCTTTCAAGGAGAATATATCGCTCACTTACTTCAAGACTGGCATAGCTCAAAAAACGTGATTTTTGAGTTAATGATGCAGAAATATCCGCCATTTTATGTTTTATTTTGTGTGAAAAAATCAAAAAAGTATCTTATAAACTTGCCTTTTGAGAAGAGTTCATGTAAACATACTTTTCTTTATTTTCATATAAAAATTAAGTTATTGAAAACTTTAAATGCGTTTTTCTCCCACTTTATGTTTTTTGAGTTATGCCAGTCTTGAAGTGAGTGAGCGATATCACAAGATTTTTAGTTTTGTAATATTTATTTAAAAAATCAATATATAATCGTTATTTTGGATTTTTATTTTTTTCGATCAAAAATAATCGTTATTTTGAATTTTAATTTTCTTCAGATTCAAAATAATCGTTATATAAGTGCTTTATGTTTCTAATTAAATATATCCGCAATTTCCAATTTCTATCAACGGTGGGCACCTTGGCCCTTTAAACTTTTTTTTGTGCTCCGATTTATAAGCCTCGCAAATGGATTTTGTTTTGCACTCACTCTGCACTGATGTTCGGCTTATGCGAAGTCCTAACATTCTTCGACTTTTTCATTGTTTTTCTGAAACTTTTCGATGTTTTTCGATATAATTTGATATGTTTGGAGTTATTCGATATTATCCGATACACATATTTCAACTATCGACTTTTATCGATTTTTTCGATGTGTTTTGATAAGTTGTGACATAAACCGATTTTTCCTATGATTTTCGATAAGTTTCGATTTACTTATTTTTTTGACTTTTTTAATAGGTTTGAACTGTTATCGTTTTTTTTTCGATATTTTTCCAAGTTTTTTTTCTTACTTTTGCTAAGAAAAACGAATATGTTTAAGCTAAAACCATATATATTTTAGCACAGTATGGCACCTTAAGTTGTTTCTGTATTTTTTTATTACTCGAAAACTGGTATATTTATAGAAACATTTTAAATTAACCTAAAAATTTCGAAAATTCTGAGATAAAAATTCTGAAAATGGTTGTAAGTCGTAAAAATTTGAAATATCGAAGTATGTCGAAAAGATCAAAAAACTCTGAAAAAGTCGATACATATTAAAAAAGTAGAAACTTTTCGAAAAACACTAAAATAGTCGAAACTGATGAAAAAAAAATATTAAGAATAGTTGAAACTTATCGAAAAACATCGAACAAATTCTATTGTTTGCAAACTATCGACCATCAAAGAAAGTCAAAAGCTTTCAAAATACATCGATTAAAGTCAAAAAACATCAAAAATGTATGACATGTAGATGTAAATGGATATAAGTCCTTAATTACAAATATTTGGCAAAAAAAAAGAAGCAAATGCAAAATAAAAGTTATTTTGGATCAAAACAAATAAAAATCCAAAATAGCAATTAGGTAGTGATTTCTTTGGTACAAACCAAACTGAAAAGAAGTATGTACTCAAAAACAATTGATCCATAAAAAAGGGTTTAAAAGAAACCTAAGAAATTTGACAGTATTTTTATCGTATTCTAAGCGAAAAAGTTCCACAAATTTACTATTTTTTCGAAGTTTCATCACAACCATATATTTGTCCACAAAATTTATAAAACTAAGTTCAAGGCAAAATTTTCAAGTTTTTAACCGTTTGTGACCAGCCGTGGTGACACCAACGTAATGCAACTTGGGCTTTGTAACTTTAGGCATTACATTTTCTCAACATTAGACAATTCTACACAAAAGTTTAAGACAAATCAATTTTTTTTTGTTTCGCTAACGTGTAATGTGTCCCTTATAACGGGTGATTTTTTTTTGCTATTTGTTTTTTCAGTCTAAGTTTTTTGACACCATACGCGTGATTCGTAACATGTGTCAACGCTAAAAATGGTAAGTAAGGTTTTCCCTTTTATCACGAATAGACTAACAAACGAACAGTGCTTGCAAATCATTGAATTTTAGTATCAAAATTCGTGCTCTGTGAGAAATGTGAAAAATCTAATTACTATCGAAAAACTTTCTTCAGCGACGAAGCTCATTTTTGGCTCAATGGGTAAGTCGACAAACAGAATTGCTGAATTCGGTCTGAAAAGCAGCCAGAGGCAGTTCAAGAGCTGCTAATGCATCCTGAAAAATGCACTATTCGGTTGTGGGCCGGCAGCATCAATGGATCGTACTTTTTTAAAAATAATGAAAATCGCAATGTTACAGTCAATGGAGCAAGGTACCATGCGATGATTGCCGACTTTTATTTTGCCCAAAATGGAAGAATTGAACTTGGTTGCCATGTGGTTTCAACAAGACGGTGCCACATTCCACATGACATGCGATACCATGGACCTATTGAGAGGCGAGTTTTGTGAGCAGTTCATTGGCCACCAAAATCATGCGATTTGACCTCACTAGACTATTTTTTTGTAGGGCTACGTGAGTTTTTCATGTACAGGGACAAGCCAGCCACAATTGCAGCCCTGGAAGACAACATTACAGCTGCCATTGGTGGGATACCAGCCGAAATGCTGTAAAGAGTATGCCAAAATTGGAGCTTACGAATGGACCATTTCAGGCAACATTTACATGAAATAATCTTTAAAAAGTAAATGGCAGGAATTGATGTATTGGTCCAAATAAATATTTTATTCACTTTTGCAAACTTTTTGTACTTTTTTCAATTTTCAAAAACCAAACGCTTAAGAAATCACCTTTTACAAATGAAAAGTATAAGTGCCAACACTGATAAAAGTCACATATTTTATTTCTGCTCTCTTGGGCAAAAAACGTTCGCTGGCCGGGGAAAAAAGAAAAATAATGCAAAAAATTCATAAATAAAATTGCGCAGGCAAACCACAAAGGGTTAATTTTACATAAATCGTGGCATGACATGCAATTTCACAATGCTACACATGTGTTTGAGTTTGTGTTAGTGATTCTGTGCGTTAGTGTGTGGAATGCATACAAAACAAAATGACATTTTGGTTTTTTTGAAAAAATATTGACAATTCGCATCACAGCTGCTTTCAAATTCCAACTATCCATGCCGCTGACAGTAACAGACAAGAAAAAAATAAATGGAAATGAAAAAGAAGAAAAAAACAGCAAAAATCAGGACAAATCGGAAATCGGAAACAGGAAATGAAAACAGCTAATAATGTGAATTATGACATGCTGATGATTTCCCCTTTTGACAACTGACTGAGTATACGTGGGGAATAAGCAGCAGCAGCAGCATGGTGTTTTTTTATGATGTGCCAATGCAGTCAAACAAAAATAAACTAAATGTTTCAAGAAAAGAAAAAAAAAAATCAATATAAATGTGTGTGCGTGTGTTTGCCATTTTTTTATGCCAATTAACTAAGATGATTGTGTCATTTTTCTTTTTCGATTACAGCGCCCTTTGGACTTTTATTTTTGTGCTATTGAAAACTTTATTTGACAAAATCCAAAGCTTTTTCCCATAAAAACATCAGAAAATAATGTCGTTTTTTTGTGTTGTTGTTGTTCTGTGTCACTTTATTTAATGGCATAACATTTGGTTATTGTCTCCCAAAAAAAAAAAAAAATATAGAAATTGGATGTTACACAATAGCAAAAACAACAATAAAAATAACATAAGTAAAAACATTTGATTCCACTTGTACTCTGGGAACAAACAAAAATCCATTAATGAAATTATTGTCTTAGGCGATACGAAAAACACTCAACATCGATAACAGCGGCATAAGACAAACAACGATATGAATAATATAGACATAAAAACATGTTTATATTAGATGGAGCATCCTGCAGAAAAAAGGACGCACTCACTATCACGTTGCTTTCATCAACATGGGAATATGACAATAGCGAAACTGATGACTTATACAATTTGATTATGCGAATGTATGCGAAGGAATGTTTGTCATCTCGCATAAATCTGCTTTATTGCGTAACGTAGGATAATAATCGCCAGTTTAGTGGAACAATAGGAAAATAATATTTGCTGCTAAATCATTCATGAGCGTCAATTTTGTCACTGCAGCGAATGTGGCTTTTGTTATAAGTAAATCATAAAAATTGCTGTCGTCGTCTGATGAGTTTCTTAATCCAGTCAATTTCATTACTATTTGCATCGATGAATTCCATTTTTTTCGTTTCGAAATAAAGTGTTGGAATAGATATTAACATTATATTCTCATAATGAAGACAGTTAATTGCTTGGAAATATTTTAGGTCTGAGAAAATTATATATGTACATAACGGGTGCTTTTTTTGCTATTTGTTTTTTAGTGTAAATTTGACTACACCTCACGCGTGATTCGTAACATGTATCAACGCCAAAAATGCGCACTAAGGTTTGCCATTTTACCATGAATAGACTAACAAACGAATAGTGCTTGCAAATCATTGAATTTTGCTGTGTGAAAAATGTGAAAATGAGAAAAATTTTCTTCAACGACGAAGCTCATTTTCGGCTCAATGGGTACGTCAACAAACAGGATTACCGAATTTGGTGTGAAGAGCAGCCAGAGGCAGTTCAATGCATCCTGAAAAATGCACTGTTTGTGGGCTGGCGGCATTATTGGACCGTACTTTTTCAAAAATAATGAAAATCGCAACATTACAGTCAATGGAGCAAAGTACCATGCGATGACTGCATACTGTTTTTTGCCCAAAATGCAAGAATTGAACTTGGTTGACATTTGGTTTCAACAAGACAGTAGCACATGCCACACGGCACGTGATACCATGAACCTATTGAGAAGCAAGTTTGGTAAGCAATTAATCTCACGTTTTGGAGCAGTTCATTCATTGACCGCCAAAATCATGCGATTTGACCCCACTAGACTATTTTATGTGGGGAGAAATAATCCTTAAAAATTAAATGGCAGAAATTGATGTATTGTTCCAAACACATATTTTATTCACTATTGCAAATTTTCTGTTATTTTTTCAATTTTCAATAACCAATCGCATAAAAAATCACCCTTTAAAAGCTGTTGCTATAAGAATCAGAATGAGGAGGAAAAAGTCTTGAACACCTACTCTGTAATTTTTTTGCTTTCCTGCACTCATAATCTGCATATAGGGTGTATTCACTGTGTCATTTCGTTTCTAACACAGAGAAGAGGGCGTGGTAAGTACGGAAGAAGATATAGTATATCTATGATCAATATGATAGGCATGTCCATGTGTCTGTCTCTAGCAGCATAATAACACATTTGGGTGGTAGAGGCGGAAATACATCATGAGGCTTATTTGAGGGGCCTTGGGGTGAGCTACCCCCTCACGCTTGTTTTATCTGCCGATTGAAATCACGACGATAAGAAAATTAGAAAAGCGATAATATGATGAAATTCGATGCACTGGCTATATGTATCTTCAATTACAGCTCGCGAAATCGAAAATGCGCGAAATGTGGTATACCACGCTGACGAATAATATATTTAAAGCACTATGCTGAGAAAGTTACCAAAGCTAATGTCACAACTTTTCACACGAATGTGTAGAAATAATTTAGGTTAGCACCAGAGTAAAAGTGGGCGTGGCATCTATTATACTAGCAAAAACTTTAAAGCGATATTGTTACGCATTATTTAACAAATTTCATACAAATACAAGAATAAGTTTGAACAAGCTATGAACAAGAACTAAGCGAATTTCGACAGCAGAACTTGATATTTTTCAGACAAGCAAAACTTGAAGAGGTTATACTGATGCATTTATTTAAGGTATTGCAGTAAAATTTTACACGAATAGATTTAGCACTAGCACTAGAAATAAAATAAGTGTATTTATACAAAAGGGTGTAGCATCGCCCATACATAATACAATTTTTTAATGCTGTATTAAGAGATTTGTTTAAAATACTGTAACCCGCGGAATGATTCGAACAATTACTAGTCAAAAAATACTTGCATTTTTGCAAGTAGGTGTGGCAACTCCCAAGGAACTTCAAAACGACTTAATAAGAGAGTAATTTTAGGTAGCCCAACCAAATATCACACAAATAGGTTAGAGTGGCGGCTTAGCAACCGAGCTAGAAAGCCATTAAACTACATACGTGACCCTGCAAAACTGGCAAGAAGATTGTTATAAGAATATCCTAAGAACCATAGTAACAACAAAAGCTACATCCAGTTTGTCCTGTTGAGGTAATTAAGCAACGAACCGATTTCAATTTCAGCCAATTCGCTGAGGTTGTTAAAGAAGGTTTGTCCTAGATATTTGAGCCTGATTCTGGCAAGGGCCGGACAGATGCAGAGAATGTGCTCAACAGATTCTTTCTCGCTTACATTCAGACAACTACGACAGTAAGAGTTGAATGGAATACCTAATTTTTCAGCAAACTTGCCAATAGTCCAGTGTCCAGTGTAAGCCGCGGTGATTCTCGCGATGTCTTTGCGTATCTTGGACAATAGGTCAGTGGTTATTACCTTGTTATATGATGGCCATATTGCTCTGGATGTCCTGCAGGTTTGCAGAGATCTAGAGTTCTTTGCTGCCTCGGAAAGAAAGAGCGAGAAGACTTTTTTCTTAACTATACTAATCGAAGTGTACACGGGCTCTGAGGCTCCGGTTTCAACAAGGGAGGAAGCGTGTCTTGCTAATTCGTCAGCCTTTTCATTATCCTCAATGTTCCTATGGCCCGGAACCCATATTAGGGTTATGTCAAGCTGACGCCCCAGCCTAGCTAATTTCTTCCTACATAGTACTACTAATTTAGATTTTAACAACTCCGAGTTTAGAGCCTTGATGACAGCCTGACTATCGGAGAAGATTGCTGGCTTTCCCATATTAGCATTGCCCACTAGTCTGCAGGCTGCTAAAATAGCACAGACTTCTGCTTGGAAAACGCTAGCTGAGCTCGGTAAGTGAAAAAATTTAGAAATTTCTGGGTCTTTTGAGTAGACCCCCGCACCACATCCATTTTTGACCCATCGTTGTATATGGTGGTTTCAAAATTTAAGTCGATAGTGCTCTCCTCCCATTGATTCCTCTCCGGAATCCTCACCTAAAAGTTTTTCTCGAAGTTGAGAGTAGGGCAGATGTAATCGGTTGGAAGATTAGCCAATTCTATTGGCAGTGTGTCAAGGATGGAGCAGTGCCCGTATTGCTTCGATACACAGGATCCATCTCCTCTAAGTCGGATCGTACTGCTGGACGCTGTTGCTTTAATGAAGATATAAGGGGGTATCAGTTGTAAAAGAACGTTGAGGGCTTCTGTGATGCAAGATATCATTGCCTCCGATCACACAAATAAGCTACTAATGTTTCGGACTATAACTTGACAAAAAAGAGTTGAATTTTGGAGAGAGTTAGGCAAGAGTTATTTTAGGTACTGAAATTAAGTTTGGCAAACTCGGGACAGTTGAATTTTACGCGCCCTCTTATACTGCAAAATATTAAATTTTTTGGAATGCTTTACAAGTTTTTAATTGAATTTCTTATCTTTAATAGTTTGCATAATTTATTTCAAAAATGTATGCTTCATTAAAATGAAGAATTTATTTATATAGTGAATTTTTTAATTAATTTTCAAAATTATAGACTACACATAATTTCATTTTGGTTGAACAGTGCTGCCAAATATCAGCTTTTACTATGTTTTGGCCACAAACACGCACTAGTACATATGCAGGCACGTACACTGTCATATGTACGTGTACAAGCATTTGCGCTAAATAAGCTAATTATAGGGTTTCTTCATTTAGTTGATATTGTGGCATATTTTCAAATTAAATATATTTTGCATAGCAGCTAATTTTGTAAAGCTACTAAATATCGTAATTTTCCTGCTAATTTTCTAAGCCTTTTGATGTTGTTAATTTTCAAAGTTAAATTTCATATTTTGCTTCGGGTAAACATCATGAAGTTGAAGTTGACAGCGCAGGAAATCAACATTTTTCTGCACAAAATTAATGAATGAATTTTTAATTATAAACAAATGAAATGCTGATTTCAACGGAAATTAAAAACATCTGTACAGATGTTAATATAATCAAAAGGAATTTTATCATTAACTGCTAAAAGAATGAATTTGAGTATACCAAAAATTTAAGTTATTTTATATTTTAGTGTTATATCGAAAAAGAAAAAACATCAAAAATTCATAAAAAAATTATTATGCCAACAAATCAAAACTATGTTGCAAACAAACTTTATTACAGAGTCATTTCAATGTCATTAGCTACAAAAAGTTTTATCACAGTTATAAACATATGATATCAATATTTGTTAGGCAAACTTCATCCAAAATCAATTTATATCACTCATACGGATACGTTAGACAAATGAAGTGAATACACAAAACAACATCTAATTAATTGCCAGCCATGCGTCACACACAACCAATCATAAAGTTGATAAAAACTTCGTAATAAATAAATCATCGTTCATTTAGCAACATTTAGGGATAATAAGCAAACATCATAAAATGTTAGGTGCAAAATATGTGCGGGGAAAAAAAATAGAACGAAAAAAAAGTTTTACCAAAACTCATAAATTTGATAAGAAAAAAGATTAAGTTGCAAAAAAAAATATCTGCTTTCGACACTGCCAACAACAGGTTATTAGAAAACTTACATTAAAACGTATTAGTTTCAATCAAGACTAAAAAGGATAATGCTGTGCATATGCTTTTGCGTAGGTGTTTTAAGGTACAAAATTAATAGCGCTTGATTATAACTAATTATATGCGATTAAAAAGAAAGCATGATAGTGCTATTTTTAATCCCAAGTCAAAAATGTATTATATTACGCTAGCAACTATCATGTGTCCAGTAAAAAAGGCAACAAAAGTAATTGGCTTTGATAAATTGGCCTTTTTGTTCTTTGGCTTATTAAAAATTGTACAGTAAAACGCATAGAATATTTTATTTTCTGACTAATTTCTCTTCAAATTAGTTCGTTGGAATGATTAATTCAGCAGAATCCAAGCCACAGAACAGAAAATGTCACAACATAACAAAAACACTTCACCTATTTCTAGTTCACCTGCCTCGCTTGACGAGAGTACAATGGCCATCCAGCAATTTAAACCTAACAAGGTAGCAGGTAACCATAACTGCCGGAGCATTAAACGTCAACTCAACCTAAATTAGCTGTTAAGCTATTTAGTTTTCTACTCGTTGTTAATACGAGTTACTCGTTACTTTATATTTTTATACCCTACACCGAGGGTATATTCACTTTGTCCATCCGTTTGTAACACATAGAAGGAGGCGTGGCAGGTATGGAAAAGTATATATATTCTTGATCAGCGTCACCACCTGAGTTGATTTAGCGATGTCCGTCTGTCTGTCTGTCTGTCTGTCTGTCTGTCTGTTTAAATCAGGTTTACGGGAAAACCAATAGAGCTAATTGAATGAAACTTTCACACACAAGTCACATCTTCTTGCAGGCATCTTGCTATTGAAAATGGTTAACTGACACGCCTACCGCCCATACCCTATGTATATATACCCAGGTCAATTTTGAAAAATGTTGCAGCGATTTTGATGAAAATTGGTGATTTGATGCACATGTGAACAAAATTAGGATTTGGTTAGGTTTCAAGTTTTCAAAGCTTCCTACCGGGGCGTGGCACAGCCCTAAATTTTAACCTTTATACCACCATATCTCGTAAGCCGTGCAAGATATTGTTAAGAAATTTAGTAAACGGGTACTTTTCAAATATATCTTGAATTCTGCTAAAAGTGGGCGGAATCGTAAACTTGGGCGTGGCTCTTTTCAACAGCTAAAAATTTTGATTCCATGTATCTCAAAAGTGGCTCAAACGATTTTCATAAAGAGATGATGCCACTGAAAGTAGTCATCAACACAAGCTCTGCCACTTTACTGAAAAAACACGTTGAAGGGCGTGGCACAGCCCGCAATATCTATAAACGTTATATTAAGAGAACTAACAACATAATCGTGATGAAATTTAATGAGGTAGATATACTTGCTGTAAGGTCTTTTATTACAAAAAGGTATGTTTTTGCAAAAATTTGGCGCAATGGAGCATGTGGGCGTGGCACCACCCATACAAGCAAAAAACGTTTACTGTTATAGATAGTGTGCTATGAGAGTAATCTTCATAAAATTTGGCTTAGAGGTGTCGGCTGCTATGGGCTTTGAAATTAAATGAGAATTGACGAGATTGCAGCGAGATTGGGCGTGGCACCTCCTATATTACAATCACTTTATTGATTAAACTATTGTAGCAATTGGTATGAAATAGAATTTAGGTGGTTTACTTGCTATAAGATATATATTCAACCTCTTCAACGTCTTTTAACATTTATTTAAAAGCGACTTTCAGTGCAGTGTAGGGTATGTGAGTTTCGGCCTGGCCGAAGATAACGCCTTAACTTGTTTTATTTCATATTGTTCTTTTTGACGCCTGATATTTTAAACATTTGTTTTTCTATGAAATAGCTCGTCTTCTTTTCATTTCAAAATGCACAATAAACGAAATACAAATCTGCTGGGTAGCCCTGGCATTTAAGCAACTTGCTATGTATACATAGCAACTATAATTTTACTCGTTTAGTTTACGATTTTGATTTTGCTTTCACATACAATTATCGTTGCTAGTTATAGATAACAAGTAGCGGATGGCGAATAAAACGCAGCTATTTTATCTTCTGAAGGGCAAAATTATGAAGAGGAATCGCTATTTTGAATCGTTCATTAAAATACTAACTGAAGTTCTCCTCCATTTACTACATATGTAGTTCAAAAAGTCCCGGGAATTTTGGTCGGATGGCACCACCACTCTTAAATGGAAAAAAGTGAATTTTGCATTTTGATAAAACATTGCTTTGTGATCGGAAAAAACAAGAAGCAAACATTGGAATGCATCCAAAAACATCACAATACAGCTGCTCTTCGAAAACAACTATTTACAGATGGTTTGCTGAATTTGAAATGGGTCGGCCAAATGAGGCTACCACTTCAGAAAACATTGAGAAAACCTATCTTTATCATTTTGAAAGACCGCAAAGTGAAAGTGAGAGAGATAGCAGACATAATGAAGTTGTCGATCGGCAGTATTTTCAATATCTTGCATGAGCATTTTGCTGACAATTGATCAAAAGCAACATCGTGTCGGTAATTCGGAGGCCAATTTGGAGTTGTTTCGCCGTAACCCTAAAGAGTTTTTGCGTCGATTCGAAACAATGGACGAAACATGGATTCATCACTACACATCGGAGTCCAATAAATAGTCGGCAACATGGTTAGAACCGTGTGAGAGTCGTTCGAAACGCCCAAAAACGCAAACTCATCGAATATCTTGAGAAAAGCAGAACCATCACGGGCGACTATTGTAGCGTAGCGTTATTGGACCGTTTGAACAATGAAATGAAGACAAAACGGCCGCATATGGCAAAAAAAGTGCTGTTTCACCACGCCAATGCACCGGCTCATTCATCGCTCAAAGCAATGGTAAAATTGAACGTATTGCGATACTAATTAATATATTCTCCAGACTATGCCCCCAGCGACTATTATCTGCTTTTAAACTTGAAAGATGGCTCCAGGAAAAGAGTTTTTACTCAAAGGAGGAGGTCGAGGTCGAAACTTATGCCTATTTTGAGAGCCTCGACGTCGACTACTATAACAAAGGTATCGAAATGTTGGAGGATCGTTGAATGAAGTGTATCTCCTTCGAAGGGAACTAATATGTTGAAGAATAAAATCGATTTTTATCAAAAACATAATTTTTCCCGGGACTTTTTGAAACGTGTAGTAGTCTCTCTTTATATAATCTTAGAGGAGCAAATATGCCATTGGCAAACAAGTCTGCATGTATGCTTCGTTCACTTGACAAATTTTTCGAATGTATATAAGGTTATTCGATTTGGTACACATTGGAAACAAGAAATGTTCCAATCGAACTAATTAGTATTATGAATATTATTTCATGAAACGTACAGTCATTAGTAAGGGCCGCTTGCATGTGCATTAGTGGTGCTTACAAGACTACACCGACTGAGTTCATTTATCATCTCCTTGACATATTAGGTTGGCGGATGGCAGCTTATTCCATCATTAGACTCAGGGCAACTTTTTGCTAGTTCAAACAAAGATCATGACACTCGAGTATCCTTCACAGTGAGAGTTCTGTACGCTCTAACTTGGACTATACTGTTCTATTAAACTCATTTACAAGGGATTGCACAACTCACATTCCTTACCGATGGATAACTGGAAAGGAGTACCATCGAGGAGAAGGGTTATGGTTTTTACTCTGCGGAACTGAATTTAAAAATTGATGCAGACTATTGTGGCGTTTTTCAGTCAGAGGTTATAGCTGTGGAAGAGATAGCATCTTGACTGAGGATAAATATCGTATTCAAAAGGGAC
The DNA here is from genome assembly GCA_949775025.1 of Tricholauxania praeusta. Lineage (NCBI taxonomy): Eukaryota > Metazoa > Arthropoda > Insecta > Diptera > Lauxaniidae > Tricholauxania > Tricholauxania praeusta. The sequence continues at coordinate 110,142,864 of OX459031.1, read as the reverse complement.
ATAAACATTTATTCAGGTGGTTAGGTTGCTATTTCATCTCTAGCATTAGTCTTCCTAAGCTCGCTAATGGCCAAATAATGAGGATCGTCTTTTAATCGGATGGCTCAGCATTTTAACATTTATCTCAGCTGGATGCCTGGGCATAGGAACATCGATGTGGCAATTGTGGAAACTACTACACAAATTCTACAGGACACGAAAGGTGTTGGCATAACATGACATGGCATGACATAAATTTCTCAAGACAGGGAAGTTATTGGCATACTGAAAGAAAATATTTTTCTTTAAGTGCTTGAGTCGTAAAGTGGAGATAGACAGAGAATTTAACATTGCCTTAAAGACAAAAGTCAAATGGTGTTAAGTCAGACGAACTCGGCGACCAATTAAAGTCTACATTTCGAGACATCAGACGTTCAGGAAATTGCAGTAAATATTCACTATTTCCACACGTTGCGCGAGTTTATATCGTTCCATATTTAATAATCTTCTAAATTTTGTTTATCAAAAGTCATTTCAATGATAGATGAATGTTGACAGTTTAAAAGTGGGGAGAAATTTAAGACTACACCTCTTGTTGGATGACCTAAGTAGTCCTTTATTGTGAGAATGTATTTAAATTCATAAGACATACATGTGAAGAAGAAATATCACTTACTAGAATGAAATATTTTTAACAAAAAATGTTGAGCATTTCGAGTTTCAATATGAAAACCAAATATCATTGCTATCATTGCACAGAGTCAGTGCTACTTTATTATAAAGTTATATTAGCTAAAATAAGTTTTATGTATTTTTTTTAAATGCTTCTTTCAAATAATTTTAAAAATTTACTGCAAAATGAGTAATAAGTAAGTAATTAATATTTTTTTACCTTTTTTTGTGTTTTAATTTCATATGATATGATATTTGAAATTACCTGAAAGAAAAGAAAGAGAAATTGTTCAAATTAGAAAAAAATTTTTAAATTAAATTTAACAAACTTAGCGATTTCTTTATGTATCACGATTCGTTTCGTTGTGTCTCTAATTTGCAAGCCTAAAAATATGCTAGTTCAATTTTTGTATTTGCAGTAAATCATTCATTAAACACATGCTAGATATTTTTGTTTTACATTAAAATATAATAGCATATTTTCAGGCTTGAAAATTAGTAACGAAAGGAGAATCTTTGTGCATAAAGATGTGCTAAAATTCAGTTAAGATTAATAAAAACACAGGCCGACAAAATTTAACCAACATTCAGACCCAGAAACCAGACTATATATTTCCGAAGGTTTTTGATGCGCTGATTCCGAATCTGGTCGCAGAATTGCTCCATCACGTCAGGTTTTCGAGATATCCTAACCTAAAAGTGCAAAAAACATTGTTTTTGCCCATTTTTGAGGGTATGTAGCACCGTGAATTTTCTTTTTTTCAAAAAACTATATGTGTGATCTTAAAGAGCTGTTCTTCTTCTTTCCAATGTCGTTGAGTTTTCTGAAATATCTTTCTTTATCGTCCAGTTATCGCATTTTGAAATGATGGAGCAATTCTGCGACCAGATTCGGAATCAGCGCATCGAAAACCTACGGAAATATATAGTCCGGTTTCTGGGTATAATTTTTGTCGGCCTGTGAAATTAATAAAAATAAAATCGAATGTTATTAAATATCAAATAAAATGTTGTATCAAAGAAAAAATTTCTGTTCATTAAAAAATCGGCGATAAAACCAAAAAAATAAAAACATTCAATCTTAAAATTTTTCAAATATTTCAGTTTTAAATAAAAGTTAAAATTTTGAATTTAAATTTAGGTCAAAATTTTTTATTTACTATAGAACCAAAGTTTCATTACATTTCGTTGAAGAATATTCTATGTAAGTTTTCGTTACAGTGGGTGGCATACTAGTTATATTCTGCCCACTTTTTGTATGGAGAATTTTTTTTTTTTTTTGCTTTGCATCGTTGTGCAAAGTCTTATTACAATCTTTTGGAAAACATTATAGTTTGAAACTTTAGCTTCAATTAGAAATGCTTACCCAATCCCGCCCACTTTCTGTTAGAACAATGTCCATGTTACTTTACATTTATGTACAAAATTAAATTACATTTAAACGCAAAATACTATGGAAATATTGTTAAGTTTAGGCTTCTATGGGTGGTGCCACGCCTATATGTATGTCTAATTCACTCACTTTTCGTTTGAAGTTAGAACGAATTCCCTTGCAGCCATTAGAAAGTATAACTTAAAGATTTTACTTACACGAAAAATGTTTAAAAAGTTGAAAAAGTATGGAAAATGTTGAAAAAAGTTGAAAAGTGCAAAAAATATGGAAAATATTAAAAGAAGTCGAGAAAAAAATGGAATATGTATGTTAAAAAAGGTTGATAGATTCAACAGCCGAAAATGTTTAAAAAGTCAAAAAAATATGGAAAATGTTGAAAAAAATTACACAGGTTGGATAGTTTTGACAAATATTTAAAAAGGTTGAATAAGCCGAAAATGTGAAAGATGTTAAAACAGTCAAAAAAATTGAAAATGTTGAAAGAGGTTGAAAAAGGCTGAAAATACGAATGTATATGGAAAATGTTGAAAAAAAAAGATGAGAGAGGTTGAAAAATTCGAGAAGAAGCTTTTCATCTTAAAAGCTGTAACAAAGCTAACAAATTTACGTTTGTATAAGCTTAAGTAGCGCCTAAAAATATACAACAGAAAGTTGTAGCTTGCTAAAAACATTTTTAGCGAAATCGTGAGTATTTATGATTGCATATTTCTAGGCGCTAATTTAAGTAAAGTGCGTGGAATCAGATTTCGCTTACAATATGTATAGTAGTATGTTTTAGTTCAATTGAAATTTCTTATAAATTAAATTTGCTTAAAAATTTTTTAAACAAAACAAACTAAGCATGCGAAAACAAACAATTTCCGTTGTACTCTACGCAGCTGCTCTTAAAAACTACGCATACCAATTTACTCGCTACTACACAGAATATCGAAATACTGAAAGCTTCAGCAACCTTAAGATACTGTGCATATTTAAATTTCTTTATAACTTCTCCCTCCAAACTTAGCAACTTTCTCCAACATGTAGTCTCATGCAATTAAAGTTTTCATTTCACTTTTGAAAAAATCTTCCGCAAGAAGCACTTTAACTAAAGAGACAAAACTACGCAGTTGGTAATGTTACAAGAACAACAACATTTTCAACGACACGTATTCACATAACTTAAAAATTCTCGCATGCTCTGTTCAACACCTTAAAGTAACATAGACATCACTAATGGCAGCGCTGCTTTTTACCACATTGACTTGGCCATACTTTATACCATAGAGTATTTTAAGCAATCAAGTCTTCTTATAACGTTGATGTAACGAAAACTTGAAGGTTAGCTGTATGTAGAAGGAAGAAACTTGGAAAAAGCAACAAAAATTACCTTCAAACTAGTGAAGTGTGGCAAAAATACAATTTTCATCATCATTATTTTTTGAAGGCTCCAGAGAATTATTATATTTTCAACATTTAATAGTACGAGAACACTACTTTCAAAGACTATTACTACTATGTACTTTCACTTTGAAACCCTGTAGGAAAAGTTCTATGAGCATTTGGCATTTTTCTCTTTCAAGGCTTGTGCGCAATGAGGCTAATTTTTTTGATTGCGGTTTTTTCTTTTGCCAAATATTGTGAAATTGCTTCGTGAAATTTCGAAATTGAAACTACAGTAAAAATACTATAATAAATCGGACTGCTCAAGAAGTACTATGCTTTCAGCATCATTCATGCTTACTTAAATTACCTTGGAACTACTATGGAACTTCTATGAAACTATTGGGAAACTAACGTTAAAATATTATTGAACTTCATCAAGCGATATGGTACATTTAAAAGTGGTCTACGTATGCTCTTTCATATATCATACAAACACTAAACTTGTTGAACTTGTTTATGTATCTTCTGTCTTGTAACATACCTTTCTTGATCTCCAAAATACTTTTTCATACTCTGCTATAAACCCAACTCAAGAAGAGTAGAAGAAAAATATGAAGGTTTCACTCATACCGCATACTTTTTGTTTGTGTAATTTTGTTTTCAACGCAAGGCTCGATCAGTTCATTCCGTTTCTCAAGTTAAATAATTTTCCTTCGTATGCTTTTAGTTTGTGTAATTTTATCTTACAACCAGTTACTCAAGTTAAATAATTTCGAATCACAATCGCCATATGCTTTTTGTTTGTGTATTTTTTTTGTCTACAAGGCGTCGGCTCGTTCAGCTTTTTCCGTTACTCGAGGTAAACACTTTCGGCTCGCAACCGCCACATACTTTTTGTTTGTGTAATTTTGTCTTCAACGTAAGGCTCGTACAGTTCTTTTCGTTACTAAAGTTAAATAATTTTGCTTTGTATGCTTTTTGTTTGTGTAACTTTGTCTTCAACGTAGTTACTCAAGATAAACAATTTCGAATCGCTATCATTACATGCTTTTTGTTTGTGTAATTTTGTCTACAAGGCGTCGGCTCGTTCAGTTTTTTCCATTACTCGAGGTAAACACTTTCGGTTCGCAACCACCACATACTTTTTGTCTGTGTAATTTTGTCTTTAACGCAAGGCTCGTTCAATTCTTTCCGTTACTAAAGTTAAGTAATTTTGCTTCGCATGCCTTTTGTTTGTGTAATTTTGTCTTCAAAGTAGTTACTCAAGCTAAAAAATTTCGAATCGCTATGCTTTTTGTTTGTGTAATTTTGTCTACAAGGCATCAGCTGATCTTTCCGTTACTCGATGTAAAAACTTTTGGTTCGCAGTCAATGCATGCTTTTTGTTTGTGTGATTTTGATTTCAAGTATTTTTTTTTTTTTTATTTGATTATAATTTCGTCAATACTAAATTTTTTTTTTCGGAAAATGTTTTTGAGTTTTTCACCCAAATTATTGTAATTGTAACCAGCTCTCGAAGCAGATTTTTGTATGCATCACTGGTCTAGAGTATGTTTGCCAGTATACTGAGGTAACAATTTTATAAGATAGAGCTATATACCTCTAAATGAAGAAGGACTTCGTTTTGAAACAATGTGGGAATCTTTTTAGCAAGTAAAATGCTGATATATATATAAAAAGTTACCTGACTTTTAGTAAAAAATACAATTTCAGTTTTTATTATATTAAAAAACCAATTCTTTACATCACCGCTTCAAAATTTCCTATTGGGTTCAACTCTTTACTACTTTCAATTACGCCGACGACCTAGCATCATGTTACACAAGCGACATTAAGAATTTTGCAAAGGCACTGAAAACTTTATTAAGGTAGTATGTAAAGCATACCAGAATGAAGCCTGAAGGATATGTAATTTATATTTGTTATGTAAACAAACAAGTTAAGGTAGTATATAAGGAAAATATGTACACAAAGTAATTTCTTTAGTAAATATCTTCATTGCACACATTGGACACGTAAATGATTTTTTGACCAAAGCAACTTAACTTTAAGTTAACCAACAACAAGAGCTGCGGTAGCATACATTTAGTGCTAAAGAGTCTCAGGTGTATAATGGTAATATGGACGCCAGTCGGTTGTCTTATTATGTGCTGTTTTAGTTGTGTGCTTTTAGGCAGTGAAGAAAAAAAAAATTTTTTTTTTAATTTCTGCAACCACTTAGGATGGTGAAAAAACGCTGGTGAGTGCAAGCACATTCGGCGTGACGTGTGAACTTAAGGAAGTTTCGAAACGTTAAAAGTCGAAAAATATTGAAAAATTTAGAAAAGTCAAAAATTGCAGAAATCGAAATTGACAGAAAATCCATTATCTGGAAAGTCCGTGATGAGCTCCTCTCTGGTGGCGAATCTCCTTCGGCTGAGCCATTTCTTCAGGTAAGGGAACAGGAAATTGTCGCTGGGGGCCAAATCTGGAGAATATGCTGGATGAGGAAGCAATTCGTACTTCAATTCATGGAATTTCGCCATGGAAGCTGGGCATATGTGAACGCGCACATTGTCTTGAAGGAAAAGCACTTTTTTCCTCGCCAAATGGGGACGTTTGTCTTTCAAAGCGTCGTTGAAACGGTCCAATTCGGCTGCATAGTATACGCCATTGATCGTTCTTTTCGGTGGAAGGTAATCGATGTAGATTATACCGCGTTCATCCCAAAATACTGTCGCCATAACCTTTCCGACCGATAGCACCATCTTCGGCTTCTCCGGAGCACGTTCGGTCGGTAAAGTCGACTGTTCCTTTGTCTCTAGTGTGTAGTGATGGATCCATGGATGGTTACTAATCGACGGAAAAAATCCTTCTTATCTCTGTTCAACATCGCCAAATAAACCTTCGAATCAGTCACACGATCGCGTTTATGGTTGAGAGTGAGCAAAGGCGACACCCATCTTGCGGATGATTTTTTCATATCCAAATGATTTCGTAAAATGTTCCACACCCATTCGTCTGAGATGCCTACGACCTCAACAATTTCGCGCACTTTAACTCTGCGATCGGCCAACACGTCGTGAATTTTAGTGACCATTTCCGATGTGGTGACCTCATTTGGGCGTCTAGAACGTTCGGCGTCACTTGTGCTTGGACGACCGCATCGGAATTCAGTAAATCACTTGTGAATCATTCCAATCGATGGTGCAGAGCTCCCATAATATTTATCAAACTTTTTCTTTGTTTGGCTGATGGTTTTTTTTTGCGCAAAAAAAAATGCTTGACGAGCACACGAAACTCACTTTTTTCCATTTTCGCAAAAATTCACAAGATCGTCTTCTGTCAATGGCTGCCAAACACAAACTAAGCTAGCTGAAATTTTGACAGTAGTCTATTAACAGATGGTAGCTGACAGGATCAGTGTTGCATTTTAAGTTACGGAAGATTAAAAAAATCACTAACTTCTCAAATTGCTCTCGTACTTCCTAGACATTAAACGATATATTTTCATTCTGAGAACGTAAAAAAAGGGAGCAGGAAAAGCGTGAGCGTGAGGAACTTGAGGTGTACCAGGGCAAGAAGGATGCACGAAAATTCTATCAACAAGTTAAGCGTCTAACTCAAGGTTTCAAGCCCGGAGCATCCACTTGTAGAGACGAAAATGGAAATCTGGTTACAGATACACAGAGTGTACTGAGGTTATGGAGGCAGCATTTCTCCAACTTGCTTACGGGCGATGATCCCACCAATTCCGCCCAGAGAGAATGCAGTACGATACCACCAATCGATGATAACGCAGTGGAAGTACCATCACCTAGCCATGAAGAGGTTCGAGTTGCTATCCAGCGACTCAAAAACAACAAAGCAGCGGGTGCTGACGGCCTGCCAGCTGAGTTGTTTAAAGCTGGTGGCGATGAATTCATAAGGTGCATGCATCAACTCATCAGCAAAATATGGCTAGCGGAAAGCATGCCCGACGATTGGAATCTCAGCGTGCTTTGTCCTGTAATAAAGAAAGGAGACCCGACAATCTGCGCCAACTACAGGGGTATCAGTCTTATTTCCATCGCATATAAGATCCTCTTGAGCGTATTGTGTGAAAGATTGAAGCCGTATACAGAAACGCTGATCGGATCCTATCAGTGTGGCTTTAGACCTGGTAAGTCCACCATAGACCAGATTTTTACACTACGCCAAATCCTGGAGAAAACCTATGAATATCAAATCGACACTCACCATCTCTTCGTCGATTATAAAGCTGCGTTCGATAGCCCAGTGCGGGATTGCCTATACGCAACAATGTCTTAGTTCGGTATACCTGCAAAGTTGATAAGGCTCTGCAGGATGACGTTGAGCAATACGTTTAGCTCCGTCAAGGTATGGAATGACCTCTCCGGAACTTTTAATACCGAGCGAGGTTTCAGACAAGGCGACCCGCTCTCGTGCGATCTCTTCAATTTCATTATGGAGGGGATCGTACGAAAAGCCGGTGTGCATCATAATGGCACCATTTTCTTCAAAGGTGTTCAGCTCCTTGCGTACGCTGATGATATTGATATTATCGGTCGGAGTAAGAGAGATGTTACTGCTGCTTTCACTGCTATTGAAAAGGAATAAGCCAAAGTGGGTTTGACGGTAAACGAGGGCAAGACGAAATACATGATGTCTACTAACAACAACAAGAGAGCACGGGATCTAGACTCTCATGTTACAGCGGGCAACTGTAAATTAGAAGTTGTCAAGGAATTCATCTACCTTGGCACTGCCGTAACCAGCAACAATGATGTCAGTCTGGAGATTAAGCGGAGAATAACAATTGCTAATAGGTGCTACTACGGTCTCAGTAAGCAATTACGTTGCAGAGCTCTCTCTCGATCGACAAAGCTAACACTCTACAAGACGCTCATTCTACCTGTGCTTCTTTATGGCGCTGAGGCATGGGTGGTTTCGACAACAGACGCAGCCGCTCTTGGGGTGTTCGAGAGGAAAGTTCTCCGCAAAATCTTTGGTCCTGTTCGAGTTGGCGACGACTATCGCATTCGAATGAACCACGAGCTGTATGAGCTCTACGCCGACATTGACATAGTTAAGCGTATAACAATACAGCGACTACGCTGGCTGGGTCATGTCCATCGTATGGATAAAGAAGCTCCAGCGAAAAAGGTATTCGAAGGGAAGGTCCCCGGTCAACGACGAAGAGGGAGACCATGCCTCCGGTGGATAGACCAAGCTGAGGAAGCCCTAACCGCGCTTGGCATTAACGATTGGAGAAGGCGCGCGCAAAACAGCGGCGCCTGGCGAGAGCTAATGAGGTCGGCCGTAACCTGACAACGGGTTGTTATGGCCATCTAAGTAAGTAAGTAAGAGAACAATAAGAAATCTAAAATAAAAAAAAAATTAATTATTAAAATCAGCGATTTCATATTTACGAGTATTACCATGTCAAATTTCATAAAGAACGGGCAACTCCTTCTATTTTTGATATTTTGTATAGGTTCAAAGTACTGTGCGTCGTGTTCATGTTTGACAAAGCTTTGGTTAATTTATTTATTAATATTAGAAATATTTTTAAATGCATCTTAACGTTATTTAGAAAAAAGTTAATTTATTTCATTTATTGCAACTGAAATTTAAGCAACAAAGCGAAGGAGTGGGTTTGCGTTTTGTAAAAAAAAAAAAAACACGAGAAGTAGAAGGCGGTGCTCAAAAGTTCATAACGTCGTATGTGAGCAACCTTTTAATAATAAATTATTTTAATATTCGTCATTACTTTTTATGATTATACTGTGAAAGCAAAGAAGTATACCACATCTGTGTATTTTTCTGCACCGGAAAAGTTTCTTAATCTTTTACTTGTAATTAAATTTTACTCACACATTAGAAATTAGTTTATGCCTCAATTATAAAACACAACATATTCCTATATGTTTGCTGCTTTAATATCTCATGCATAAATGTATGCAATAAAAAATTAATAATGCATACTTTAAGGCACTCAAAATATTTAAGAGTTTATAAAATTATTTTTATTTTTATTTCGTTTCTTATGCCTAACGATATTATTCTGGTTTTGCAAGTAGTTTTTATTGTGCATATGGTGAGTAGTACTCATGCTTCATGCCCCCGGGTTACCTATCAACAAACGTACATAGTTCACTTAATATAGGTCAACAAAATGCCTTGAGTATGCTCTGCTAACCGAATGTTAAGCTTATCAAATTATAACTTTATGTGGTATGTACTTGTACATTTTTGGCAATTTGGTTTCATAGTTTAAATTTTTTTTTTTAAAGTAAGATATTTTTTATTAAAAATGAAATAAAATGTTTGCAGTCAAAATATTTCTCTTATACAACATGGGAACTTTTTCAAAAGCCATAAATTATAGGCTGCCAAATAACAAGTGAAAAATGTGCTGCAGTAACAGCGAGAAACAGAAAAAATGAAAACATCAGCCGGAAATAGCACAAGTTAAGGTGTCTCCGCAGTTGTAATTTATTTCCGTTTGCATTCATTTTTTGTTTTCGTTTTTATTATTTATTTTTGTGGCCATACGCACATGAGTACTTTATGTACGTCTGGTTTTTTTATCAATGTTTTTTTTTTTTACTTTTGTTAAACAAAAATAAATAAATGTTCTCTCTTCAAGTTGTATAAAATATTTTCTTTATATTCAGAAAAAAAAAAATAGTATATAGTATGTTAAAAAAGACCATACCAGCACTACTTTTTTTTTTCTATTTATCTTGCTACATTCTATAGAGTTTTATTTATTACCCACTCGAAAGTTTTTCACTTCCGGTTCAGCGCTAACGTCATTTCTCTTGTGGACGCCATGTTTGCGCCAAAAATAAAAATGTGGTGAGGTCATTTTTTGTTCTTTTTGTCTCTTTGTTGTTGACAAACAGCACAAAAGTTTTAATTAATGTTACCATGTTCTATTTTACTTTTCAGCATAGAAAACAGACTCGATTTTGTGGTTTTTCTTTTAGTTGCACGATATAATGATGTGTGTATGGAGATTCAATTATCACTGACAAATTCAAAACAAAATTTTACTGAAACTATGTACATAAAGTTGAATAATGTCTTCAATATTTTATAAGGAATCGTATTTTGTTTTGATATATAAAACTCGCTGCTACTCGTAGCAGTCGGAAGAGAGTTATGAAATATAAATTGTCACTGTGATGAATTTTCTTTACTACAATATATCATCTGTACAAGGAGTGACACAATTTGCTCTAATCGCCATGAAACTTGAAATGACAAATATCTATTATTTTTGCATTTTAACGCATTAAAAAAAAAATATACTTTTGATGCAATATTGAATTTGATACTAATAATATTGTAGCGAAATTTGGTTTATGCTAGAAAATTCTTGAAATAAAAACCAACAAAAGAAACTAAACGATACTAGCTAGCATTCTGGCTGTGTAAATACTTTTACACCATCTAGCGGCAAATAATAAACCGAACAGACGCTGCAGTACACTATAAATAAAAAGTCGATAATCGAGAGAAATTATCGCCGTCGTACAACGCCATCTAGCATAATAGCAACATTCTGGATAATTGTGAACTCAACGTCGATACGCCGTTTAGAAAGTACTGGTAAATTATGGATAATGGTAGATTACACGCCAATTAGAAGGTACTGGATTATTCGAGAGAGTGATGATTGCAGTATAAAAGGGTTGTCATCTGAGTTGAGTGACACAGTAGAACTAAAACAGTGAAGCAGAACAGTTGTATTTAAACAGTGAAGCAGAACACTTGAATTTAAGCAATAAAGTGAATACAGTGTGATTCGTAGTAAAGTAAAACAGTTTTCTATACAGTGTTAAATTAATGTTAGAATTTGAATGTTAATGAGATAAACAATTGTATCGTCTGAAAACTAACTATTGTGATTTAAATAAACCATTTTATAACTAAGCTTAAATAAGTTTGTGTGTTTTTAATTGTTACATAATCCAGTGATCGAACTCAGAAAAGTGTAAGAGATCGAAATTATCGTCAAAGAGACAGAAATTTCGTATTAATATGGCATAGATTGTTATAGTTTGTTTTTATCACACGATTTTTGTTTCCGTATTTAATTTTGAGAACCTCTAGTTCAGTACCAAATCCAGATCATACTTTCCGCGCTAAGGGGTTGCTCATAAAAGATGTCCCTAAAAATTCTGGAACATTACCACCTCCCTCCCATTTTTTTTTAGTTTTTATTAGGATTAAGACGAAAAAATGGACATCTTAAATGGTCTCGAACCCCCCCCCCTTGTTTTTAAAATTTTTTCCTTTTTCACAACCCCCCCTTTTGTCCGTTTTACGATCCCTAACTCTCTTGCTGCGGTCGACCTCTAACTTGCTTTAATCTTGACCTTCAAATGCATACCACCGCCTTTGGGTGGGCTATAAGTGAATCGATAAAGCTTCCACATACCTATAATATTTTTTTGAAGCATTAACTCAGTACGGTCTTTATTCAAGGGTTCAACTTCTGTGCTGGTGCATATCGTGCGACTTCTCATGCTTTGTTTGACAGTTGCGACAGTTTTAATTGGAAATTCATCGAAAAAAAAACGAAATTAATTATTTTTGCGATACCTGAATTTTCAATTAGTAAAAGATATAATTTTTTCTTGTTTGATCGAGTTCATAATTTTATTGGTGAGTAGCTAAATGTATTATCTAATCCAATGGTATATGAATTTACGTAATGAGAAATAATTGGGTTCCAGTGGCATCTATTTTTTGCCAACCGTCTATAGGCGGGCTTATGCAGATTTTTACTTGTACAAAGTGCTACCTTCACCGAAATGAAAATCCGACTTCTTGCTCATGATCTACACACCCGAATTGCCTTCCACACAAATTATGAGCTAAAACAAAAATGTATGCGTTAAAGGATTAAGACAAGCGACATATGGGTTGATGTTTTAGTAACTGTGATTTAATCGCTGTTATTAAATAATTTAAGTAGCAGTATATACTTAATTACTATCACACCATTAAATTTACTGTACCAATCGATGGGAGAAGGTCGAAAATGGGTTTTGGAAATCATCGGAGGTCTCTGAGCCCTTTATCGAGTTGTTATTTGAAAAAACATGTTTTGAACCCCCCCAAAAAAAAAAATACTCCATTGATCTATGAAAAAATAATTTCTGGACCAGCGATCTGTTTTTAACTGTTTCACTTATAGATTTGAAATGTAAAAACTAGGGGTCCTCGACCCCTTGACAGCTGGGAATGTTTTGAAAATGGATTAGAAAGGTACTCAGTCAAAATGAGTGTATTTTGTTCAGAAACTGGAAAGGACGACCCTATCCCTCTTAGTTGTATTGTGGTTTAAGAAAAAATTTTATTGCACCAGTCATGAAGAAGACTTCATAAGAGCGACCAAGAAACAGAAACTGACATGATAAGTTCGAAATGGAACTTTGAATATCCTTAAGCAGGTACCCAATCCCTTTTAATGGTATTTCGACTCAAGCAAAATTTTACTGCGTTTACTCGTATTTGATTTCGTCATGGGTGATTGCCACTTCACACGTGGTATTTTGGCCTAAATTGATTTTGGATATCAGCAAGAGGTTTCAGACCTTTCTAAACGGTTGTTTTGGCCAAAAAAAAAGGTCAGGGCCGATTTGACTCGACAAGAGTTTTATTGCTTGCCACCAAGAAACATGTGAATCGAGGATATATTGAAATGAATTGAAGGCATTCCCTAATGAAGTTGCAAGACGGTAGACAATATTTGTATAAGCTGTATTCATCGTGATGAGATAGAGAACAGAAAGAAGAATTCTTCTTATCAAAAATTGTAAAAATAAAGAAACTTCCAACCATAATTTTATACAGGCAAACCTTCATTAAGAAAAAGGTTTGTTTTTGGATCATTACTATACAGGGCTTTTCGAAACTGTTTGAATTTTTTGGCATTAAAAGAAATTTTTCGAATTTTTTGATGCTACAAGATGCACTATTAAAAAATTCCATTGAAAATTTTTATGAGGAAAAATCAAGTTCAAGTTTTGAAATAAATCCGAAAAATTCAATCAACCCACTTGAACTTCAGCTAAAACTTAAATGCCAAAAACAAGTTACGTTTTAAGCAAACAACAGAAACCATGTCTTGCAAACAAAATCTAAAATTGGACAATAATTTGCTTTTGAAATAAGAAACCCAGTTATGTACTTAAAGGAGTCTTACCACGTTTACCACTTAAGTAAAAAAAAAGTAAGTAAAGCTCAGTAATAGCATAAGCTGCAAATGCAGCAAAGTGTAAAGTATAGATATGAAAAAAGTAACTAAGCTGCAACTGTAAAGACACTTTTAAGTTCTTAAGACTTTTCTTTTTCTCACATAAAAAACAAGACGCTTATAAAGAAGTTGCTTCAAGTTGCTATAATTTGAAAGCTTTTAATACCTTTATTGTATCAAAAATAACAAAGCGAAATTTTATTTTATTTATTTCGTTGATTTTATATCAAAAAAAAAAAATAAATTTTTGTCGTTCTTAAAAGCTAAACGTAATTTGCAATTACTTTTGTTAATCTGCCCCATCTTTCATTTAATGATGTAGTTAGCTGTTTGCTTTTGGTTCCTTATTGCCACAAAATAATGCTTATTGGTAAAATTAAGCATACCAACTGCACATATTTGTGACAGTGCGTGAAAATAAATTAGAATGCAGCATGCAGTTTCCTAGAAACTATTTAGTTCCGGATAGTGAATTGACAATGTAATGCAGAGAATCGTTTTCGAAAGGCTTTCTATGTTAGTAAAAAATGCTATGGAGTTATCTGAGATTTCGACCTTAAAATTACGTTCTGTATTTATACTACAATAGTAAGATTTACAGACAGCTGGTAGTAATAATTCGTTGCTGCTGGTAGTAACAATATGTCAATTGATACCAACCAAATTGTTGACTATGAAACAAAATCTTAAATAAGGATTGTCCGCGAGAAAATTGGGTGCTTTTTTTAAGATTGTGTTTTACCTGATTATTGCTGTCCCTTAGCTGGAAAAATTAGCATTAAAATATTCAACTATATCGAAATAAATCGGTGCAGTAAAAATATATGTCCAAATGGTTTATTTCCAATTACAAAATGGATTCACTTGTTCTACGAAAAAATGACACAGGCAGAAAATCCGAATTTTCAGACCAAAAGTTGCCCAACACTTTCAGGGCATGTCTCGAATGTGTCTTTATACTGCAGACATAAAAGTCACTAGAAAGACATACCGTCTCATGTCTTTATAATGTACACTTTATGTCTTTTCAATGCGTTTTACCAATACGCCTTGAGAAAAATATGATTCGTTTTTAACTAATAATATATCACAGTTAGCCTAGTGGATAGCGCACAGAATTATGGATCGTTAGGACGTGGGTTCGAGACCTGCGTTTAAAGCTTGAGTAAAAATTAAATTCAATAAAAAAATAATATTCTTTATTTTTTTTATTCTTTCAAAAATCTTTCAAAGACATCCCATATTAAGTCTCTTATCCTTTGAAAGAACTCTACACAAGGCATTTGTCTGAGAACGCTCTCTTTTCAAAGTCTTTGTATAGTGTCTTTTAAAGACCTCAGCAAGATACTTTACCAAGTCTTTTCAAAGATTATACAGATGAGAACATGTCTGTATACTTCATATGCCAAATGGATTTTATAAACCCCTATAAAAACTTCATAAATATAATACGTTATCTTTCTACTTGTCTTTAAAAGAAACTATAAGACCTTTTTATGTTATTAGGGGGGGCTTTAAGGAAAACTAATAAATTTTATTGTTAGTTTTTGAAAATGTTTGGCTATTTATAATTTGTATACCTTTTAATAAGAAATATCAAAATAAAAAATAGATTAAGAACTTTTTTATTACTGAAACAAAAGAACCAATTTTTTTCTAGAACATACCTTATGTTCTTATAAAAATCTCATTATTCACTTTTATGCTTTTTTAAAATAGCAAATATCTTTATTTCTCTGTTAAAAATAAAATTCATACAGATTTACACAGTTTCTAAATTAAACATTTATGTGAATCATAAGTTTTGTGCAGATTTTGACCACCCAACAGTTGGTATGCTTAAGTAGGTATAGCGTGTCTCAAACGAAATTAAAAATCCGTATTGATTTCTTTTGAAATGAAAACTAATTTGTTAAGTTGTATGTGAAATACGCAATTCCATAAAGTACTATTACAGTACATTAAATTTCTTTTATATAAAAAATTTTAGAAATATATCACTATTTTTTTTTAATGAGTGCAAAACACACCCCATCACATGGCTTTGTATGCTCAATTTAAGTTAAATAAAAAGCAAAGTCGATTTTATAATTTTTTATCTAAAGATATAAATCATTTTCTGCAAAGTAAAATTACACATAGAATTGCCCACTTTGTGTTTTTTCTCTCTGGAGACTCTTAAAAAATACAATAGCGTTTTTGTTGTTTCGTTTAAATTTTGATGGCAATGGCTGTTGATAGGTAAAGAAATAAAACCAAAATATTTCAATTTTATCAACTGGCATAATAAGGTAAACTTTTGAAATTTGTTGCTAATTTCCGTTGAGGTTCGTTAATTTTACTTCATCATGCAAACGTTTTAATTTCACAAAATTGAGCTGGGAATTGAATTGCAGATTATAAGAAGTAAATGGTATAGTTTCAACAGAGAAAATACAAAATATTTAATATGAATAGCTTCATAATATAGAATTACATTAAAATAGACTTGGAATGCATGACTTAACAAATTATAATAATGATTATTCGAAAGGAGAAACAGTTCGTGACGTGCTGTGTGATTTTCATGTTGTTTCGCTATTTTAGTATAGAAAATTTTGAAAGAGTTGAAGATAAGCTGAAGAAATCGAAATATGAAAAATTTAAGAAAAAAACGTTGAAAAAGTTCAAAATGTTGTGGCAACTCTGATATCATTCGTTTTATGACACAATGTTAGTTTTATATCTCCGGTTAAGGATATGGGTCGATATTTTTCGTTTTCGGTTCACTAATTGGATTGTGCAACGCTTAGAAGAAGACGAGCATTTTTATCGAAAAATTATCTTTACTGACAAAGCTCATTTCCACCTGGGTGGTTATGTTAATAAGCAAAATTGTCACATCTTCCCCTTATCTATGCTGCTGTGTTTGTTATAACAAGTCCTTAGAAGGATTTCCATTATAAAATATAGCAGAATATAATCTTGCATCAAAAATAGCATGATAACAATCAGCTTAATAAAATAGCAAAACATGTCGTATGAGTAACATTTAATTAAAACTCAACATTTTATGATTAAAATGCTGCATAAAAGCCATTACATAGAAAATATTGCTATTTTTATTAAGTTTTGACGCCATTAGATTTGCTTTGCTTCAAACTTTAACAAAAAATTTTAAAAAACAAAAAAAAAAAAACTTTTAACTATGATGGAAAAGGTTAATTTGTTGCAAGTCAGCAGTGAAATGGAAAGAAAATATTTATTGCACTCTCAATTCTGGTCGTGTGTGCATTTTTAAGTAATTTTGATATGAATTAAATTCACTGCTACGGTTATACATTTCTACATAAATTTTTTCTTATTTCAGTATGATGTTGAAAATGTAAATGTTAAAAGTTAAGTCAGCACAAAAGCAAAAAAAAGAGAGAAAAAATAAATTTTATTGCACTCCACTTGTGCATTTTTAATAAATTTAACAGCCATTTTATCTTTTTTGGAACGCTGCTCAACCAAGGCAGCAGGCACAGGCTATGGTACTCCTGTCAACAATATGCAACATCACCATCACAGATGTACCAATATGTAGCAGCTTGTAAAAGGAGGTAACTATGTGTGCCAACATATGTACGTTGCGCGTTGGTAGGCTGACCTGACCTGGCATGTTTTTGCATTTTTTTACTCATAATACCCTGGTGTCTACTAAAATATGCCATTGAGCTACTCGTAAATGTGAATGAAATGAAAAAAGATGCATAAGAAAAATGGTTTTTCTCAGCAGCATCAAAAATAAAGCGGATGTACTCGTATGTATGTATGTGTATGTATATTGGGATTTACTTAAATGTGAACCAAAAATTACTTCGTCACTATTGAGCCAAAAAGAAGTTGATCGGTGGAAACTTAAAAAATTTCAATCTTCTTTTCATTAAGTGTATTAACTTAATGGAATCAATATTCAAATTGCAAGTGGATTGTGAGCGTATTTTTGGTATTTAATCGACTCTTTGAAGTCATGTTGAAGCACGGAATATTTTTTTACTAATATTACAAATATGAAAAGTATGCTTGTTACTTCTTTACGTATTAATCACTTAACTGATTTTAACAAAAATAGAGAAAGGAGTTTTTTGAAATCCAAGGAAGAACATGAGCTACTTGGCACCAAAAAATGCAGAGGCGTGGCGCCTTCGATGGCAAAAAAACACTTTATAGTTTTGAGCCTTCAGTTGTGAAATTTAATACATAGATTTATGTTGTCTGACCGAGATTGGAAAATGGGGTATGGCACTCCCCATACAATTAAAACACTTAAAGCGCTATATCATGGTAACTATGTGCCGAAATTCAAGCATTTAATATTTTTCTTTTTTATAAATTTACACAAAAAAGCAGTAGAATGTATCAAAACTGATAACTTAACATTATGAATTTTTTCTGAATTTTCGAAAAATTTCATTTTTGTTTAACATGTTTCAAAAATTCAGCGAAAATAGAAGACATTAAGATCCCATTTTGCTTGAGAAATAATTTTTTTTTCTTTTTGGTGCAATTTAATAATACCGACATTTGGGTCTTGGCATATTTTCAGGTTTAAACCCAAAATATCGCCTATCCTAAATAAACAAAAAAAGATTGATTTTTCAAAAGACAAACTAGTCCCTAAAATAGTGGAATTACTAAAAAGAAAATTCTCTCTACTACACACAAAAAAAAAAAATAAATTCAACAAAATCGAAGAACTCAAGGTCAAACTCTTTCAGTTTTGTTGAGGAGCTATACCAGTGTAACCTATGAAAAATTAGGCGATTTTCGCGAATTTTTTCAAAAGAAAGTACTCAATAGAATGTTTTGTTATGGTCAATCAAGGCGTGCGATTGGCAAAAGGTTTAAAGAACATGTAGGATATGTTGAGAAAAATCAACCAAGAAAATCAGCTTTTGCAAATCATGTGATTTATAATTCACATTTAAATCTTTCAATCAACAATGTAAAATTGAAAAAAGAAGTATGCGATCATAATAAACTAGATGCTTATGAAAGTTTATATATACATAAAGACAAAAGTGCAATAAATTTAGATAAAGGAAATATTATATCAGATTTGTTTAGTTTCGTTTAACATGATTGTCATATATTTATTAATTTTGTATTTAGAAAAAATGTTTAAAAAATATTTATAACAGATCTGTGATATTAATTTTGTACCAGTCTAATTTGATGTTTTAATTTTTCGTTGTTGCTAATATGTTTAATGTTTGCTCTCTTTTGAGTAATATTTAATGTTTCATCTCTTTTGAGTAAAAAATCCCTTTTATGAATACAAACATAATTGATTTAAGTCACACATATTGCAATAAGTTTGATTTGTATTGTTTTAAATATATTTTAACTAATCGGGAAAATGTAATCGTTTTGTCTCACTTTTTAATCATTCGTGTTGCTGATGATGGCCTGCAAACAGGCTGAAATGCATTCGAATTTAATAAAATAAAAATATTTAAATTTTGGCAAATTCAAATTAAGGTGTTTTACTATTTATTTATAATAATGTATATTTTCAGCTATATTTTAAGAATTTTTTTTTTACAAAAATATTGAAAAATAACGGAGTTATGTGCTGTCTTCGGAGGTGTTCGGAGGTAGTTGAAACAAAAAAATTCAAAAAGGTTATTAAACTTGAAGGTATTTCCTATACAATGACCTACGATTTTTGAAAAATTCCAAAAATTAACAAAATGGCGTAGTCCTGAAAAAAAGTGTTGTTTTTTGGGGTAGAAAAATTGTCGTTTTTTTAATGCCAAATTGACAATTTTCAACCAATCAGAAATATCGTAGGTCATTATATGTAAATATATTCAAGAAAACTCAGTTTCAATTTGAAGTCGATCGGTCAATTTTTCTTTGAGTTATGATGTCAGCAATTTTGAAAAATTTCGTTTCGAGAAAAACGCGTTTAAGGTTTCAACTATCGATCTTATACCTGCGAGCGGTCGCTCTTTAGAACGCTGCCATTCAAAAATTATTTAAGATATGACCTTGTCGCTTTCACAGGATATTTTTAAAAGTATAAACTTTCGAATAAGCCAAAAAAAATCGATTTCTTGAAAGTGTCACACTGGTATAGCCCCTTAAATAATGCCACATGTATAATCATATAAAATTTGGAATTTAATTTTGCTATAAATAAAAAACGAATAGTTTTTATCCAATGTGTTTTTTTCTGGTCAAAAGCACAATTTTTCCGGTTAATAATAGAACACTTCTTCATTCAAAAGATTTCCTCTGCTGACCTTGCAGTAGCCCTTATGATGAAGCCAATTTTTTAGTACATTTTGAACTCTAAGGAGCTCTGTTTAAACGATGGCTGCACTTATTTCGTTCTTAAGAGCCTCAATCGCTGCTGCATGGTTAGCATAACATTTATTCTTTAACTGTTCTCTACAAATAATAGTCCAACGGAGTCAAATTAAAGCTGCGCGGTGGCCAATGCACATCACCAAAACGGGCAATAACGAGATTTTTAAACTTCCCACGCAATAGATCGATTGTTGCATAGCTTGAGTTGAAACATCCTGTTGAAACTAAATGTTGTCCGAATTCATATCTTTGAAAATAGACCACAATGGATCAGTTATCATTGCGCCGTAGCGTTCATTTTTCACTGTAACACATCTTTCTTCCTCATCTTCAAAGATGATACCACCGATCCAGGAACCACACCAAACAGTTACTCGTGGAGGGTGCATTGGCTTCTCAACAATCACGTGTGAATTTCTGTGTCCGATTGTGTGCGGTTTTGCTTCTTTATATTACCAACGAAGTGGAAATGAGCTTCATGAGAAATGATTATTTTTAGCAAATAATTTTCTTTCAGTTTCGTTAGAAGATTCAGCATTTTGCAAGTGAGTTTTTGTAATTTCCCAACGTTCTTCAATAGTATAGCAACCTATTTTCTTAACAGGAGATTTAAAGCTAACTTTCTGTCATAATTCGAATGACATTAGAGTTTCCACACTAAAAAAAAAACCCAAAAGTTTAAATTTTAAACGCACTGAAATTTAATTAAAGGTTACTCATACGACACGTTAAACTTTTGTAGTAGACTAAAGCCAGCACGTCAAAAAGTGATATCAGAAAAGATGTTTGAATGAACTTGGCAGCATAGTAAGCATACATATGTATATACGAGTCTATGGAGCTCACAGTAATGAATTTATTTTGCTTTTTAAACGTTTCGTCTATTACTTGAGATCCCAATTCCTTAGCTCGATTAATATTTAGGCCATCATAAGATATTTGTGAAGTAAAGAATAATTATTTCTAAGTAAAATTTTTAAAGTTTGGATACTTTTAAATAATTTAAGCTTCATGGATTTTTCGTCAATAATTTTTTCGAAGCATTTCACTTAAAGTATACATTTGTTTCAATCATTGATAGCTGTGTAATTTGTAACAATAATTTTTGTATACGAAAAAAAAAGATTATTTTTTCACTCCCCTTTAAGTACGTGAAATAAATAACTGCCCAAGTTGTGCTTCCAAATAGACTTGAAAAAAAACTTTACCCAACTGTTTTTATGTCTGTATCAGGTGTTCCTATAGCTAGACAATAAATTGTGTTTAATACAAATGCATTAGCACACACTCAATGGGGAAAAAGGTTGTTGCAAATAAATTGCTAAGGCATGATGTGAACATTTGTTTTTCGCCCAACGGTAACTATATGTTGCTGAATCTGACTGGAAATTAATTTCCATAAATAATTTATTAACTTGTAAAAGGTTTTTTTATGTATTACAATATTTACGCTGAGAGATTGTAATGCCAAAATTTAGCTCTATATGATGTTGGTTTTTTAGCTACGCTAAATGTTTAGCAGAAAAACTATAAAATAGTTTTGAAATGCAATTGATTTATATATGCAATATATGTATAAGTATGCGAGCGGTATTTTATAGAAAAATATTTTTGAATGACTGATTGTGATTGTTACATA
This sequence comes from Tricholauxania praeusta, assembly GCA_949775025.1. NCBI lineage: Eukaryota > Metazoa > Arthropoda > Insecta > Diptera > Lauxaniidae > Tricholauxania > Tricholauxania praeusta. Next base: position 110,121,222 of record OX459031.1, on the reverse strand, counting down.
GTGTGTAGATTTTCAGTCGCAGAGTGCGATAAATAAACAAGATTTAATTGTCCTCTTCAATATTAGAACAATAAGGAATATCCACTCATAACTCTGTCTCATTGTTCTTCTAACACTTTAATCACGGCATAATCCTAAAAGAGGATGTTGCTCTGTTCAATTTTGCTGAAAAAAGTCATAGTTTAATGAACTAGGTTTTCGAGATATCTTAACCTAAAAATGCCAAACACAAAGATTTTTGCTATGTTCGGAAGTATTATTCGTATTTTTAAGTTAGGATATTTCTAAAGCCTGAGGCTATGCTATAACTTCGTTCAGTAAAATTTATCAGGACAACGTTTTTTTTTTCTTGGATTTCACCAAAGTTGCTTTGTTAGGAATATACTCTCAAAAGAATATACTTTCGAATACAAAATTTTTTTTTTTTTTTTCATGTTTAGGAGGATATCTCGAAAACCTAGCTTGTTGGACTGTAACTAGGTTCTGCAAAATTGACAAGAACAATGTCCGGTTATAAAAAAAAATGTTTGCACATAGTAATTATTTGTTGTTATGCTTGAAGGAAGAAAATATGATCATCTCACAATAATTTAGGTAAAATCATTCTTTGTGACGAGAACACATATGGCAGACAAGTATAGTAAACTTTTAGAATGAAAGACGAACGAAGTCTTTAGATTAAATCCTTTTCTCCAGAAATTTCTGAAAATGTACTACAGCAGAAAGATTATCGGAGTAATCGGTTTCTACAAAATAAAATTTTAAATTTTGAACAATTTTGTTACGACTTGTGAATTGTTTCACAAAGTAAATAATGACGATATTTTTACAACACTTAAAAGTATTTTTCCGAACAATCATGATCAAACTTCATGAAAATAAATGTTGCAACTATGCATATTGGGGATGTTTATTGAGAGTGTCGTAGTTTTGAAATAAAATAAATAACTAACAAGGAAACCACCACTCTATGGCGTCAACGATTTGGTTCAAATTTTCCAGTTCACATGAAATAAGAAAACTCGTATATCACCGTTTTTCGCAATTCTCAAGAAAAAGCAAGAAAATCGCGTTCAAACTTTTCCAATAGCTTTATACAAAAAAAGTTTACCTTTTTTCAAGTAGCAGAGTAGCATAGTGGATAACGAAATGCGTATGATCCTGGGGGTCACTAGTTCGGTTCTCCGCTGATGCAACATTTTTTTAAAATTTTTTTCTTAACTTATTTTTGATTTTTTTTTTTACTTTATTTTGTACATTTAGAATAAGGAAAAAATTCAAAATTATGAAATACTCTTTATTTTAAAAACTTATAAGCTATTTTACATTATATATTTTTATTACAAACAAAACATAAAGATTTTCTGCAAAAAGAGCAGCATACAAATGCTGAATTTTTACATTTGCAAGAATGTTTTAAATGAAATTTGAGCGAAATCGGAACGGTTCAAATAACCAGTACGTTGGCAGGTAACTTTGTGCCACTTAGCGTTTGATTATGATCTTGTGCATATGAGTGCTGCATTTATATATGGTCTTAGGTCGCTGTTCTATACTTACACATAGGCTAAGAATTAAATATATGTAATTTTTAAAGAAAATAATTCAGTGGCATCAAATCCCATGATTTCATAGGCCAATTCTTATAACAATTTCAAAAATATATGAATTTTAAGAAAATTTAAAATAAATATTTTTTGGGGAATTTCTACAATTTGCATGCGTTATTGCGGTATCAGCCTTTCCATCATAAAATAGCAAACTATACTGAGTGGAATAGACAGTAGCGTTGTCAGTTTTGATAAAATTTTTGCAAGTACGACACTCTTAAAGCAGCCGTTGCAAACTTAATAGATGATGTGTTCATAAACCTAAGTCACTGATTTCATATCCTTAATGTAAGTGCGTGCGTTAAGAGGCACACAAGCAAAAATCTTATGTCTGATGAGAAAAAAAAATATATTTAGCAGATTGCAATCTTGGACGCTACGCACACAACACATGCCCGCAGACTACAATGCAAATAAACTAAACGTAAATTGCTGTTATCTTACAAAAGATGTAGAGTCGTCGCCAAATTAGCATAGGAACCATAAAGAAAGGAAAGGAAGCACCATAATCAGTTTTGGCTTGTGAAGAGTATTAAGTCAGCAGTTGAGACGAAAGGAAAATTTTAAGGTCTAGGATATAAGAGAATGAAATATAGCTTTTTGAGAAAGCAGCCACGTAACTGACAACTAGCTAAAGGTCACCAAGTTCTTTAAGGTAAGGTCGGAAAACGCGCCGCAGACATCAATAGGTTTTTTGATAAAGATATTCATGCAACATTTTCAACAGCTGCTTAAACGACAGCTGACAGATATACCAGGCAAATACTGCTCCGGTCAACGCAAAAGTCCTTTTGCCTATTCTAGAAGAAATATTTCTCTGTCTATATGTTTGTGAAAATCACGATTACGGGAAAATCAAGCGAGATAATTGATTGGCACACAGGCTACACCTTTCAACAAGCTGCTTGGAATTGAAAATGAGCAAAATCGGTTCACGTACACGCCTACCGCCCAAACAATGAAAACATTTAGAGCTCTATACTTTGAGAGTTGTTTGATGTTGTGTAACTAAATTTCTCAAAAATACTAGAAAAAACTTACGACAGGCACGGAACTAAAAGTTGGCAAATTTCTATAGAGGGTGTGGCACTTCCCAAGTAAGCGAAAACTTCAAAACGCTATACTGAGAAAATGATTTAAGGAACAGAAACGAAATTTCACAAGTGCAAGAAATAAAATAATAGTTCGGTCTTGTATCAGACACAAATTTGGCCAATTTCAATAAGGGGGCGTGGCACCACCCATATAAGCAAAAGCTACAAAACGGTATTTTGAGTGAAGTTTTTTAAGGTAATGCAACCAATACTATACAAAAAACAGTGGGAATGATTCAGAAAAACTCTGGACAAAAACTAGGTAAATATCTGTAAGTAGGCGTGGCACCCCCACAGCAACGAAAACTTTTTAACATCATACTGAGAGAGTTATTTAAGGTAATGAAACTCAAATTCACTCAAATATACGAAATGGTTTGGTCTAGCATCGAATAAAAAGTTGGCGAATTTCGTAAAGAGGGCGTGGTACCTCCCATAGGCTAACAAGGCTACACAAACAAATATTTGAGTAAATGTTGCGAAATTCAATGGTACGTTTAGTTAAAGCAGTCAGCACGTAACGAGGTGGAGAGAGAACCTGAAAATAAAAGTTTAAAGGCTTGAGCGCACTTTTACTGTTAACGCGGTGTAGAATTTTCGGCGATGTAAAAGATAACGCCTTTACTTGTTTTAGCTTCGAGAACAGGAAAAAGTCAGACGGGGCAATATTAGGGGAAACGGTGCTTGGTCAATGAAACTCGTTGAATTTTTGGGCTTAAAACTCTTGCTTTCGCGATGGCTTTATTTATCAAATATTTATTTGAGCCAAACATTTTGTGTTTGGATCAAATAGTGGTATATGTTGGTTGAAGCATTTTATATTTGACTCAATCAAATATTTAATTGACATGCATCAAATATAATTTGTAAATCGTTTTCTCATTGAGCAAAATATAAAAAAAAAAATGTTTTAATCATAACAATATCCATTGTATTGCAATCATTTACGAGATTCAAGTGTTACGCAAAACATCTTGGCATCATCATAATCCCATCATTACACAAGTGCAATAAAATTACAAAATCCTTTAAGGTAAAATATAAGACGGCATGAATTCCCTTCATCAACAAAAATTACGAATTCAACGTCAGCGATGTGTAGCTGATATTTACTTGCTTACCTAACCTAAAAAAGTAAACATATGTACGTTGCAATATGAAAACTCGTTGGGTTACAACTTTAAGTACTTTAACTACTTTTTCTACTACTTTACCTACTACTTTTTAAGTGAACAGTCGTGTTCGGCGCTTTCTATGTGCTGGCATTACTGTGTGCCTTATCGCAACTAACGCCGTGTGCTCGTAACTGTCTTCAAGGATGAATTTTTTAGCATATCCTTCACTCATTACTAAGGCAGTTTGCATATTTTACAAGTGGCATGAATTAAGTTACTATTTCTACTGATGTGCCGCGTCACAGTGTGACTGTTGTAGTACTACTTTTTCATTACTTTGTTTTTCCTTTTAGCCATTATCAGACTTTGCTGCCAAACGTATACGTGTAGGATTTTGATGAGTGAAAGGATGTCAGAATGTTAGGTTTGTGTGCGCACATTTCTTTGAATTTTATATTTTAATCAGGCAGGGGGGACTTCAATGACTACATCCTTCGAAGGACGGCAAGATATTATGAGTGCCGAATGGGGGGGGGGATGGTATAAGTGTTTGATTTATTTTTTTTTGCATTTTTCTATGTACTTTCTGGAGGTATAGGATTCTTAATCAGTGTCAACTTCTTAGGTGGTCTAGCCATGTTCGTTCTCTCTTCTATCTGGCTGTGAAAATCACAATTACGGGTAATGAATTGCAATAATTTGTTGAAATTTGGTCGCAGCCCGTAGGATAGAAAATCAGCAAAATCAGTTTCATTTTTTATCGACTATTTCAACCTCTTTCAACATTTTTCAACTGTTACCACCTCTTTCAACTTTTTTTTGTCTTTTACAATCTTTTGCTTATTTTTAAAAATTATTCCATTTTTTCAACTTTGTTCAACATTTTCATTTTTTTTCGATTTTTTTAGCGTTTCAACCTCTTTCTACCTCTTTAAACTTTTTTGAGTTTTCCAACCGCTTTCAACTTTTTGCAAAATTTTCAAGATCTTTTAACCTCTTTCAACTTTCTCCATTAGTTTCTATATTTTTTTGAATTTTTTAGCGATTTTCAACTGTTTTAATTATTTTCAACTTTGTTCAATTTTTTCAACCTCTTTCAACTTTATTAAACTTTTTCCATATGTTTTCGACTTTTTCAACTTTTTTAAACATTTCCTAAATTTTTTGACTTTTTCAACCTCTTTCAACTTGCTTCAGTAGTTTACATATTTTTTCGACTTTTCATCCGGTTTTGAACTGTTTCAACCTCTTTTGACTATCTTCAACTTTTTTCGAGTTTTTAAGCTGCATTCAATTTCTTTGACATTTTTAATTTTCATAGAACTTTTTCAGCGATTTCCAACTGTTTCAACCTCTATCAACTTTTTCGAGTTTTTCAACCGCTTTCAACCTTTTGCAGGATTTTCAAAATCTTTCAACCTCTTTCAACTTTCTCCATTAAATTCCATATTTTTTCGAATTTTCAGCAATTTTCAACTGTTTCAACCTAATTCAAGTTTTTCAACCTCATTCAACTTTTTTCAAAATATTTCATATTTTATCGAGTTTTTTAGCTGGTTCAATATTTTTCAACCTCTTTCAACTTTATTCAACTTTTTCGACTTATTCAACCCTATTCAACTTTTTCAACATTTTCTAAACTTTTTCGACTTTTTCAACCACTTTCAACTTTATTCATTTCTTTCGAGTTTTTTAACCTCATGTTGCAACATTTTTCACATTTTATTGACTCTTTCAGAGTCAGGTTCAACATTTTTCGACCTCTTTCAACTTCGAGTTTTTCAACCTTGTTCAATTTTTTTCAACACTTTTCATATTCCATATTCTATCGACTTTATCAGCCTAATCAAGATTTTTCAACCTCTGTGCAACATTTTTCATATTTTATTGGCGTTTTCAGCATCTTTCAACTGTTTCAACCTCTTTCAACTTTATTCAACTTTTTTCAACATTTTCCATATTTTATATACTTCTTCAACCTCTTTCAACTTTCATCATTAGTTTCCATATATTTTCGACTTTTTCAACGATTTTAACTATTTCAACCTCTTTCAACTTTGCAACATTTTTTACGTTTTGTTTACTTTTTCAGTCATTTTCAGCTGGTTCAACATTTTTCGATCTCTTTCAACTCTTTTGAGTTTTTCAAACTCATTCAACTTTTTTCGACATTTGCCATATTTTATTGACTTTTTCAACATTTCGCATATTTACTCGACTTATTCAACTTTTTTCAACATTTTTTCAACTTTATCAAGCTCTTTAAACTTTTTTTATTAGATTCCATATTTTTTCGACTATTTCTGCGATTTTTAACTGTTTCCAAACTCTTTCAACTTTAATGAACTTTTTTGAGTTTTTCAACCTCATTCAACTTTTTTCAGCATTATCCATATTTTTTCGACTTTTTCAGCCGGTTCAACATTTTTCAACCTCTTTCGAGTTTTTCAATCTTTTTCAACTTTTTTCATATTTTATCAACTTATTCAGCCCGTTTCAACTTATTCAATTTCAATATGAAAAACCGTCTACCACCAAATGTTTTAAACCGTTAAATGGACACCAAAATTCACACGAGAACTACAAATGAATTACACAAGATTCAAAAAATAACATTGACAAATTTCATCATTAGGGCGTGGCACCTCCCATGCAAACAAAAACTTTGAAGTGCTATACTGAAAGTGTTTGTTTCAGACATTGCAAGCAAATTTTATACAAATACTAGAAATGTTTGGTAAAGCATTTTTACAAGTGGGCGTGGCACTTCCCATATTAGTAAAAACCTATATATACAATATGCTTTTTAGGTTAATATTAGAACTGAATATTGTAACGTTTAGTGAACTTAGTAAACGCTAGATAAAGAGTGAGCTAGTTTAGACAAATAGGCGCGGCAACTCCTATACAATTGAAAATTGTAAATGCTACTTGGAGTAACTTTCAAAATCAGAAGAGGCACCCTTTTGATAAAAATTCGAAACTTTTCGTGCTTTTCAGTTTTGGGTTTTTTTAAAATTCGTTTCTGATTCTAATAATTAATGCGAGGAGCAGAGACACACCACTAGCCGCCTTTTATTGTGTTGGGCGTAAGTTATACCAATGGCATTTACCTTTTTTTTAATTTATCATCCAAATAACTTTTTAATAAAACATGACTTTTCATTACTGATTTATTTTCCGCAGCCCTCAATAAATATTTATTTTTTTCTGTTTTTTAAATAAATTTTCAAAACGAAATTAAAGCAAAATAAACACAAATGATGGATGAATTTCCTTCACTTCGATTGCTTTTCATTTCGAATTCAATTCAAGGAAACGCTGAGAAGATGAAAGCACCCAAATATCGTAGTTTTTTTTTTTCATTTAACGTTTGCTATTTGATAGCTACGTCGTAAATTTATTCGAATGATGCAATCGAAAATATTTTATTTATTTTGCAGGTAGGAGAGGATGTTTCGTATCAGCGATATAAATGGAGAGCATAAACACGCTTTCGCTTGACTTAATCAGTTTGCGTTTGGATTTAAAGTATTTATTTATTTATGTTTTTTACTTTTAGCGTTTCTAACGAATTTCCTGTGAATTGATTTCATTAAAAATGTAGCTGCTTTCATGTTTTAATTAGTATGATCCTTGATGAAGATAAAAGCCTTTATAAATTTCTTATAAGCACATTGAGTGGATGGTATTAAGGTGAAAGATTACACTGGCTTACAGCTACTTATTTTGTGCATTGAATGCAACATTATTTGAAAATTGAAAATGGCATTAAAATTTTTTTTTATGAATGTGAAAAAGTGACTGTTTGCCAAAAACCATAATTCAATGCATTCTCTTAAGAGCTGGTCAGAGATCATTCCTCAAGAAAGTTACATTGGAACTTTGCTTTTTATAATTTTTTTCAATGAATTGGTTTCAGTTTTAAGATATTATAGCACATTTATGTATGCAAAGAAGGAATTTCAGGAATTTCGTTCAATAAAAATCATAATTAGTATAAATCATATCTACAAATTGAGATTGACATAACTGGCGCGAAATCAATTGCATAGAAACTCAATTTGAGGAAATTCTAAACTGGTAACAAGGATTATATTGCATACTAGCTAATGTCTGCGACTTTGTACACGTAGCCTGTTTTTAGTTTGTTCTGCGCAGGCAAACAATTCTAATCTTTTTAGTGGACCTACTGTAATTTTTGATCATTCTTCACAAATCCTGCGTTGTTGTTGTTAGAAATGTATATTGAAATATTAAGAATGAGAGTGAGAGAGTAAATTTTGAATATTCCGTTGTTTCTCTTCCATAAATATTCCATCCATATTCCATGGGAATGACAATAACAAAACACAAAAATACACATTAAATTTTTTTGTGTAATTAAATTTTTAAGCAATTTGTAAACTTTAATATTTTGATATTTAACAGGAATATCGTGATAAATTTAGTTGAAGATTGAGACCAAGCGTCTAGGGAATAAATCAAAACAAATTTTATCAAAATTGGTCCAGTAATTTTTGCATGATGCGCGAACATCTATCATTTTATTTATATAGATATAATAATATAGGTGGTTGATTTTTCGTAAATATCGGCTTTCAAATTGCTTTGAGCGGGTGTTCACGTTTAACAATGTTGCAGACAACTCATTTCTCATCTCCAGTAAAAAAGGAATAATTTTCTTAACTTTTGAAAAGCAACTCACAGACGAAAATGGGGCGTAGGAATTTCTTTTTTTTTTTTTAGTAAGAACATTTGTATTGAATTTTGTTTCCTCAAAGACCAATTAAACGATTTTACTTAACACATGAGTCTTAACGTTACTCAGGGAAATGACTTTAACAAATGTAATATTTTTCAACGTATCACATCAAACAACTAAAAATACGTAACATTTACATACGTTTCTTTTAAGTTTCAAATAATCTCATAAGATACTGATGATAATCTTTTTTTAGTGTAGAGAATCAGAGCACCGTTTGTCCTGAGAGAGACTTCACTCACTTGAGTCCAGTCCACTGAGTTCAACACTTTTTTTACTACTCCAAAACTTGAAAATATTTATGCTGGCAAACATCTTCCCGGTCGGATTTGAGCAGTCACCATCGCTGAGTACTTTTTTTCATTGAATTCACAGGCCGACGATTGTTCCGATTCGACTTTTGGTTCTCGAGATATATCAATTTCAAACTGAAGTATTTCGGTATGAGTTTAACAAGGGCCATTTTGGTTAGGTTGCCTAGTAATTACGAAATACTACAGTTTGAAATGGAAATATCTCGAGAGCCAAAAGGCGGATCGGAATTATCAAAAATGAATTTTGAAGAGAAAGATGCTGTCAGTAGTTTTATTGTGGAAAATCAATACGAGGTGTAACATAACTTCTAAAATAGCAGAAAATGGTGATTTTTGGACTTTTAGGTTAGGAGATTTCGAAAACTTGAGGTGATGAAGCAATTCTGAGCTTGGATTTGAACTAAGTATGCCTAAAGCCTTCGGAAATGTATGGTCGGGCATTTGGGTTAAAAAACTTGTCGACCTGTGTTATTCGCTGTAATACTTTTCTCTTGATCCTCTTGCTAACCACAATGCTAAGTCTCTAAAATCATCACGTTGGCAGGCATACAAATGTTGTTAATGAGCTTCTGTTTGATCATTCTTCCGGGTTATCCCGAATATCATCTATATAAATAAAATGATAGTCGTTTTCGATGTTCGCGCATCACGCAAAAATTACTGGACCATTTTGATTTAATTTGTTTAGTCTTATTACTAAGATGCTTGGTTCCTATTTTCAATTAAAATTATCACGATATTCCTGGTAAATATCAAAATAATAAAGTTTTAAAATTGCTAAAAAAAATACTTACAAACAAAGAAACAAACGTGTAAGCATAAGAAATCACACAAACGGGAAACGTAAGCGCGTTCTAAGCGCTTCGGAAGTGCTTCAAGGCAAGTAGAAGCTGCTCCCAATGCGCTTCTCACTGCTTATCTTTTTTAACATACGATGTAATTGCGGGGATGCACATCTTTGAAAGCATATGAAATGCGCTTCCTTGGATTGAACAGCCAAACGCAAGGGAGGGGCGGTTCTTTGTTGATAGCAATAAAGCGATTTTAAAAGCAGTCCTTTCAGGATTGCGAAATGACTGGGATTAACGCGGCCTAGCGCGGAATTTTATGTCAAAGCTGGGGCCTGGTAAGAGTTGAAAAATTTCTGAAATAGCAGGGCATTGGACGATTTTTGTGACATGAACTTCAAAGTTGTATTGAACGAGCAAAGTCCCAAAAAACAAGGTTGAACTTTTTTTCAAAATAAAGTTGAACTTTTTACTATTTGAACAGAATTTTTTTTTTTTTTGTTTTGAGAATTGCTTCTTTTCAACTTGGCAACCCTGAGTATTTTTTGATTAATGGAAACGAGAAGCCATCGATCTACAGCAGACATGCTATCAGCACTAAAATATTCTACGAGATAATGGCCATATTGCTGAAGTGTGAAAAGTGTGCTGATTTGAAAGTGGTGAGCATTTTATGTGGAATGTAAGCTGGAAGTACAAAATATTGTGGTTTCCTATGTTTCTCACTTTCAACTTTCTATTTTGGCTCATTGAACTTCAGCTACTAAATCGATTGGAAGACAATGTTAGCAATAATTGTTGAAAGTTTCATTATTATTAATATTAAACTTTTTATATCGCCGTAAAAACAAAATAAAATTTACGTCTTAAGAAACTATACTAAAATTTTATAAAATAAAAACACAAAGTTTCTTAACTTAAACACAAATCATTTAACATGAACTAATTTGTTACTTCATTTTTTTTTATCTAAATTTTATGCCATAAATTGCACAGACGACTTGACACTAAAACATCAAATAATGATGCCACAATATGAAAAGCATAAAATGTAAAATGGCAGGCAGGTAACAAAAATAAAAAAAAACAAAAACCGTTTTACTACAAAAAGGTTTTGATTATCAGCAGAAATACAGCTGAGAAACTTTTTTCGCCCTCATTTTTTTCTGGTATATATTTTATTCGTTTTCCTTTTTAAGTTCAAAAAGAGACTGCCAGTGCACTAAACAAAAGAACGGAAACAGTGAAAAATCTAAGGAAGGAAGTTAGTAGGGTGTGTTAGTTAGCGCAGCGCGCACTGCACAGTGGGAATCTAATGAGCTAAGTTGGGTTCAACAGGTGAATGCGAAGTGATTTAAAAAATAATTTTATTAAGTTAAAAGCATAATGAAGAATGTTTGTTGATAAATTGCTCAAGGAAGTTCCAGTGAATTCTAAATATAAAAATTTTGCTGTAATAAAAATTAAAAGTTGCGAGTAAACCATTTCGCTGAAAAGTATGCTACATTTTTGTATGGCGTAACTAATACTATGACGATTTAAAGTCTACGTGGGCACAAATTTTTTTAACGAATTTGTACCCATATACATTTTTTAACAGGATAACAAATAACATCCTGCAAAAATTTCAATGATTCGACTAAAAATATTTTCCCATACAAAGAATCTATATGCCGATTTTGTAGAAAAACCTGAAAAAATATGAAATTTATAGAAAGTTTTATGCGCGAAAAGTGGGAAAAATATCACACTGATTTTGATTTTGGGAGTAATTTCGTCATGAAATTCCTTTATTCCTTTTATTTATTTATTTTTGTCGAAAAATGGCACATGATATTTTGGACAATACTTAATTTCCGCAGAAGCTTTTTATGCAATTTTCTCACATAATTTTTTCTTACAATCGTCCAATATTTTGAGCCAAGTTTTTCAAAGTATTCAAGTCAAATTTATTTGACTGGGCACAATTTTATGCCCAGTAGCACAATCCAAATAAAAGTAGCACAATGCTGTCCTTTCTCTGTAATTTTTTCTTCTTAAGCTGTCAAAATCGAGCAAGAAACTAGGGAAAAGTTGAATTTTTGATTTCTAATTTATTCCCAAGAAAAAGAAAAAAAAAACAAAATACCCACTCGGCGTGTAACGTTTCAGAAAGTTTCAGAAACATTACGTAACGTTGCAGAAATGCTTCATTTGAAATGTTGCAAATGGAACGTTACAGAAATCTTTCTGATATTGTTGGAGCATTTTATATTTTTTGTATCACTCTATTTTGCATAACTCTACTTCAATATACGAGTAACTGTTATTCATGCAAATGTTAAATTCCTTAACTTATCTTCTCTTAACAACAACAATTGTTAACTAATTTATCTGTATTAGTATATGCAACATATTTTACTCTCTTTTAATTTCTTTCTTTTTGACTACTATGCATTTTCTATGTAACTTTAATTTTAGTGTTCTATGAACCTTGAACAGTTGAAAACTTGTCTCTGCCGTGCTGACTGCAGGTTTAATTTAAATAAAGTACAGTTGAATATAATTGAATAGTTTTAATTCAAATCTCATACATTAATTTTGGTGCCGAAACCCGGGATATTTCCCACTTAAATTGGACCACGAGCTGATGCTTGTACAGATCCCTTTTATTTGGATCAATTTGGCTTTTGCTGACTTTGGGAAAACGATTTGCCGTACGCTTTCTGAAGACCAAAAAAAAGAACTTAACCTTGACTGGAATTGGATTACGATTGCGGTAATCATTATTTGTGCTTGGAAAATTGGATCAACGATTTGGTGACAACTTAAGCTTGATTTTGGACAACGCTAACGACTTTTCTGGATATTATCGTATGTATAAATCTTTATTTCTTTAAAATAAAAATGGAGGATATCGCATCAGCAATTGAAAATCAAAATGAAATGCTGCGTGACCTTGAATGCATAAAGCAGAACTTCGACAGCAAACTCGGGTCTGAAAAAACACGTGGTTTTGTTCAGAGTTTACTGGAAGAAATTGAATCGAATTTTAAAACATTTAAAGAAAACCATATCCAACTTTGTGATATTATTCGTGAAAAAAAGTTAAAAGCTGAAGATGTGCCATACTTAAAAGAGGAAACTAACAAGAATTTCCGCGATCTTTTTTTGAACTTCAAGGGCACGCTACTTGATTTCATTCCTGACTCAAACAGTTCTGATCCACTAAATCTTCACTCCAGTACCTTTGGAGCTTCTTCAAGTACCCGTAATGAAACAATATCTTCTGACGTTCGTTTACCTAAAATCGACATTCCACATTTTTCTGGTGACTATCTTACATGGATATCGTACAGAGATATGTTCATTTCGCTAGTTCATAGTAATCTAGCCCTTTCTAAAGTCCAGAAATACTATTTTTTAAAAGGATCTTGTTCTGGTGTTCCATTAGATATCGTCAATGAGTACCCAGCCTCACATACAAGCTATGAACTTGCTTGGAGTGCGCTAAATCTACGATATCATAACAAAAGAAAAATAGTTGACACACTATTAAATAAGCTTTTTTCGATTCCTACTTCAAATGGCTCTGCGGCTAGCGTTCAGATTATTTTAGACACAACTCGCAATTGCGTTGCCCTTTTGCGCACTTTGGAAGTAAATCCAGACAGCTGGGATGCTATTTTAATTTTTATCACAGTTAATAAACTTAACTTTCAAATACGTAAAGAGTGGGAGCAGTCGTTGAAAGCTGCCACCGAAATTCCGTCTATGAGAGACTTATATGATTTTCTCGAAACTACTTTTCGTACATTGGAAACAATTCATGATCAGAATTACTCCACTACTCATTCATCGCCTTTGACGACAATGCCAAAGTTTAAAAATACCACACGAAACTCCTTTCGTCGCAATGTACATCTCACTACTGCCACTACTGCTGACGCTAACTGCCCTTGCTGCGATAAGCGTCATTTGCTTTATAAATGTTTTAAATTTGCCTCACTGCCCGCTGCTGCTAAACGGAATTTAATAACATCGAAAAAGATTTGTCGTAATTGCTTAAAACCTGGTCATGTTGCAAATGACTGTAGAGTTACTTCTCGCTGTCAAATATGTCAACAGCAACATCACACTATAGTACATAGTGAATTTTCAAACTTTTTACCAAATGTTCATAGTAACCATTCTCCTTCGTCATCGCATGGTATTGAATCACCATTACATACTTCTACGCCATCCGCAACACCTCTTACCCCAACTGCGAATTTAGCATGTAATTTTGGTACATTATCAATGCCTCAAGTTCTTCTGGCTACAATACGCGTGGTTGTTAAAACTAATGTCGGTGACTATTTTCTAAGGGCACTGCTTGACCAAGGTGCGCAAGCATCAATCATAACAGAAGATGCGGTACAAACTCTTCACTTGCAAAAATTAAATACTCTTGCTGTAATAAATGGTGTAGGAGGAAAGTCACCCTGTACAACACGAAAATATGTTAATTTGTCTTTAGCCTCGATAATTGAGAGCAACTTTAATTTGCATTGCAGCGCATTAGTCTTACCCTCTCTTACGTCTTATCAACCATCGCCTGTTAATAAAAGCTCTCTCCCTAACTTGGAAAATTACTCACTCGCTGATCCGTACTTTAATGAGAGTAGTCGTATTGATTTATTGCTCGGCGGTGATGTATATGGAGACATCGTGCTACCGCAGCATAAAAAATTTAAGGAAGGCGTTTTCTTGCAACTCACGCACTTTGGTTGGGTTGTGTCCGGACCAACGTCAGAAATTACGTACGGCATAGTGAATGTCAATGTATGCTCTGTTGATGACCAGCTTCGTGCATTTTGGGAACAAGAAGAATTATGCGAGAAGAGACAACTTACTAACGAGGAAGCTGCGTGCAATGAATATTTTGAAAAAACATGCACTCGCGACTCAACTGGGCGGTATACCGTTGCCTTGCCATTTAAGTCAAATTTAAATAACTTACCAATGCCTGTATTTAGTCATACTGACTATAGTGCTCTACGACGGCTAAAACAAATTGAGTCAACTTTTAAATCAAAACCAGCTTTATGCGAAGCTTATCGAAAATTTATGATTGAATATGAAAGATTGGGTCATATGCAGAAAATTGGTGTGTATCCCAAAGACTTAGAGAAAAACGGTTATTTTTTGCCTCATCATGGTGTATTGCGAGAGAGCAGTACGACTACAAAATTACGCGTAGTGTTTGACGGAAGCAGTAAGCGACTTCCTCAAACGTCTTTAAATGAAGAGCTATCAGCAGGTCCAGCTCTTCAAAACGACCTGCCGACAATTATTATACGATGGCGACGATTTAAAATAGGCTTTCGCTCAGATTTAGAAAAGATGTTCAGACAAATTCGTGTCATTAATAAGCATCATAAATACCAACAAATCTTATGGCGAAATTCAATTAACGATGATATTTACATATACAAACTATGCACCGTCACATACGGAACCACTTCGGCCCCATATCTATCGATTCGGGTGCTGCAACAGTTAGCGTGTGACGAGGAGAAAACGTATCCCGAAGCATGCAAGGTGCTAAAATCAGATACGTACGTAGATGACGTAATTTCCGGAGCTGATACTGAAATTGACGCCATTAATCTTCAGAAACAACTTTGTAATTTATTGGAAATGGGTGGCTTTAACTTACGTAAATGGACATCAAATTCCATAAAGCTTTTGAATTCAATACCTGAAGCATATCGAGAAATATCTACTACACTCGAATTAAATGATCAAAACGACCAAAATATAGTAAAAGCACTTGGCCTTGAATGGGATACGATAAGCGATACATTTTCTTTTAAAACAAATTTTGATGAAGAGCGTACAATAACTAAAAGCAGCCTACTATCTGATGCAGCAAGGCTCTACGATCCGTTAGGCTGGTTAGCTCCTACAACAGTGCAGGCGAAAATTATGTTTCAAAAGCTATGGCTATTCGGACTTGATTGGCAAGTTGAATTACCAGAAAATTTAAGAAATGAATGGGCTCAGTATCGCAGTGAGCTAAAAACTCTAGAATCTATTAAGATTCCACGTTGGATTGGTAGCAACAAGTTAAGTCGCATTGAGATTCATGGATTCTGCGATGCATCTCAATCGGCATTCGCAGCAGTTGCGTATGTAAAAGTAGTGGATAGTATGGGCAGAACACGCGTGAGCTTACTTCAGTCAAAAACAAAAGTTGCACCGTTAAAAACTGTTACGATACCACGGCTTGAGCTCTGTGGAGCTACTTTGCTTGTAAAGCTTATTCGAAAAATTGTAACGCAAATTGAATGCGAAATATCTCAAATTTTATATTGGACAGACAGTACAACGGTACTGTCGTGGATTCGAAAGCAATCGTCAAAGTGGTCAGTCTACGTTGGAAACAGAGTAGCAGAAATTCAACGATACTCTAATGCCAATCAGTGGCGCTATATATCAACTTACGACAATCCAGCAGACTGCGCGTCGCGAGGAATATCATCAGAAGAACTTTTAAGTCACAATTTATGGTGGACGGGACCACGGTGGTTGAGTCAGCCGCCGAACACTTGGCCAGAGCAGCCAAATCTAAATTTTAACACTTGCGTCGAGTTACGTAAATCACAATTCGACATTCATACAATAACAAGTCATGAAATCAGGTATCCAGATCTAATTACAAAATATTCTACTTTGAACAAAACCGTGCGTGTTACAGCATATCTGTTCAGATTTATTAATAATTCATCGCTTCGACTTCGACAACAACAACACAATAGTAACGAAAAAACAACTGCATTTCTTCAAACGCGAGAGCTAAAACATGCTCTTCAACAACTCATTAAACTTTCTCAGAAAATTGACTTTCAAGAAGAGATAGCTGATCTACAAAAAGGAAACTTAACCAGCAATATTTCTCGTTTGTGTCCCTTTCTCGACTCTAATGGCGTTTTAAGAGTTGGTGGGCGCATACGTTACTCAAACTTTGATTACTCAATTAAACATCCGATTTTACTTAAAAAACAAAATCCATTATCATCTCTTATTTTTGCAGATGCTCACATTAAAACTCTTCACGGTGGTTTGCAGTTAATGCAGTCTTATGTTGGTCGAGAGTATTGGATACTCTCCGCTCGAAATCTCGCAAAAAACATTCAGAGACGTTGTGTTGTTTGCTTCAAGTACAACGCCAGAGCTGTCCAACAAATTATGGGCAATTTACCGAGTATTCGTTTGCAACCAGCGCGACCGTTCAAACATAGTGGCGTCGACTACGCTGGACCAATTATTATTAAACAATCGACTGCGCGCAACACTGTCACTACCAAGGGGTATATCTGCCTTTTCGTTTGTATGGTGACGAAAGCACTACATTTAGAGGCAGTAACGAGTTTGTCAACTGAATCATTTCTCGCTGCATTCAAGCGTTTTACTTCACGGCGTGGCATTTGTTCAGATTTGTATTCTGATTGTGGTACAAATTTTATTGGAGCCAGCACAGAACTACAGTTTGTCAATAATCGCAATAAATCATCTCTGCCACAAGAATTAAACGAAATTTTAGCAAATACAGGCACACAGTGGCATTTTATACCGCCAGCATCACCTAATTTTGGAGGCCTCTGGGAGGCTGGTGTGAAATCGACAAAGCATCACCTGCGTCGTATTATGATGAATCGTACCTTGACTTATGAAGAGCTTAGCACTCTCCTCGCTCAAATTGAAAGTTGTCTCAATTCGAGGCCTCTCTGCCCCCTCTCAACAGATCCATCAGACTCTAACGCGCTTACTCCATCTCATTTCTTAATCGGCGAGCCTACCCTTTGTGTACCAGAAGAAAATCTACTCGAGTGTAATATTGATCGTCTCAGCAGATGGAAAGTAGTTGAGAAATTAAAGCAACAGTTCTGGAGGCGTTGGGCAAATGAGTGCCTTTGTCGGATGCAGGCGAGACCTAAGTGGTTAAAAATGCACAGAAATGCAGAAATAGGAGACTTAGTGCTTATATTGGACAACCGATGCCCACCTGGACAATGGCCACTTGCTCGTGTGCAGCAAAAACACCCAGGAGCAGACGGAATTGTAAGAGTTGTCACTTTGTTCTCAAATGGCAAAACTTTTAAGAGGCCAGTTTCGAAAATTGCATTTCTCCCAATCAACGAGCCCTCACCATACGTGCTCTCTGAGACCGACCAGCAAGCTGTTGTGAATAGAGGCATAGCTAGATCAACAAAGCAACCAAACCAAATTACCTTCAACGGGTCAGAAGAAGACAGCAGATTTTAAAGCGGTTTAAGAACAGTCGTTCTTCGTGGTGGAGAATGTTGGAGCATTTTATATTTTTTGTATCACTCTATTTTGCATAACTCTACTTCAATATACGAGTAACTGTTATTCATGCAAATGTTAAATTCCTTAACTTATCTTCTCTTAACAACAACAATTGTTAACTAATTTATCTGTATTAGTATATGCAACATATTTTACTCTCTTTTAATTTCTTTCTTTTTGACTACTATGCATTTTCTATGTAACTTTAATTTTAGTGTTCTATGAACCTTGAACAGTTGAAAACTTGTCTCTGCCGTGCTGACTGCAGGTTTAATTTAAATAAAGTACAGTTGAATATAATTGAATAGTTTTAATTCAAATCTCATACAGATATATTTCAAATGTAATCAAATGTTTCACTTGCAATCATTCTAAAAGGTTTCTGAAAGGTTTCAAATTCAATGTTTCTTGAACTTTACTAATGAAATCTTTCTGAAATGTTACAAACGAAATCTTTCACATGTAATCATTCAGAATTGTTTCTGAAAGGTTTCAAATGAAATCTTTCTGGCACATTGTAAACGAAGTCACTCATGTGTAATAATTCTGAAATAAACCCGAAAGGTTCCGTTTAAGTTTAACGTTTTTTTATTTATCTCAGTAAAGATATTGTATCAATATACATATCGTCGCTCTCAGGTAGAAAGGCCCTAACTCATGTTATTGCAATTTTACAGGAGGACGAAAAAACTGCATGAAAAACTTCAAAATTTCTTATTAGGGTCTTTTTTTAATTGGGTGTAAGTCTGCTATGTTTTGAAATATAACGTCAAACTTTTGAGTGGACGTGTATTTGAGAGTTATCTTTTAGGATCGACAAAAAAATAAATTTCGGAAAAAAATGAGTTAGGGCCTTTCTACCTGAGAGCGACGATATGTGTGTACAGATTTCTCATTGAACCATATTTTTACCAATTACAAACACACTTGCTAAACTTACAGCCAGATAATGCAAAACGCAACGCTGCGCGGCGAGTCAAAAACATTTTTGCGTGACCAGCCCATTTCATATTATATAATCTTCTGAAAGGTTTCTGAAACGTTTCATGCCGAGTGGGCACTTAAATTGTTTAAGTAAATACAAATTTTAAAGAAAAAGCAAGGTCATTTCAAACATAAGACGATAAAAAACGAAATCTGACTCTGGGAAGCACAATAGACTTTTGAATTGGAGCATATTTGAATAATAGCGAGCGGAACACTGTTTATAATGAGTGTGCCATCTGAATGTAGTCAATGGAAATAATGAATAACTTTGAGATATCTCAAGCGATTCAGTAAAATTTTAGCCATGTATCGATATCAGAGATGTGCAATGAGTGTCTCGTTTTAATTTACCATTCGCTTATTCATTGCTTTTGCGTGCTTTTATTCGACAACATATGAAACGAGTGCTGCAGTGCATTGCCTTTTAATTTCATTGCCATTGCCTGCCTCTGCTTTTTTTGAACATACGCGAAAGACAAGCACTATTCACTCAAAGCTCATTCATTCGTTTATATTTTTATGCAACGAATAATATGGCTATGCAACGAATAATATGGCTATGCAACGAATGCCATGGCCATGCAACGAATGCTATTGCACAGCATCGAATACCATACGATTTGAGCTCATGCAATTTTAGAGTAGTACTTTGCTTGCCATTGTTTGTGATTGTTGAGTTTCTTCTAAGAGACAAAATAAGTTTATATTTTAAAGCATGGAAAATACACAAGTCAAGGAAAATATAATAAAAAAAGTTAATGCTGCGTAATGACATTCGTTGCATAGCCGTAGCATTCGTTACTTAGCCATAGAATTCGTGTCATAAAAATAGAAACGAATGAGCTTTGAGTGAATAGTGCTTGTCTTTTGTAGTGTGTTCGTTGCCTTCAAAGAAAACAAAGGCAAGCAACGGCAATGCGGTAAAAAAGTACTGCACGTCAGCATTCGCATTCGCTTTGAGTGAGCAGTGTTTTCATTCGTTTCACACGTTTGATGCATAGTGTTGATTCACAATTCGTTTTTTGTGAGTGTTTCACAACTACGTATGAATGCATTCGTGCACATCTCTGATCGATATACATCGAAAGACGACGCCGAAGTAGCGGCGCTTTACGTTGAAAGTAATCGCTCAGTTGTGTTAACATTGACATTAAAGTAAAAATGAAGCTTAACTGTTTGCTAAAAGTAGAAATTGACAAAAAATAAATAAAAGTGCCTAAAAATATACCCTGAAAATGTATAAAATCACTAAATATTATACACAATATGCACAAGTGCAGTTTCTGTTGCATAGTTTTAGGCGCATATTTCAAAATCATTATTTAAATAATTTCCACTTGATAAAAAACCCACTGTACTTTAAAAGAAAAAATTCTATTTCATTCTGACTGTAATGGTGGTCGGTCGATCGCAGCGTATCCGATTACAACAACCATTCATTATGTATGCATTGTTATAAATTATGCACAACAAATACTGACAAAGGACATAGAAATAAAAATAAAAAATAAGGAGTATGAGGTAAAATCGGTTAAAGAATAAAACAAACATGGAATACAAGCTGCCAACAAGGTAGCTAAACCCAGCTAACAGAAGACCGTGCTCCATCGCACCATCTACCCCTAACAT
Source organism: Tricholauxania praeusta (assembly GCA_949775025.1). Taxonomy (NCBI): domain Eukaryota; kingdom Metazoa; phylum Arthropoda; class Insecta; order Diptera; family Lauxaniidae; genus Tricholauxania; species Tricholauxania praeusta. Next base: position 110,100,586 of record OX459031.1, on the reverse strand, counting down.
GACCCTAAAAACCAACTTGATTGATGTTGTTATTATCATTCTAGTTGTTGTTGTTGCGTTTTGTAGTGGGAAATTTTTATTATGGGAATTGTTTTTACGTGCCATATTGATTTCTCAAATAAAGCAGCAGCAGCTCACAACAACAACAAAAAAAACAACAACTAAAACAAGGCAGCGTGTAAAATACGACATAAAGAAAAATTTATAAATAAATAAATAAAACTTGTAGGTATATGTATGTATGTATGTACTTGTAGGCTTGTACGTTGTTGTCGTCATTGTGTTTGTTTGTTTTTCTCATTAAGTAGTACACAAACATACAAACAATCACCGCAGCACACAAGCGCGCACACTTCACTATATACATATGTACAATACATGCATACATATGTATGTATCGTTGTGGTAGACCCATGCTGACACCAATGGTTGGAGGGTAAATTTATTTATGTACTGGTACTTAGTCGTTTATTAAAACTACCTGGTGTACAGGGTGTGTGCTAGGTGGCACTTAATTTCAGATATTCGGCATGGTCAGTTATAGCAGCCCGATTTTTTTGTTTTCGAATGTTATGTTTTTGTTTCTAGACATAATTTATGTTGACATTGATTGATCTCGTCTTTTGGGAAATTTGACCAAATTTGATTTACTTAATGGAAAGTGGTAGCATGCGCCGAAAATCATGCCAACAAGAGTGAGTTTTTGTAATTATGACGAATGTAGGATTTTTTGTGTGATAAGTGGACATATTTCAACTGCTCACAAGAAGTATTGAAAATATGACCTAAAAGTATGCAACATAAAAAGTTACAGTTAGTCGAAATTGCCAAAAAAAGAAGAAAAATTGATGACAAAAATCTGGAATGAATGAAAATTTAAATAAAAAAAAAAACAAAAATTAATTTAGTACAAAATTAATGAAAGAACTAAAAAAAATTAGAGGAATAAATAAAAGGAAAATAAAAAAAAAATCGCCCAAGAAAATTTGATGCAAATGTGGACCATTTTTTGCATTTAACCATTAGCTCAGATACAAAAAAGAGAAATTCTCTTCAAAATTAATATTCAGATTTTGGGTCTTATTTATATACTAAATAAAAATCGCTTAAAATTTAATATCCTTTTTGTTCGTCTATCCCTGAATTTTTTTGATATAGCTCTCAAAATCATTAAATGCTAGTTAAGTTCGTTGTCTGCAGTGGCGGGTTCACCTACAGGCTGCAGCCTAGGGCGCCGCATTATAAGGGGGCGCAAAGTTTCAACCTTAATGGCCTTTTTATTTTTTTGCTTTTTTTTTGTCAGCAAATTTTTGGGGAAAGTTATCCTTGACAAATTTGACATGAACTGCATACGCATGTTACACTTTTAGAAAAACAATGACGTAAGATTCTTAATAATAATAATAATAGTGTTAAGCTACTACAGCTATGAGCCTTCTTAGCTATTAAGCTCGAAGCTTTCAATCAAGGGAAAAGCTTATTAGAAATAAAACGGGTTATTAATGCCTCAATACACATAAACTAAACATTTTCTGCGAAAAGAAATACAGAATTGTAACTCTTTCCTTTTGGATGGTGGATATATTTCAATGGCATTTTCACAAATCAACAATTAGTGAATTTGCAAAGATACAACACAACTTTATCAGTTTCCAGTAACGCGGATAAAATGAAACAATAACAGAAAATCCGCGGATAAAAAAAAAAAAATCAAAAGGCGGACTTGGATTGACACATTGCAGAAAGCTTTTTGAAATGGAAATGAAAGATTTCTGAAACGTAACGTAAAGTAACGTAATGTACGAAATGTAACATGTCGATTGGGAAAGTCTTCTTTGTTAATCATTTGAATCAGATATCGACAGCTTTTCCATGAATTCTTTGAGAGAGTTGATTTTCGTTCACCAGTGAATTTTCTTCTTTACAGCGATCAAATTTTTTAAGACAATTTTGTCTGCGTTAAAAGTGGTATCAAACTTGGTGCGGTTTTTTTTAGCTCTTTTCTAAAATTTTTTGTTTAATAACACAGTATTCGCGGATAAAAAAAAGACCAAAAAATTTTAGAGCCCGAAGTGAATTTTTTTTTTTTTTTAATATCAAAATTTTTTTGTAACATTTTAAATGAAATCAAAAGGCGGACATTCACACAATGCAGAAATTTTTGAAATGAAAATGAAAGATTCTGAAACATAACTGAAACTTTGCAAGATTTCATGTGAAAGATTTCAGAAAGTTTTACGAAACGTTACATGTCGAATGGGAATGTGTTCTTTGTTAATCATTTGAATCAAATTTTGACAATTTTTTCATGAATTCTTTGAGAGAGTTAATTTTCGTTCATCAGAGATTTTTCTTCTTTAGAGAGATTCAATTTTTTGAGGCAATTTTTCCAAAGTTCAAAAGTGGTATCAAACTTGATGCAAATTTTTGAGCTCTCTTCAGAATATTTTGTTAAAATTTCACTGCGACTTGAATTTTAAATTAAACAATTTTGCGGAAATAGGTATAAAAAACTCTACTCCACTTGGAGCATAATACTACTGTTAGCACAAAATACAAAATTTCAAAATACAAAAATACAAAATACAAAATACAAAATTTCACTGCGACTTGAATTTTAAATTAAACAATTTTGCGGAAATAGGTATAAAAACTCTACTCCACTTGGAGCATAATACTACTGTTAGCACAAAATACTTTGTGTGAAGATTATGTTCACAGATTTAAGACTTATTTCTTTGCATATTAACAACTTCGCCCTGTATTCCTTGAGCCCCAAAAAACTACGCAGTGAATAAATTGCATTTTATTGAATTTTATTGTATAAAAGATTTATTTTCAGTTACGATGAGTATTGACGCTAACGCTGTTGTGTTGATAAGTTTTTTCGTAACCCTATCACGCAATATTACTTTTACTATACCTATGACATTTTACTTGTTATCGCAACACGCCTCATACCGCAAGTATTTCTGATTGCTTTGGAATTTCGGTAATTTGTACTTAATAATACAGTGGGTGGGTGTTTGTTGGTTATTTTGTGGGATGAGACCACCGGTAGATAGACTAAATTGGAGTCGAAGATTGAAAACACAATCAAGAGATAATAAAATTGAATTTATGTTGGTCATTTGCAGGCATGACACAGGGGTTGGGTTACTGTGGGCTGCATTAATTTGTGTCTTCATTGTTATTCTCATTGATGATACTACTCGTATTGTTGGTGTGAGTTTTCATTATCAATTCTTCTGGTGTATTGGTGTTAATTATCAACTGAACTGCCCAGTAAGCAATTATGCAAGTCCTCTTCCGGAGGACGGCTGCTTGCATCATTACAAATGCCAACATTACTGCAATCAGTTATAAAGCCCGGACTCACAAAATAAGTGAAACATATCAGGCAAAGAAATTCTAACTAATCGGCTCAAATGATTCCGTTTACTAATGTATTAAACTAGTATGACTAGCTTTAGCCGTTTTTGTTGGCTAGTAAAAAGATTAGAGGTACTTTTATCGTTTCCACGGAAGTCCTAGTTTCATTTTTTCTAAAGAATTCTCAACTTTATCTCCTCCACTTTAATTCCTTCCATGGAATGTCTAATATTCTTCGTTTGAAGAAAGTTGTTCTTTGGTCACTTCATATAAAACTGAAAGTAAGTTTAAAGGAGTTGTAAATGCCTCTTCGTTCCCAAGGAAGTTATTCTAATAGCGCTTTTTACTACTGTTTTTGTATTTCAGGTGACTGCTTTATTGGAACTTTTGATTATTGCATGCTCATGAAACATAATTCGTTTGAGTATCTCAATATAGAAAACATTTTTTTTCTTCTCATCATTGCACAGTGGAATATGTTATTACTTCCTCTGGCATTAACTCAAAGCATATAGAAAACGAATCAATTTGTACACTATATGGGCAATAGTTGACAAACAAACACTTTTCATGCTCTCTCTACATTAAGAATGGCACATTATTTTTCAAATCGATTAAGGCAGATACCATTAATGTCACCGATTTGCTTGAAGCTTACAAGTATCATTCCACGGTAAATTTTAAGAGAATTGTATTTTTTTATACGTAGTTATCGTCTCTTGAGCTTTGTTTGGCCGAATATTGGTCAAAATAGATCTTATTGTAATATTTTCTGAAATAATTTTAATTTAGATTGGTGCAGTTATTTTCTTGAAATCAGAACCACAGAACTATTTGTTGGAAAGTTTGATTCTGAACTCCACTTCAACATAGAGTTTGATTTATACTTTGATTTCACATGCAACTGTTCACACATAAATAAGTTATACAGAACGGAATCAAATGTTAGAGTACATTTTTGCAAGTGCTGAGTAATCAAACCTGAGAAGTAAACAAAAGTTTGTGAGTTCAGTTTTGATGAATTGTAGTTTCAAAGACGTATCACATGATAATTCCACGAGAATATCTTAGGTTGGGTTACGTAGGAGAGGCTGTCAGTTGCGAACCGACTCACTTAGATCAAATGTTGGTCCATTGTGATACCACAGGATACTTGACTACACCCTCTCATTGAACTAACCAGATTTAGTAATAAAACTAAATAGCTGACCTATGCTTACATGTCTAAGGTCATTCAAGTCATCTAACAAAAACCAACCAAGTGTTTTGTGGGGTTTTCTAGCGAGTACAGCGCAGGAGCAGAGAAAATGTTTAATCCTCTTCCACATCTCTACAACATATAATACAGAAGCCAAATCTTCTCTCCGCATGTCTGCCGATAAGCCAGTGGCCAGTTATGGCTGCAACAACTGACGAGACACTATGTCTAGTGCGGAATATCAGTTCTAAAGATAGCTTAGCGTTCCATTCCGGCCAGATTTCCTTTGTTATATTGCAAGTTGACCATTGGGTCCATCTTTTGATAGCCTTTTTTATCATGCTTTCAGTATCATGCAAGCAGTAAGCTTTCAGGTAGCAAGTGGCATGCTAACACCTTCCTTGTGCTGAGGAATTTGTGCAGTAGTCCCCTGCCTAGCAAGCTCATAAGCTTTGCAATTGCTATCAATGTTCCTATGCCAAGGCACCCAGATGAGATGAATGTTAAAATGCTGAGCCATCTCATTAAGAGTCGAGCGCCATTGTTGGGTCACTAGTGAGTTTAGGAGGACTGAATAAATGTTTATATCCTTTTTGGATACGACATTTATTTTCAGCCAGGATGCTACTTCATTTATTACTATAACCTATGCCTGAAAAACGCAACAATGGTCTGCTAATCTCGCAGCAATTCTTATCTTCAGTTCCTTAGAGCAAATACCATAACCCACTTGGTTATTTAGCTTGGAGTCATCAGTGTAGAAATTAATATGTTCTCTTCTCCCTGAGATTCTTCCCTTCCAGTTATTCCTAGATGAAATGTGAGTTACGTAATCCCTCTTGAATGAGATTACTGAAACAGTATTGTTCAAATTAGAGGGTACGGAACTCACGCTATGAAGAATAGTTGTTTGTCGTGTTCTTCCCTCGGACCAGCAAACAGTTTCCCTATAATGGCGGCACATGCTGCCAATCGTTTACTAAATAGCTCAAGGCCAACGAGATGAAAGAGGATCTCCAAGGCATCAGTCGAATGAGCACCATTTATGCACATGGAAGCAGCTCTTTGAACCTTCTGCAATTGTTTGTAATAGGACAGGCCACCACACCACAATGCCATATAACAGAATCGGTCGAATCACCGCTGTGTAGAGCCAGTGAATGATACGGGGTGATAAACCATATCTTCCACCCAAAGTTTTTATTACAAAAGTATAGCGATACAGTTGCTTTCCTAACTCTCTCTACAACATTAATTTTCCAACTTAATTTCCTATCCAATACCAGACCATCCTATCCAATACTGCGCCGTTCACAGTATTGATCTAGGAAGTTGAAATTTTGTCAGGTTTGTTTTAAGCTTCACGGCTAGACATTGGCAAAATAAAAATTAAAACAAATTTAAATAAAATAAACTTGAATATTTTTATTTAATTTTTAAAATAAAAAATTTGCACAAATTTGTACAAATTTACTTGCACACTTCACTTTTGAAAAGTATTAAGGCTGTGTCATGAGCTTCGCAACAAAACACTTTAAAATCTGAATTTCAAATGGTTTGTTTTCTTTGAAGTGCGTGTTTTAGATAAAATGAAAAAAGATATTTCAACAACTTTATGCAAAAGAAAGTGGATAAGTTTCCCATAGTACATTGTAAGATATATTAACATACAAAATATAATTGCCAGTTACAATATCATGTTGTAGCGCCCTAAAGTATGCCTTATTTATTTAGTGACTATATTTACATATTTCAATAGAAAAGTTCAACAAAGCTATCAGTTTATGCAAACTCACAAGTAAAAACTTTCTTAATAAAAAAATTTTTTTTTTTCACCAAAAACTTTGTCTTTTCTGCATTTGTTACATAACAATAGTAAGCTTTTGTTATTATGTTACTTTCTATTCAACATGCTTCATTCACAATTATGAAAAGAGTTTGCAGGGGCGCTTGTTAAGTCAAATTAACTATGTACATGCGTATGCAAATTTTACAATAGAAATTTTGGAAGAGACCAAGCCAGCGATTTACAAATTATTGTTTGCCATACAAAAGAGATTTTGCTCAATATATTTGTTTCTTTAAAATAAACAAAATTCTCGATAAAAAACAAAATTACGAATGCAGTCATGCATGGTTTATTTAACAATACAAACGAAAAAAAAAAATATGTTTCCTGAAACAACACAAATTATGCAAACGATTGTTTGGAATATTTTACGCACATTTTGAATTTTAAAATGATTTTGTTGAAATAATTTTATATTATTGTTATTAGCTTTGTAAGAAATTGAATGTTAGCTGACAAAATTGTTTATTCTATTTTGTCACGAAATGACAAATTTAGAATTAAAAATATGTTCTTGATAATTCAGTTATATTTTTAAAATAACAATTTAATTGTCATTGATCTGGGATATGATTTCCAAAATAAAAAGCTTGTACTTCGAATAGACTTAGCCACGGCAGCTGAAAGAGCATATGCGCCTGTCGGATTTGCTCTTTGCACATAAACAAAGCAATAAAGCCATTTCAGACCAATGCGAAAATTATGATTAATCTTATAGCAGAGTGTGGGCGTAATGGGGGCAATGAGATCTGGTCCCATGCAAGTCCGCTTATAACTGGTACCCCCTAATATCTCCCAAAAAGCAGTTGTATGCTGTAGTGCAATCCAGCTCAGAGAAGCTTGCTGTTGTATAGCGAAGCAAAACGGACACTTCTCCATTTTCGACAAACTGTTAAATGAGCTGGCTAAACTTCCAACCACTTACATCTACCTTACACTCAACTTTGAGCAAATCTCTCAGGTGAAGTTTTCGGAGATGGTTCAATGGAAATCGGGCACTATCAATCATAACTTTGAAACTTCTACATATACTGTTGGGTTAAAGATGTACTGCGGGTAGGTGCCTATTAAAAAATCCAAAAATATTTCAATCTTTTTGCTTACCTAACTCAGTTGGACTTTCTAAGCAGAAACCTGCGCTATTCTACAAGCCTGCAGGTAATTCTAATATGGAAAAGCTAGCAATTTTCTCCAATAGCTAGGTCGCCATCAAAGCTCTAAACTCGCAGACGATAAGATCTTAATTTATGGAACAATGCAGGAAGGAACTAGCTAGCGTGTGCACACTCCACTTGGTAAAGTTCAGAAAAATGTCTTCTCGCTTTTACTTTCCGAGGCAGCAAAAGGCTCTCAAAACCTGTAAAAAACCCAGCGCAATATGGCCATTCAATAACAATTCCAAAATCAGTGATCTACCGTCCAAGAGCTGCAGAAACACTGCGACTGGCACTGAAAAATTAGGTATTTCATTCAGCCCTTTCTGCCGCTGTAGTCCGAATGTAATCGAGAAAAATTGGCTGGGCGCTTTCGCTGTAACTGTTCGATTCTTGCCAGAATCTGGCTCACATATCTAGGACAAGTTTATTGTAACAACCTTAGCGAATCGGACGAAACTGATATCGGATAGTGGCTTAACTGCCTCAACAAGACTAACTGGGTATAGCTTTTACTGTTAACAAGGTTTTTCTTATTCTTTTGACAACCTTCCGTACCAGTTTTACAGGGTCACGTATGAGGTACGTAAACGGCACAACTAGTGCTACTTGAGGCATCTAGCATGCTTGCTAAGCTGCCACTTTAGCCTTTATTCTTTAAGTGATTTCATGTTCAATTAATTTGACTGGTATGCATAGAATGTGCCAATCGGAAGTGACAGGTGTTTTCGGATCCGGGTTCAAAAGTTGTCCATCACGTATAATTTTTGATAAAATGGGGATTGAAACCCCCAAAAAAGGCATTTCTCATAATTTTCGGGTAACCTTCGGCACCAAGCCCAACGTCCTAGAACTTTCCAAAATCTGTTACATTGAAGCTTGTCCTCTTCCCCTTTCGACGCCAATCAACCACAAATTAATCGCATCTGATCTTGAAGCCCTAGGGAATACAGAATCAACAGTTCTGTGGCTGAATAATATTTTGTTTACAAGTTTTGAGGGCCATAATTTATGAGTTGCTGTATAGGGTACAATGTACGCTGTTCCATCCAGGGTTTGTTCGTAGGTGACCATACAAACTATTTTCGTTCCACTTTTCGACAAGAACTCTTCAAAGATTGTAAACATCACAAGGAAAGAAAAAGATGCGTTAATCAACAGATGGTTGAAGGAAAGAAGAGGGTGCGTATATTTCATCACGGAATGTTCATGGTATCCTGGATTTGACCAAAATGAAATTCATGACTAACTACAGATAAATTTTCTGATTTCTGTGACTCAGAATAAGGGCCGCTGAGACGACTATGCTCAAAGAAGCACAGAGCTTCAAGGTCAGATGCGATTAAATTTAAAATGATTGGAGTCGGAAGAAGAAATAACAAGCTTCAATTTGAGACATTCTATTCACAGACAATTATTGCCCACAGTTACCTAAAAGCACCTTTTTCGGGGGTTTCTACCCCATATTCTTTTTTCCCAAAAACTATACCTAATAGCCAACTTTTGAGCTCAGATTCGTGTTTAGCTTGCAAAACTTTATCGAAAACACTTAGTCACTTCCTATTAGCAGACCGAAAGTTGGTATTTGCAGCCCAGTGCTCTTTTTGAAAACTTTACTTATCCACCGCACAATATATCACTGAAATATATTTGCCACAAACTAAATGATGTCTTCATCCAACAAATACCCTGAGCGTTAACGTAAAAACCTCCATTTTTTTTTTCTGTTTTTCTTTTGAATATCAAAATAAGCCATAGAAATAAAACTTTCTCTATGCTGATTTTATCACAGATTACTCACGTATCACTTAAAATTCCAGCACATGTTTTATCATCACACAAAACAGACACTGACAAATGCTCATAGTCACCTCAAGCAAATTGTCTGTTATTATTCTTCTTCGATTCTGCCTGCATACCACCAATAAGTTTCGCTTTGCAATTTTCGCTTTGTTTGGCACATCCTCATAGATATTCGGTACTGCCAATTTGCATAACTCAACCTTAGATAGAGGTACCCAAATCAACCAACATCTGTACGTTTTGCCTCAACTATGAAATCTTTATTCAAATTTCATTTTATGCTCCTATCACATCTGCACAAACTTCAATTTTCGCCTGAAGCTTGAAGACAACAAAACACAGCCCATCTACGATGTATGTAACTCGCATATGACTTATCACAATTTGAGCTGTTCAAAAATTTAAAATGCAGAAAATCTGTTAAATTTCAAAAGTGTTACCTGTCCAAGAGTGTGCCACTTACCACAAGTTTGGTAGTAGTGGCAAATTACGATTTTAGAATTTTGACTCTTTAGTCGAACTCTGCCTTTATATGGGCGACAGCATTGATTAATGACTTCACCCGCATATTTTCTTAGATTTTTCCTTTTATCGGTCACTTTTATGGCAGCATAGGAAATACACACGTAAATTATATATGATGAAGTCAGCTCAAATGTCTTGTTTATGCTTAATGCCAACGTCCTTTTTGGCATTTGTGTGTTCAGTGAGTCCTGTTTTACGTTTTTATTTCCTTTTTTTTTCTGCAATGATTACGTTATACTGTGAGCCGTGCTTTCATTTTGATTGACGTTGATGTATTCATTTTAAAAATAGATTTTCTTTTGGTTTGTGATAAAATTGCAAGAAAAAGGAGTGGTTATTCCCTGTCATGGGCATTAAATTGACATGGTTTCTATCGCTTTTGCACGTGTTTGCATTTTTTAAAGATTTTCCATTGAAACAATAAATATCTCCAAGGAGAAAGCACATTCTCTAGAGAGTTTGATGCTTGCTTCATTAAGCACATTAGCTGTTATTTCGTTGGAAACTAGTCAAGCAGTAACTGCTTAGAGACAGCGTCGATTTAAAACTTAATGTAGCGCGGGGGCTAAAAACTGACTAGAGGCGCCTCTTCAAGATAAAAATTACTTCTATAAATAATTTTTAAGTTTTGTTATGGTAAATCACAATGAATTTCGGTGTCAAAGAGGTCCCCAATTGAAATTTTGTGATGTATATTGACGGTGTGACCAACAAAAAACGGTCCTCATTTTCCGTTTCCCACAAATGTTGGGGCCTCCTTGAGTGCTAAGTTTATATTACTGTTTGTCTACCAAAACAATTGTTTACTATATAAATAATTTACTATTTTATGGGTAAATCTACTGAAGAGATATGTGAATTTAACCGACAAAGTAGCTAAATTTAACCGAAAAAAAATGGTGCAAAATAGTAAATCCAACCTTTGAGAGGATTTTTCGTTTCCCACAAAGTATGTTGGGGACCCCTTGACTGTTAAGATTATTTCACTGTTTATCTACCAAAATAATTGTTAGTTTACTATTTTATGGGTAAACCTACCGACAAGTTATGTGAATTTAACCCCCAACGTAGCTAAATTTAACCGAAAACGATGGTACAAAATAGTAAATTTAACCAGTGAGAAGTGGTAAGTTTATTTCACTGTTTGTCTACCAAAATAATTGTTAGTTTACTATTTTATGGGTAAACCTACCGACAAGTAATGTGAATTTAACCCAGAACGTAGCTAAATTTAACCGAAAACGATGGTACAAAATAGTAAATTTAACCAGTGAGAAGTGGTAAGTTTATTTCACTGTTTGTCTACCAAAATAATTGTTAGTTTACTATTTTATGGGTAAACCTACCGACAAGTTATGTGAATTTAACCCACAACGTAGCTAAATTTAACCGAAAACGATGGTACAAAATAGTAAATTTAACCAGTGAGGTGGTAAGTTTATTTGACTGTTTATCTACCAAAATAATTGTTAGTTTACTATTTTATGGGTAAACCTATCAACAAGGTAAGTAAACTTAACCGACAAAGTAACCAAATTTTACCGAAAACGCTGGTGCAAAATAGTAAATTTAACCAGTGAGAGGCGGTATGTTTATTTTATTAAAGCCTCAAGTTTTTTTTAGCCAGAAAACCACAATACTGTTAGTTAACATACAAAACTTAACCATTTTTCTGGTGCATTTTACCTATCTTTTTATTGTATGTAGTGTGAAAGATTCGAACTAAAACCCTTCGAAAATAGAAAAGTTTCACCACTTCAACTTTTTTTTTTTTTGTGCTCACAAATCAATTCAGCTACTTTCTAACAACGCAATCTCACTCTCACCGAAAATTAATATTATTGGCTCAAAGATTAATATCTAATATAAATAAAAACATATTTTTCAGCAAAAGACAATTGGGCCGTCAAAAGTGGAGAAAATCAAATTTTAAACGAGTATGGCGTTCAATTGTCGAACAAATGTTCATGTTTGTCCAGCTTTCATTTTAGTTTGTTCATATTTGGATTCAAAAATTTTTTAGAAAAAATTTCTGAAAAAATGTTAACCTGGTCCTCTAAATAAGGGAAAAGTTGAAAGACATATTCGATTGCTCATAAAATGTGAATTTTTGTTCACAGTTTATGTAAAAGATGTTAAAAAAAACTAAACCTTAAGGAAACGTGAGCATTCGAATGTCTATCGAATGTACATTCTTTACTTTCACTCAAAGGATGTTCAAGAAACAATAAATTTTCAAAACTCAAAAAATTTTTTGATTCCAAAACTTTTTTCAAAACTAAAACAGCTGCGGTCAAATTAATAGCACCAAAAGCGTGGTAACGTAAAATCTTGGAAACTACGGAGACTAATGGAATCTCTTTTTTTTAAATAATTAAGATGCTATATACCAGATGCTCTAAAGAAGTCATTAAAAGCATACGTTGTTCTAATTTTTATAACATCTATTATATAAATGCCAATATTAGACAATCAGAAAAATAGCACCGAGCAGATGTCTCAAAAAAAAAATTCACTGAAAAGCTGAGTAGTTTTTTATTAATTTAGATTCCATAAGACTTACATTAAATACAGTTGACGGACTGTCTGCCACTCCTTTCTTAACGTCAGCCCACAAATATTCAATTGCGTTCAAACATGGTGACTGCAGTGGCCATTCTATCACATTAGCCTGCTTGCTTTTGAATCAATTTTTAGTTTTTCCGGTGTTATGCTTCGGAACGTTGCCTTGTTGATGGATCTAAACTATTGGCGTTTCATCACCAGCTTACGATAGTGTCACACCCTGCACGATTTTCATATGCACGTCCTGATCTATTGCAGTTTCAATCCATGGATTTGACTATCGGTGAAATATCAAAAACATGCCCCTACCATAACGCTAGTACCACCGTACCGAGGTGCTATTTTTATGACCGCAACTGTACACATATTGCATTCGAATGTTCGATTTTGGTTTTCAAGGTTATCTTAAAAAACGTGAATTTGGTCCTCAAAAGTAAGAAAAAAAAGAAGGAGTTAAATCACCCTTTTTTAAGTTCGCCACCTTTAGCTAAAATTATATTTAAAAAAAAAAAAAACGATTTCTGAGGAAATGTCCACAAAGTAGGAAAGACTTAAAAGTAATGCTGCAAGAAAAGGGTGGATAAGCAATTGAATGCAGATAATTATTAATTTTTTCTCACTCTGGATTGCCAAGTTAACGTTTCCGCAGATATTTGGCCACAAAGTTGGACAAACAATAATGTAGGCTGGACAAACATGAACATTTGATGGACAATCGAATGTAGCATAATTTTTGATTTTTAACATTTTGCACTGGAATTATCTTTATTTTTAGATTTTAACGTAAACTTGGTTCCAAATTTTGTATATTGAACGAATGGTGGACAAATACGAACATCCCTTGGACAATCCCAGCCAATGCCAATTTCTTGCACGCCAACTAAGCTAACTTCATGCTAAGTATTATTGGCACTGAAAGCTATTGATTTACAAAAAAAAAACGTGAGCTTTTAAAATTTTGACATAAATGACGAAATTTTAAATTATCAAATTCAAATCCCATCAACTTTAAACGGTTTGACATGACAGCATTAAATGTGCTGTTTTTGTTGTGGCTCAGTGAAGCTAAAATAAAAGTCAGATTTGTGTACAAGCATAAATGTGGGGTGGCCCACAATTTTCAAGGAGAAAATAAATTAATATTCTAAAAATAAGTTGAACGACCTTAGTGAGCAAATATGTTAAGAGTTTTTATTTTTTCTACAAAGCGATAAGTTAGTATGTACTTCTATTGCTTAGTTAACTTGATAAGTACTTAATACTGTAAAAAATATATTTGATTGAGAATATCGAATTACTAATTGACTGCATTGTGTGTAAGGAAGAAGACACGCGGCTGCTTACTTTGTATGTAAGCATATTGCATTACTGGTTGACAATTGAACTACCAATTATATCTATTGTAAGTGAGGAAGTAGACACGCCGCCGACTGGCTGCTTACTTTGTATGTAAGCATATTGGATTACTGGTTGAAATTCAAACCACTAACTACATGCATTGTGTGTGAGGAAGTAGACACGCTGCCTACTGACCGCTTACTTCATAAGTAAACATATTTGATTACTGGTTGACAATCGAACTACTAACTATACGCATTGTGTGTGAGGAAGTAGTCACGCTGCCTACTGGCTGCTTACTTTGTATGTAAGCATATTTGATTACTGTTTGCTTGATCTGATTTTAACCGTTATAAATTTGTTACTATTTATTTTGCAGCTGGGAAACCACACAAAGAAAAATTAAAACACGACGGCGTAGTTTTTTTTGCATTTTTGAAATAAAACTCTACGAACCACCCCGATGTACATATGTATGTATATAGGCCAATATAAAATTGAGCAACTATAAGCTGTTATTTTTCCATTAAATAAACTTGCATGTTTTATGCCTGATTAAACTTTTTTTTAATACAATTTAATACAATATACAGGCATATGATAAACTTTTAACTTTTTTCCACAGTTTTCCTTATTTTTTGACGGCAATTCGGATTTCGCTTTATCTGCAGGTTACAACAAAATTTATTCTTGGAAGCTTTGAGTATTTTAAGCTGACATTATTTGTCTAGATAAACCTTTCAAGCGTAAATGTTTACTTATTCCATTTTTTTTTTATTAAAGCGCATGTAGTTCGCATGGTAAATGCAGTTTCTACTTCAGCGGATATCGATTCGTAAATGCGATAGGTTCATTTTTTATTTTTTTTTCTCTTTTATTACAAATTTTATATATCGATTTTTAATGGATTGAAATTCAAGTATTTTGTGCGATAAGGGTTGTGTACGTAGGTAGGTTGGTATACAATTTTAAATGTACTTTTAATGGTAGTGAGATAAATTATGGATAATTGCAAAATTATCGCACACAATTTTGTAATTAATAATCTAAAAGCTCAAGGATTTATTTTATTATTTTTTACAACAAACGCATGAAAAAAAGCACTTGAGGTTAAAAGTATTAAATGTAAAGAACAATTAGGATTTTAATATGAGGATGTATGTGTATGTTGAATTTGTTAAAGAGTAATGGGTGGCACAAAAAATTAATCTGTCGATTTAAATGGATGAGTTGTCGAATTGCTCAACATATTTCCTCAAGATCCAGTTTTATCCAAAATAGAAATGGATTGAACACACTTTGCGCAAATCACCAACTAAAATCTTTAGGAAAGTATTGGAGTGGAAACTTCAGTAAAGCAGAAATCGGTGCTGTGCCAAATCATCGTGGGAAGAAGCGGTTGAACAAGAAATACGTGAAATTTTGAATCGAATTGAATGCACTTATCACCGCCCACCATAGAAGGGTTATGCAGAGGCTTTGTGCCCCGTAAAGAGATCAGGCAGATAAGCAATAACATAAACTGTTTCAAGATGAAATTATTATTTGTTATTAAATCATTCAATTCTTAATTTTTTTTTTTAAATTTAAGGAACAAATATTCCATACAAAAAAGTCACTGGGACTTACTTTTTGAGTTTTAACTACCCTTAGAATATTACAATAAGTTTGGAATATTTACAGTGGTTTCAACAGTATTAGTATCCTTTAAATGAGAATTAAATTAGATATAGGATTGGTAAAGAAATTTAAATCAGCTGATAGTTTTCGAATTAAAGTGAATTTTCAAAACTTAAGCAACTTTTTTTCCGAAAAAATTTTTTTTTTTTAAACAAAATTTTTCACTTTTTTTCAAGCAATTTATCATTTAAAAGCTGATCTATAGTGTGGCCACGGTAAACGGCAAAAAAAATATTCTTTATATCAAACGCAGAAGCGCACTGGAAGGTAAACGTGACTTAGTTATAAATTTTTAATAAAAAAAAAAAAAAAGGCGGGTTGCACTCCGGGAGTGCCGACAGAAGTGAAAACAAATCGTTTAATGGCAAGTTAGTGTGTTTGTTGGTATGTGTGCGTTTTCTTTTTATATGGCAATGTAATGGAAGACAAAAACGGAATATGTATTCAAATTTTACTCTCGCTCTCATTCTCAATTTCTCAACGCAACAACGCGGAATTTGAGAGAAACAAACATGTAAGCATAACAATCGTTGAATGAGAATGGAATGTGTCAGTTAGTGTGTCTGCTTTGCTTTTTTGTCTTCCACTTGGAATATTTATTTAAAAGAAACATAGGAACATTAAAATTTTACTATCGCATTCATGACGGGGAATCTCGATGACGGTCGGTGTCGCGAGTTTATACTTTTTTCCTCAGCCGCATAACGTGCCATAAGAAGTTTTCACTTCAAAAATTACAGAAATTGTGACATCAAAAAAATACTAAAACCACTCGGAATAACAGAAAAATTCATACATAAGACAATAAAACGATATAAGGATACGAGAGGCTTGAAGATTAGAAAAAAATTGGACGCAGTCGGACTGTGGGAACAAATGACGTCATAAAACAAGTGAGAGGACGATATCCTGCTCAATCAGTCTGTTCTGTAGAATAGGATATGCAAATAAAAAAAAAATTAAAAGCAGCTTCTTATCAGGAATGATCTACGACTCACTGCCTATAAAAGCTAACGCTTTCATGGGCTAACAAATAAGCAAAAGCAATTACCTGTTACAAAAAGTAAGGAGCTAACTGACAACCAGCAGAGTAACCGTGTGTACGCAAAAAGTTATCCGAATGCTTCAAAAGATGAATTGACTGCTGAGCGATATCAAAACGTGACCAAAATCAAGTTATGGGGAGCAGTATCACAAATAGGAAAAGGGCCGTAAAATTTGTCTGATTTCATCTCTGCGGAAGAATTGCCAGCATCATCACCGGATCTTAAGACATTGGATTTTTACGTATGGGGCCATACGTTAGGTAAAGTAAGGTCAACAAAAGGTTTAACAATTGATGGGTTTAAGCCGCGTTTGACAAGAATTTGGGACGAAATGGAGCAGAAAAAGGTGCATGCCGCCGATTCTATTTTTTTAGGTAATTAATTGAGACTTGTAATTTTAATATTTGGTAAAGTCTTGCTGATGTATTGTGCCACTGCTCCAGTCAGTTCATTTAATTCATTCAATGTTGATATTTCGGATCAGTACGCCCCTTACTTCATCATCATCATTCCCAATACGTAGGAGTCTTAAACTAAAACATTTTATTTAATATATTATGCTCTATAAGTTGACTTGCCAAAATGCCTAACATTATGAAAAAAATTTATTTGCCGTCGGCAAATGCGGTAGCACTTTGCCGAAAAATTAGTTGGCGATTCGCGAACGCATCACACGCACGATATATTGCTCAGATGAACATTTCGCGAACTGCTTGCAAGTGCACAATCATAATCCAGCAGTCTGTTTTTTTTTTTTTTTAAATTTGGAAATGACTTGCGAAATATTCATCATTGCGCAAAATTTTGCCAGAAAAATCCATAAAATGCATATTTTTCGCATAGTGCTCAATTTCCCGCAAACTGCAAATTTGCCGCAAATGCGAAACGCATTATTATACATTACAGCAGTAAAAAACTCAATCAGTTGAATTTCACCTTTAAAAAAATGGGGCCGCAGTTTTGGTTTTTGCCACAGCCTCGTCACTGGGTAAAAATTTAAATTTGAATATCTATAACAGATATAACTATAACAAATATTTGATGTCGGTAGCTTGGTAAAAGATATCATTGGCACTTACTGTTGAAATGTAGTCATTGAATATATCCTCGTAACATTTTTTTTTTTTTTTTTGAATGAAATCGTAGAATTTTAATAATTATTATTTTAAAGGAAATCGATGTGATCAATTTTTATGAATTGAATGTGTTTAAAATATTAATTTTAGCATTAATTAAAACCAAGCTACCAATCTTTTATGGATTAGAGCTAGTTGAAATCAATTTTTCTAGTAGTTGTTTTTAGTTAATGCTGCTAACTTGCTTAATTAGCACGCCCACTCATGTTTTGAAAATCAAAGAAAAAGTAGAAAAACCCTTTATTAAGGCGATATACAGCTGTGATCGAATAAATAGCACATTTTTACTTGAGCTTAAAAAAAATAAATTTTATTGAAAGGAACTCATTTTTCCAGAACTATGGAGACCCAGAAACTGAACGTAGTGTATTACCAATTCAGTTAACAAAAAAAATTTAAATCAAAATTAAAAATCTTTGAATTATTTTAAAAAAAATTACTCACATGGTCATAATGAGCTGCTCATATAAATAGCACAAATACTAGAATTTGGAATATTTTTGTTTTTTAATATTAGAATTGAACAAAATCTGCATGTAAATGATAAAGTATACTTAATATTTTGTACTAAATCCTTTATTTTGTATGACCACTTCGCATCTTTCTCTCAAGCTCTCCACAAGCCTTCGACATGTCTCTTTAGGAATGAATACCAAGCTTCTTGGGCTGCAAGTCCAAAATTCGTCAAAATTTTTAAAATTCTTATTTGAAAGTTTTGCCTTTACATCACTCCACAAATTTTCTTTGGGACATTTTTTTTGAACTGGCAGTCCAAAACGCTTATTTTCACTCACTGAAGGCAGGTTCTTATGATCTTGGCCGTATGTTTTGGGTCATTATCATGCATGAAACGTATCACTGAACCTAATAGGAAGACGGCTAAATGAAGCAAATGTCTTTGGGTATTCTGCTAGAAAAAGTCGCTTCTATCAAAAAAAATATGTGAAGAAGCGTTTGTTCTTTGCCAAGGAACATCGATGAAATGATGTCGTTTTGGAAAAATATAATTTGGACTGATGAGACAAAGATAAATCCCCAGTGGATCAGATGGAAAGACATTTGTTAGTCGGCCGAAAATCAAACCTTTAACCCAATGTACATCAGGAAAACAGTAAAGCATGCTGCAGGCACAATTATGATTTGGGGTTCATTTCCATGGCACAGTGTTGGACCAATTGAATTAATAAAAGAAAAAATGTACCGATTCAGCTATTTAAATAAATTAACCAATGTGATGGAGCTATTCGTTTTTGAGTCGAGCCAATAAAATGAAACCAAAACCGAAGCGTTTTGAACTGCCAGTTCAGAAAAATTTTCCAAAGAAAATTTGTGGGGTGATGTAAAGGCAAAACTTTTAAATAAGAACTTTTATAAATTCTGGACTGTAGCCCAAGAAGCTTGCTATTCATTCCTAAAGAGACGTGTCAAAGGCTTGTGGAGAGCTTGGATTTGGTAAAAAATATTAAGTATACTGAATCAATAACATGTAGATTTTGTTCAATTCTAATATTAAAATACAAAGAAAATTCCAAATTCTATTATTTGTGCTATTTATATGAACAGCTCATTACGACCATTTTCGGAACATAACACCATTTTTGTATATGTAGTTGCCTCAACCAAGAGACTTCAACTTCAAAACTTTTTACCCTACAACAACCAACTAAAATAGGTCGACCTATAAAATTGACAGCGGTTAATGGCAACTCATTAATTTTGCAACGAGGACACTTAATGAATTTTAAAAAAGTACTCCGAAACTGAAAACCAATAAAATTAGTTATGCTGTCAAAACCGCATACGAAATAAAGAGACACAGCCAGAGCTCTGTGCTGAAGTTAAACATTTAATCCGTATTTAAATAAAAAGCTAAACTGTCACCCTTATTTACCGTAAACTGTAAATATTTAAAGACTTACCTTATTCTTGGCCTAAACGCAAACAGACACACTCACACTTTTGCTATGCGAGTAACACACGGGTAACTTTTGGTCAAAAGGCAGCAACGGCTGAAAGAACACGACACAAAACGATTGCACACGTACGAGCAATTGGGCACAGGAACTCTACTACTTCTTCTTTTTCACCTAAGTCACAAAAATATAGTCCGTCGTCGTTTTATTTCCGTTTCCGGTTTTTCTAATTTTCTATTGAAAAATTAAAGCTTCGCAATTCCGCTTGTAACGGGTTAACAACAATTTATTTTTTTTTCAAAATTTATTTCTAAAGCTTTTCGTTAGTTAAAATCAGAATTTCTTTTTTGTTATAACGCACCGCACACAGGAACGAACAACACTGGAGTGGCGAAATTAGAGCGCAACAACAAACAAACCGTTATGCTGCCAACACTGAACTGAACACTGAAGACTGAAACTGAGTTTTGAACTGTAGCGTAGGGTTACCGCCACGACGAGCACACGAATTGAGAACCTGTACTTACGAGCACTTCGTTAGATTTGTGGCACACGTTGCGCTGTTTGGGTTGAATTGGCCTGAGTTTTGTCGTTTTTGTTGTGTAGGCCGCCAGGACCAGGAAAAGCCAGCAAACAATATAGGCGAACCGAAGAACCGACGACAAAAACGATAACTGTAACGACGAGGATGCACCTCGAAGAACTAAAGTGGAACAGTATGGGAAAATGTGGAAAAATGGAACGGTGTAGCGTTACCATCGTGAATTGTTTCTGCGTTCGTTGTTTAGTAATTAATTTACGAATTTCGTTTTAGTTTATTTTTTTTAAATATTTGGATTTTCAGACCCTACTATATGGCAAAAAATTCTGAACACAGAGAATAAACTGATTATTCGATGTGTGAACATCTCTATTAGCGAGAATGCAAGAAAGTTTATACTGGAGTGAATTGGCTGAAATGGGTCACGAAAACGCGTTAGCGTTCATTTTGAATTTTTCAATTCCCCTTTGACTTTTTCGACATTTTTCGACTTCTCAATATTCTTTGACTTTTTCAACAATTTTGAACTTAATGGTCGTCTACAAAAAATTTCCGCAGCAAGGTAAAGGGGGGTCGTAGAAACTGACAAAAGTGTACAAAGAGAGAGAGAGGGGGTTGAGGCCTTTTCGGACGTTCATTATTGAAGTGAAAACTTCTCATGGCACGTTGTGCGGCTGAGGAAAGAAGTATAAACTCGCGACACCGACCGTCATCGGGAATCCCCGTCATGAATGAGAGCGATAGTAAAATTTGAATGTTCTATTGTTTCTTTTAAATAAATATTCCAAGTGGAATACAAAAAGCAAAGCAGACACAACTTGCCATTAAACGATTTGTTATGCTTCCATACTTCTTTCTACGTGTGAAATTAATTTTCTTAGCAATTTTAAAACTTTAATATTTTGATATTTAAGAGGAATATCGTGATAAATATCAAATGAACAGTACAGAAAACAAAATTATTAGTGATTATAGTATCTTATTAAAAAATAGTTCATTGTGTCGAATCATACAATAGTATAATAAACATTACAAAACATCATGAAAAAAATAAATCCAAAATATTATTTCAAGTTTTCACTTCTGTCGGCACTCCCGGAGTGCAACCCGCCGGTTTTTTTTTTTCTTTTTATTTTGTCATAAGAAACGAATAAGCTAAAAAAAAGGAAAAGTAAGGGGAGTATAACACATCGCAACATGAATTTTGTATCTGGGTTCTAGAAGTCAAATTTTAATTTCTTTCACATAACTTATAAAAGAAAAAATAGTTTTATTAGTTGAATTTTGTGGGAATCATGGTTTTTCGACATAAGTATTTGAGGCAAAATTACTTCGAAAGGTAACATTTTCTAACAAAGCCATTAATGGGGTCCAAAAGAACCTAAAACACATTTTGATTTATAACGCTTTCTTTTTTTCGAAATATCGTCAAAGAAATTAATTGTGCAGGCCTTCATACAAATCTTCATAAGTTTCAGTAAGGCAAATTTGTAATAAGCTTCAAATTAACGACATTTCGGAGAAATAAAAATGATATCAATAAAATTTAAAGTGGATTTTAAAGAGAAAGAGTTGTTCTTTCGAACCCCATTAATGGTCTTACAAAAAAAAATTGCCTTTCAATTTAACATAACCTCAAATATCTCGAAAATATCTCAGTGATTTTCGCACTTATAGGTCAGAATATCTCGAAAACCAAAATCATCAGAGAAGTTTTGACCTTGGATTCGAACTCAGCGCACCAAGAACATTCGGAAAAGTATATTCGGGTTTCAGAGCCACAGACTTGACCAAATTTTGTCGAATTGCGTAATCTTTGTGGACGTCCTTTAGGGACGAGTTAAATCGGACACAAGTTATCAGTCAGGGGGGAAAAGGTTCCAGAATTCCAGATTTTTTTCGGACGTATTTTATGGTCGACTCAATATTTTTCGACAATTTAAACCTATTTCGAATGTTTGTTAACATTTTGTCAGCTTTTTCAACACTTCTTGGCTTCTACAACATATTTTGACATTTTTTCGAAATTTAGCTCAATTACACAGGGCGCGCCAATAAAGGTTTCACTATGGGAATAGTAAATAAAAATGATTGCGTTGAAATATTTTTGATTTCTTCATTTAATAATGGTTATTGATCGATAAAAATTATGTGTAACAAATATTTTCGGCCAAATGTTCACCACGATTTCGGCCAACATGTATCAATCCTGATTTTATTAATTTTCTTACAAAACGCAACGGTCGATGGCAACGCTCAAAGGTAAGAAAGAGAGCTGCTGCTACAGAGACAAAAAGTGTATTACTGTGTTAGTGGTACTGTTAGCCTGGATTGGTTTTATGTGTCGCACTGGTCACTTACGTACCAACACAACAAACGGGTAAGTGAAAGTGAGCTGAAGAAAAATTCGTATTTTTAACTTAACTTGTTACCCTTGCTATGACTTAACATTGGCCAAGGAACACTGGAAAGAGGAAACACATGGCATAAGCTGGTGTGGTGAGCGCTTATAAACAATGTGTGCTCACTGCTTAATCGTAACATAAAGTTGTATTGTATATAAAATTATGACGTAGACCCACTTTATTGGAAAATTGAAATAAAAAATGTTTTGATTTCAAATTGTTCTCTGGTGCAAATAAAATATTTTTAAGTGTTTGAAGTGCCCAGTAAAATAGGTTAAACAAGTCTCATGCACTTGAATTCGGGAATTGATGGCTGCAGATAAATATATTTTTAAAAAAAATTCAGGGTCCCTACCAACACCTTATAATATATAATTTTATCGAAAAATCAAGAAAAATTAATTGTTTTCTTTTAAATTTTTTTTTTTTTAAAAAACTTTTTTTTAATTTTGTTTTTAATTGTTTTTTTATTTTTTTTAATTTTTTTTTTTAAAATTTTTTTTTTAAATTTTTTTTTATTTTTTTTTAATTTTTTTTAAAAATTTTTTATCAGCCTCGAAGTTTTTTTTTAATTACTATAGCAAATAATATTATGCTAGTTACAAAAAACAACAATAATTTTTTAAAAAATTGAAAAAAAAGTTTTTCTTAAGCTTTTGAAAAAAAAAATTTAATTTTGAAATGCTGCACATAGAGTTTTTTTTTATATTTTCCTTTTGCCTCAGCACTCCAAGCTCGTTTTTATTGATATTTTTTTAATTACTATAACGAATAATATTAAAATAATTAAAAAAAAAATAAGTTTTTAATAAATTAAAACAAAAAAGTTTTCTTGAGCTTTTGAAAAAAAAAAATAAATTTTGAAATGCTGCAAATGAAGGTTTTTGAGACTGCTAGCTGACGAATAACTCTTGCTATCAATATTGTTTTGGGAAAAAATATTAGAGTTTTTGAGATTACTGCTTACGCTTCTTAATAATTCTAAATTTTAAAACGACGGACTGTAATAAAGCGAATCAAAACCAAAAACAAAAAAAAAAGATTAAATAAACAAAGATTTTGGTTAGTTGGAGTCCTTATGGCGGATCTAAATAAGTATCAAACTGACATATAAAACATTTTGCCATAAGTGATTTAAAGATACGATAATCTCTACCAATCTGAATCTGAAGAGTCTCAAATTTCGAAGTTTTAAATAAAGAAAAAACCAGAACTGGTTTAAGGATCACCGATTGCAAGGCTGATTTAAAAATATTAAATTTCAAAAAGGCAAACCAATTATGGGGGATCTGAAGAATAAAGAAAACATTTAATCGAAAAAAAATATTTACATGGGAGATCTTGGAATTGTTTATTACGAATCTGTAGTCACAGCCTTATATTTCAATATGTCGGACCTAATATTACGGATTGCCAAATAAAAAATATTTTATTCGGGGTTTATTGAATGTCTTATGAATTTAAGTCAAAATTTTTTGATTTCAAAATGGCTGAAACAAAAATAGAGTCCTTTTAAAAAAAAAAATATTTATTGTTTTTCTTTAACACTTGATCTGTGACATGCAATAATAGGCCTAAAATAGGTTAAGCATTATTAGCATTTTCGAAAGCTATGCTTTTTCCAGCAACCCTAATTTTTTTTACGGAATATTTCTTTTAAAAGAGTCAATTTTCGAATCTTAAGTACTCCCAAAGAACGTGGTTTTGGATGAGCTGCAGTGATTAGTCTTTCTTTTTGACTAGAAAAATATTGACAAATGTGAGTAGTATGATCTAAAGTTATAGATTTTGCACTTCTTTACAAAACATTACTTTTTTGCATGCACGTGCTGTAAAAGCTTTTTTTTTAGGTATGGTGACCTAGCGGTATTTCTCTTTGTCTTATTTTCATTTTGTACCGCGCTGTGCTTTTTAAATTTAAAAGGCATTGCCAACATGAAAAGACTTTCAATGTTAACGCTGTTTGTGAAATAATGCTCAATTATAAAGGGACTTTCAAAAGTCACGCTGAAAAACATAAAATATGATTTCAAATTTAAATGCAAATAAAATTAAAAGCGATTGTGACACAACGGAACACAGCGTGACCCGCTTTAGGCTGAAAAAAGTTGATCTCTAGTTGCTGAAATTCGGCCTAAAACGCTACTCAAATACAATGGCTTGAATTAAAAAATATATTCAGAGTAAAGTCGTATAACTCAAAAACTTGGGTGGATGGAAAACAATATTAGTTTTTTTGAGGAGATTCACAGTTCACTGCTGAAATTTTCTACATTTTTTTGTAATTCTTAAAAATAATGTATTTCTGTAAGTTATATCAAAGGAAATGTTCAAAAATATTTGTTCCATCAATGTTCAAATAAAGACTATTTTAACAAATACGTTCTGAAAAGATATCCATATATTTTATTGAAGTAAATTTAAATTTAGTGATATATTCATTAATTAACACACAAATATTGATTTTCTCTAAACATTAGTTTGTAAAAATATTACATATTTGTATAAGTTTTTATTGAAAATACAACAAAATATTATTTTATTTAATTCGGCTTTCACGATCCTTAACTGATGACTTATGAAAGTGATAAATTAAATATTTTAAATTACACCAGAATCTATTAAGATTGAGTGAAGAAACTGGTACATTTCGATTTTGATTGATAAATATATCTCCGTCACTAGGAACATATTAAGTCTATCATGACTATTATTCACAAGTCATGGGGGCGGGATATAAATATACGTTCCTCGATACGCCTCTTTTTATAAGATTTATATTTTCATATACGGGCATCATGTTCACTTTAAAAAAACAACGTTCACAATGGCCATAAAGTTACTTGAAACATCATTACTTGAATCAATCAATCTTGGTGTTCACCGCATAACTGGTGTATACTATTCTAATTCCAGTTTAAGAAAAGGGACGCCTACGGGAGCTTGTTGTAGTACATTGTAAATATATGCATAGTTCTCGTCAAGCCCATTATCTCATATGCCTTTGTGGTGTGGTCCCATTGAACATTGCTGCGGATGCTTTTATCGTGCGGCTGATCCTGCAACTTTGAGGTCTTGTTATTCAAATGAGAATCACGGCAATGGACCGAATACTACACATAGACAGCAGTTTAAAAAATAGCTGAGCAATACCAATTATTTCGGTTACCAGTAGATAAGTTCATATTCAACGTTAGGTTACGCAGAAAATATAAGATAAGATTTCTCCAACAGAACCATCAATGAAGTAAGAAAGTTTTTAAGGCACCTCACACATTTTCGACACAGAAGATTTCAAAATCTGAAGCGTTAATTCTGAATAAACAACGATTGCATGGGAAGTCTCTACAATATCGAAAGACCCAATTTTTCACTTTTCGTGCTGGATTGCTGAGAAGAAAAGGCGAAATAAATTTGAAACTGTCTGTAAAGTAAAACTCAATTGCCAACCGTGACATTGTATTATTAAAGACAGGCATGCGCAGTAGAGCTGTGTAAGGGAGCTGAAAATTGCTAATCTCTTGATTAAAAGAGCCAATGCGTAAGTTTGCAAGCCTAAATTGCAAGATTAGCATTTTTTATCAAATTTATATAAGAGCTCGTCATATTTGTAAAGGAGCTTGATTAATTAATTTTTGTTTTACTTGGCCATCTCTGACTTAAGGCAGGGAAAAAGGTAATGAAATGGCTTACCATGCATTTGAAGGGACCGTGAGTAAGTTTAGTAGGAGTTCATGAAGGATAGTTTCCTTCATGAACAATGCTCATGTAAAAATATGGTTTGAATGTACGCCGGATCACAAAGTCTATAGTGTGAGAGCCAAACAACGCCTAACTTTCTACTTCGTTGAAGTGCAAAAAAACTCAACGCAATGATTCGTTTAATCACGACAGCATATCCTGATCGAACATATGTGTCATGTTTGTGGTGAAGGATAGTACTGAGCATTGTCTTTGCTACTGTCTAGCATTTATGTGAACAAGAGCTTGCTTCTTTGAACTTGATGTTGTGGTACCTAGTTGATAGTAATTTTCCATTAAAACTTCTTCGTGTAACCTATGTTTCCTCCTTTTTATTTCCTATATTATTTTCATCTCTATCGGGGCCGATAATAATGGGCGCGGAGTTTGAGTGCTGGATTGAGCCTCCTTCTTTGCTCAACCATGCCTCCAGCAAATCTTATCCTAAGTACAGTGTTATCAAAAAATATACAACACAGTATAACATTACAATTTTCCTGAAATATCTGAAACTCATAAATTTTCATTGCATATTTTGTGGAGCATTTGCACACATAGTTTTATTTTTTTATCACTTACACAAGTCAACAAATTAAGTCGGTTAAGCTTATAACGACAACAACAATTTATGTCTAATAGTGTGAATACCTGCAGTGCAGTGTTTTAGTGAATTTATAAAAAATATAAATTTGAATTTATTTGTAGATGCCAATTACCTGCAATAAAAAAAGAGAAAAAATTCAACATTAGCAATTGATAAGCAAAAATAATTGTAATAGCAAAAAGTTAAGTTAAATGCCCCAAAATTTTACGCTAAGAAACTGAAATAACACGAAGTCAAGGAAGAGGTTAAAAGTTTGCTAAAGAAATTCACTAAAAGAGAATAAGAGCTTTTACAGTAGTTAGGAAGAGAGTTTGAAACAGTAACAATTTAACACTACTAAATAAATGAGCTTTTTTTAACAGCAATGTAAAAATGTAGCTTTGATGTCATGTTATGTTAAAGTTAAAATGTTAATTGAATGTTAAATTTATTTAATTCAAACACATGCCCAGGGATAAGTTTACATTTGGGTTTTATAGAATTTTTTTTTTTATGGTAAGAACTTTATTTATTTACAAGTTTGAGCTTAAGAAAAAAACTAGCTATATATTAGTTAGAATGTAATGAAAAATAGATAACATTGAGAATTTTGAAAAACGTGCAAAAATTTTTTATAAAAAATTTAAACAAATTATGCGATATTGTTTCGTTAGCATCACAAAAATAAACACACACACATACATTCTAACGCTCTCGCACTAACATTAGCATAGCCCTTTAGTACCCAAAGCTCACCCACCGCCAATTTGTGTAATTTTGTGCGGCTAAAACGAATTAACATCAAATTTAAAATCAAGATCCAAATTCTTCAATGGATTTCGACGTATTTTCTTAGAGCCATGGTGATGATGACCATGTGGAATGCGTATCTCCACCTCATCTTCATCGTCATCGTCGTCATCATCGTCGTCAGCATATTTATTTGCTGCTAGAGTTAAAGCAGAAAAAATATGGAAAAAAAGAGAAAAAAATAACAAATATGACAACACTGGAAACAGCAACAAAAAAAAAAATACAACATATATAAAAGCTAACTTAGTGACTGTACGTATACTACTATTAACCAGAGTTTACAATTTGCTTGAAAAAAAAAGTGTAATTAATATACTACACTTTGTAATGAAAACGAATCAGTGATGACACATGACATATGTGACCTAAGCTAAGTGTCAAAACGTCGATTTTAAAGTTTTGATTGGGTTAGTAGCAAAACGTACGCTCTTTCCAATGAACCAACATTTGCCAAAAAACTTAATTTTATTCATTTTTTAATTATTAAAAACTACTTAAATTAACTAAAATAGCATTGAACATACATACATATGAAGCAAGTTTTTACTGCGTTTATCACAAAAAAGTGTTTTCTTACATAAATTCACAGATATCTATACCAAATATTGGTCAAAGTTTCATAAATGATTCCAGAAAAACCACACACTAGTAAAATGCCGCCAGAACTTACTTTGTGCTATTTGCTCTTAAGTAGTGTCCTTTTTAAAAAAAATCTAGTGGCACTTATTTCGAAGACAGGGTATTGAATATAAGAATTTCAAATAAAAATACGTGTGCTAAAGGATTGACCATTTGCCGCAGCTGACTAGGCAGCACTGATGAAATTAAGTGGGACCAATTGCGCTTTTGGGCTCTTTTTCGACAGTAAAGGTATAGAATTTTAAAAAAGGTACACTTATTTTTAACAGAAATTTTGCTGCTTGGCTCTTATAATGAATACTATACAAATTATGAAACAAAAATCTTAAGACTTAAGCAGTTAAAGCAAATTGAATTGAAATTCGCCCAAAATTCTTAAAATTCATTACATTTTAATAAAAAAATATAATTTATTTAAAGGTTTTGACATTAAAACCATTAATTTCTCCAAGCTAAAATAAAAATGTGGATACATAAATAGCACACCGTCTACAACTTTATGTACTATTAATTTCCAAAAAAAAAAAAAATGTTTTCTTAAAACCCTGTAAAATTTTTTTAGTTCTTAAAAAAATTAAATAACAAATTTTGCGATGAAAGTTCGGATGTCGGTTCAGTTGGCAAATTTTTTTCACAGCAATAGTTTCGATAACACAGTCCTAGAAATTTGAACTTAGTTTTTAATTTTTTGACTTTAGTGCTGATTTATTATGGTTTGAGAAATTCTAAAACCGAATTCGGGCTCAGAATTGCTCTATTACGTAATGTTCTTGAAATATTTTAACTTAAAAGTGCAAACACTGTTTTTCGACATGTTTGAGGTTATGTAGCACCGTGATTTTTTTCAAAAAGTATGTGAGGGATCTTAAAGTGCAAGTCTTTCTCTTTCAAATGCCGTTGAGATTTCTGATTTTTTCGCCGAGCTATCGCATTTTGAAATCTTTTCATATACAAATGTCCCTAATGAATTATCAGGTATAGGGAAAAGCACAAACGTGAAAGTTTCAAAATGCGATAACTCGGCGAAAAAAAAAAGATATTTCAGAAAACTCAACGGCATTTGAAAGAAAATGAATTTTACTTTAAGATCACATACATACTTTTTGAATAAAAAAAAATCACGGAGCTACATAACCTCAAATATGTCAAAAAACAGTGTTTTTTGCACTTTTAAGTTAGAATGCTGTGATGGGATTTTTTGACTATTTTCCCCGTAGTCAGCACACACAAATCTCATAGAAATACTACTCGAACTTTAGAAAGGGATTTTGTTGTAGGACTGTGTAATCGGTCAATATGATTTTGAAGTTTGATTCGATAAACGCTATTTGTTCCCTGAAGTGGTAAAAATTTAAATTTCTTTTTTTATTTTTTAGTTTGTCAGCAACATTAAAAAATTAATTCATCAAATTTTAAAAATTTAAGTTTTTGTGTGGAGAAAACCTGTATGATCCCTTTTTATTTTGCTCATTGAACAAAAACTTTTCAAGTCCACGTCACAAAACTCGTCAAATTTCCGGCTATTTGGGAAATTTTTGAA
Source organism: Tricholauxania praeusta (assembly GCA_949775025.1). Classification (NCBI taxonomy): domain Eukaryota; kingdom Metazoa; phylum Arthropoda; class Insecta; order Diptera; family Lauxaniidae; genus Tricholauxania; species Tricholauxania praeusta. The sequence goes on along the minus strand of OX459031.1, from coordinate 110,070,745 downwards.
TTCCTACCAAGCCCCCGGCTTTGCCATCGAATTCTGAGCTTTGCCGATACTTGGCAACCCAGTAAAACTCTTTCTGTTGCACAAACATAAATTTTCGTCAGAATTTTTATTGAAGCATGGGTACATAAGGGATATAAAATGCTTTTTAAAAAAGCATCTAAAGCTACTACTATTTGATTTAAGTAGTACACTTTACAACACTGAAAGTGAAACGTAAACCCTGCTACAAAATTTTAATTCAATTATGAAAGCTTAATACCACACGACTTTGCTCAACATAACTAAATCCCTAAATTAATTTTATTCTCTTAAAAAAAAAAGTACAACAAAGAGAAGCACTCAAAAGCTTTCAAGTGCACTTGTGTAGTACACGATAATAATAATGCGTATGCACACAAACGAGTATGTAAGTATGTATGTATTTGTACTTTCTCTACTCATTTGTAGCTTTTCATCTCCCACCGATTTATCATGTAAAAAAAATTCCCTTTTTAAGCTTATTCTATGCAAATAAACATGTTAACTTTTGTCGTTAGGGATTATTTTTTTTTTTTTTTGATTATTTTTTCATTTTTTTTTTTTCATCTCATTCAGTTTTTTGTTTACTTACGTTGCGTTTAAATTTAACGGTTACGCACACACACATACAGTGATGGCATGGTAATGTGCTTGAAAGTATGTTTGTGTGGATTTTAACCAGGATAATCATTTGGGAAAACATGCTTTCAGTCATTTTTCTTTAGAATTTTGTTTTTTTTTCTATCATAAGGGTGCTTGCACACTGGTTGCTGCTGCTGTGTGGGTGGAAAGAGAATTTGAGTTTTCAAGGTGCGGTTTTGTTGGCTTTAGGATTTAATTTTAATTTTTGATTTTCTTCATTGTACGAGTCACATTTTAAATTTGTTATCCCTTTGTTAAACATTGTAGCTTCAAAATCATTCAACTGAAAGCAATTTTTCCGGGCAGTATGGATAAACAAGTGTCATCTTGGTTTCGTAAGCAGTGATTTTGTTAGATTTTAATACACAGAAAAAAAAATTTCATTTATAAATAATCGTTAAATAGAAATTGATTTCTTTGTCTCAAAATTAGGAAAATTAAAGTTGATGACTCCTCTAACGAAAAAATTTTTTTTTCTCGGTTACAGTAATTATAAAAACTATTTTATAAAGTTATTAACAATTAAGACTTTTAGCAATTTTTTTTAAAAATTTTTTTCTCGAGATCTAACTAACCGATTTTTAGTACCCTTAAAGGAGGCTTAACTTTAAAGAAATAACGGGTGATTTTTTGCTATTTGTTTTTTTCAAAGTAAATTTTATTACTCCTCAAGCGTAATTCGTAGCATGTCTTAACGCCAAAAATGCTCAGTAAGGTTTGCCATTTTACCATGAATAGACTAACAAACGAACAGCGTTTGCAAATCATTAAATTTTATCATCAAAGATAATGCGATTTGACCCCGCTTGACTACAGAAACAAGCCAACCATAATTGCAGCCCTGCAAGACAACATTACAGCTGTCATTAGTGAGATAACGGCCGAAATGCTGGAAAATGTATGCCAAAATTAGAGCTTACGGATGGAGCACCCAGGCGTAGCCGCGGGCAACATTTACATGAAATAATCTTTAAAAAGTAAATGGTAGGAATTGATGTATCGCTCCAAATAAATATTTCATTCACTATTGCCAATTTTCTGTTCTTTTTTTTAATTTTCAAAAACCAAACGCTTAAAAAATCACCCGTTACATCCATTTTTGGGAAAATTATTCTATTGAAAAATAAGAGTAAGTTTTTTTGATAAAACTGAAGCTATAAGCAGTTAAGTTTTTCATGCAAATGTCGCCAGCGGTGTGGTAACATTTTGAGCATGATGGAAATGAAAAAGCCAGCTGCCTTACGCGTTCCTTAATATTGAGTTGCAAAAGAATTAAGTCCATTCCAACTACATCCATAATGCCAAACCAATTCAATTTAGCATTGCAAATTGAGCCGCTGCATTTTCCTCTAATATCTCAAAATCAACTTTTCCTAATAATTTCAGAAAGTTCAAAAAATTTTGAAATAGCCGAAAGATTAAAGATTCGAAAGTAGAGAATTTAAAAAAAAAAAAGTACAATTATTTTTAACTGAAAATTTGCTGTTTGGCTCTTCTAATGAATATTATTCAAATTATTAAAAAAAATCTTAAGATTTAAGCAATTAAAACAAATTGAATTGAGGGAAGTTAATGGTTCTTTTGCCGAAATTCCATTGAATTTTAATATAAAAAAATATAATAATTTATTTAAAACATCAAAACCATAAATTTCCTAAAGCTAAAATAAAAATGTGGACACATAAATAGCACACCGTCCACAAGTTTTTTTAAAATCTTGTAAAATTTTGAAGTTCTTAAAAAAATTAAACAACAAATTTTACATTGAAAGTTCGGATGTCGCTCTGCATGGGAAATTTTGTTTCATAGCAATAGATTCAACTTATATAAGCGTTGATAAAGTCAAAAATGTTGATAAGGTCGAGTGTTGAAAAATTCGAAAAATGTTGAAAAATATAGAAGAAGTCGAAAATGTCAAAACAATCGAAATGTATGAAATTTTGAAAGAATTGAAAAATGTTGAAAAAGTCGTAAGCATGTCGGAATAGTCAAAGAATCTTGAATTAATCGAAAAATGTTGAACATTTTTAAAAATGTTAAGAGATTCGAAAAAATATTGAAAACTTCAAAAAAAATAAGAAAATTTCAACAAAATTTTGGAAAAATCGAAAAATGGGTCGTCGTTCATAAATGACGTTTGCAAAAAAATTTTGGAATTTTAAGCTTCTCCCCCTTGGTTGTCCACTTTTGTTCCAATTTTGCTTCTCCCCCCTAAAGGAAGTTCACAAAGGATTATGCTATCCCATCTTTCCTTTTTTTATAGATTTTATTCGTACAAAAAAACGAACAAAATGGATGTCCGAAAAGGCCTTGGGATCCCTTCATCCTTGCTGCGGATGTTTTTTTATGGACTACCCGAAATACTCTTATACATGTGTTGTCAAAATATATTGAAAAATTTGATAAAGTTTCAACAATATCTCTAGTGTTACTAGTAGTTACTCATTATAGTTAGAGAGACGGCGACAAAAATGCCTAGGAACTCTCAAACAGATAAGACGCGTGTTTTTGTGTGGTTCGAGTTTGCTTGGGTGGCCATAACAACCCGTATGGTTCTAGTCTCGTTCTCGAAATCCAAATTGTCGAGAAGGAGTCTGGCGCTCGGCGATGACCGGTAATAGCGTTTTGTCAAGATTTGTCCGAGCCATTTCAAAAAACATTTGCCAAAAGGATGAAAATTACTGAAGGGCATCTAGGCAACCCCTCAATTACCGGAAAAATATTCTTATCCGATTTGATCCTTGCAAAGAGCTCTTCCAGGAGCTTAATAAAAAAATTAAAAAAAAGTGGGGAAAAAATTTTGCTTATTTGAACTAGAAATTTAGCAAGGGGGTTGAGTTCGTGTCTGAGAATAACATAAATAATAGCGAATCGTTTGAGTCCGGTTTTGGGCCTATTTAATTGAACTGGAGGTTACTGCACTTGTACTTGGGAGTTCCAAGTCATTTTTGTCACCGTTTCTCTAACTATTTGCTATTTTATTTCATACCGAATAGTAATGAAATTCACACATCAAAATACTCAGAATTTTAGTAGCTGCTAAGACATTGAATTTTCAACCAGATCGATATTTTATTTCAATTCAAAATTTTTCGACTTAAAAATTTCAAAAGCATTTAAGAGCGCTTAATTTTTATAGCAACATAAAAATAATAAATTCGATTTAATTAAAAAAGGAATAAAATATGCCACAACATATGCTACAAAATTCATCTTAAATATTCTACGTAGCTTTACACTCTTTCAACACGAGCGGAAAAATTTTATTTTTGTAGTATATTTTATGGGTTGAAAGGAAAAAAAAACTTTTCTTTTCACGCAGACTTTGTGCAAAACTATGCACAGTACAAAGGGCTCATCATAAAAACGTTGTAAAGTAAATAAATAAAAATAAAAATTCAACAAAGAACCAAACATACCATCCACCGCAATAAACTAAAGTTTATTTTAAGTTATGGTAACAAGAAAAAGTTTTACTCTTAACTATAGACACCATTGGGTTGGTAGCAATTTAAGAAGTGCTTACTTGTGTAAGTTACACATAGAGAGAGATTCTGAACATTTTCCAAGTATTAGCGGTATTCACGATATATAGCATTTATTCTTGTATTGTGTATTTTTGATATATTAGATATTTGTAGTAAATTTGATATCTTAACAAAACAAAATGCGTGCTTTTTTTAAATACTCTTAATATCAAAAATGCAATGACAAAAAATTCTGATGTAACTTTTGTATAGTATTTTTGCATTTGTTGAGCGAAGTTGCAATATCATATTTTCTCAAAGATTTTGCAAATTATTTAGCAAAATAAAGAACAAGCTTTGCATGGCAATATTGCATATTGGCATTAACATACGTCAAAACTAACAAAAAAAACCTTTTAGAGCGCTCACAATCTGTAGCAAAAATTATAAACATTTACAAAAAGTACTAAAAATACTACAGATCGTGAATACCGCTATTATTTGTGATTAAAATTATAATGTCATTTTAGTAGGTTAGGTTAGTACGAGTATATATTTAGAAATATATAGAAATAAAATTTAAGCAAACAACTGCTTACATAATGCATCACCAACACTTAAGCCAAGTTAAGTTTCTAAATCGATCTATTTGACATGTGGCTCATTTGAAGCGTAACTCGAGATAGCTGTCTTGTGAGCAGAACTAGAGAAAGATAGGCCTTCTGCCTGGCTAATGAAATGCACTAGACGACCTTTTTATGAAATACTAAACTTTAGTTCGAGAAGGAGCACTCTGAGAAGGAGCACTCCGAGGAGGAGCACTCTGAGAAGGAGCACTCCGAGGAGGAGCAATTCGAGAAGAAGCAATTCGAGAAGGAGTACTCCGAGAAGAAGCACTCTGAGAAAGAGTACTCCGAGAAGGAGCACTCCGAGAAGGAGCACTCCGAGAAGGAGCCATTCGAGAAGGAGCACTCCGAGAAAGAGCACTCCGAGAAGGAGCACTCCGAGAAGAAGCACTCCGAGAAAGAGCACTTCGAGAAGGAGCACTCCGAGAAGGAGCACTCCGAGAAGGAGCACTCCGAGAAGAAGCACTTCGAGGAGGAGCACTCCGAGAAGGAGCACTCCGAGAAGGAGCACTCCGAGAAGGAGCACTCCGAGAAGGAGCACTCCGAGAAGGAGCACTCCGAGAAGGAGCACTCCGAGAAGGAGCACTCCGAGAAGGAGCACTCCGAGAAGGAGCAATTCGAGAAAGGGCAATCCTAGAAAAGACTTTTACAATGCTTTTTAGCGTTCGATATTTTTGGTTTAAAGATTCAACAATGCATAAGAAATTAGTGGTTATCAATAAACCGAAAGAACTTTTCTGTACACCAAATATATCAGAATTTCCAACTTCAAGCAACTGCTTACTTTAAATTCCACCAATTACCATGATACCGCACTGCAGGAGCACGCATTGTACATAAGTAAGTTATGTCGAAAACTTTTTAATAAAGCAAAAAACTTTCGGCTTCTAAAGCCAAACAGGAATTGCAATATTAAAATTTAATAAGAAAACTAATTGCAAAATGAACAACAAACACATGAAAGAATGCGTTAACGAACCAAAGACAATGGAAGCGGAAAAGTTATGCCGCCGAAAATGGAACGTAAAAGAACAAAAAAATTCAAGAAAGGAAAATGGAATTTTCCGCATAGCTATTGAAATAGAACCTACAGCAGCAGCAGCAGTAGCAATCATACTCATTAACTTATTGAAGTGGCTGGCGCCATGTCTGTAGCCATCCTGTCTGCCACACACCAGGCAGCAACAGCCACAGCAGCAGCAACAAAACAGCAGCAGCAGCAGCAATAGATGTAGCGACAGCAATAAAGTTGACTTCTGTTTCGATTTGTTTTGTTGATTGTTTGTGGATTGAATTGGAATTTAAATTTGAATTTTGCGTGCGCGCGCACATTTTGCCAGTATTGTATTGCACAGTGGGTGTTTTTGTGGATTGTTTGTATTGAAAAATTAGCTAGATTGCAGAGAAAACGTTAATAGGCGTAAAATTCACACTGCTATGCAATGTTAAACAGAAAACAAATATCAGTAGAAATCCTGTAATGCCAAAGGCAAAAGTCAAACCGCTTCAAAGAGAAATGAAATGTCAGTAAAATAGCGATAATGCCAGTGTGAAAGCAATTTTGTAAAACGCGATACAAAATCGAGATAAATGAAAATCGTGCTGCTTTCGATGCCTCGAACCAATGTAAGACATTTGGAAATGGTGACCAACACTGAGTATGTATGAACATAGTATCGATCAAAAATTAGAGATATAGGAGTATAAGGCGTCTTATAATTTTTCCAGTGTGAACGATCAGTAACGAGTGTCTTCAATTCTCTTGAAAATTTTCCTGATTAATCTTTTTCTTTTTCTTTTTCTAGCGATTTCTTACTCTAAGTTAATGATTTTCGGAACGTATCTAATCCATTTTCCATTCCACTGTCTGACTCAATGCCGGCTCGAGGGTAATCGGCGCCCTGTTCAGAAGTTTTCGGACGCCCTTTTTATTACCTATCTATTTATCAATTATGGTGAACACTTGTAGCAGAGCGCTCTCGGTTAACCAAGTTATGCAGCCGTCAGTTTTTGGCTTCACATTTGACTCAAAGATTTTGAGCTTTGTCTTTTTTTTTTTTTTTTGCTAAATAGCTAAGAGGGCTAATAGCTGTAGTAGCTAAACTCAACATATTATTATATTATTATTATTATTGTTTCTGAATCGACTACTTCCAAATATTACGAAACTGAGTGGAAGAGTTTTTCCTATAAAAAATTACAAAAATTTGCTGAAATCAAGGACAATGTGAGCCTAGGGTCACTTAAGGTGATGTCCAAAATCCATTTTCAGCCGTAGTTCTATTGGGAATTTATTTTCAACCTATTCTATCGATTAGTGGAAAAAAGTTTTTGAATGGACCATAATCGCGTATTTTTGGGTACCGGATATTGGTGATGTCCATAATTTACTTTTGACCTCACCTATTGATTGTTTCAGAAAAAGATACTTCAAAAGATGAACTAAAATAAAGTTTTTTTTTTGAAATCCCTGCTCTGGGTTGATGATAAAATATTTAGATTGTTAGAAACGAAGGAATTTCTCGATATTTAGCCACCTATTTTCTATCTGATAGAGAAGTCTTGACATCAAAGTACAGGATTTATCAAATTTAAATGGAAATTATAATTATATTCTTCTGAAAAGTGGAGATTCATGAGTTTCAAATCTTAGCGACGAAAAGTCAAAAGAAAGTAGTTTTGTCAGAAGGCAAACAATTTAAATTTTTTTAGTTCATCTTCTGGCATTTTTGAACATACTTCACAAATCCCAACTTGCTGTTGTTTGCAATGTAACTTGAAAAATTGAGAATGAGAGCGAGAGAGTAAAATTTGAATATTCCGTTGATTCTCTTCCATAAATTGTCCATTGAACGCACACACACAAACACATTAACTTAACAATAAACAGTTTTTTGTGCTTGCATGCTTGTTTCAATTTGCGCAAGCAATTTTAGAACTTTGATTAATTAATATAATTGCAATAGTGGAGATTGAGATCAATGGTTTAAGCAATATAAATAAACAAATTCGATCAAAATTTGTTCAGTAATTTTCGCATGATGCGCGAACATTGAAAATATATATATATAAATAAATATATATGCGTTATGTACTTAACATTGATATTAAGTGAGCTGTTGTATGGCACCATTAATTTAATTAAAAAATAACAAGGATAGTAACTAGACCATTACAGGCTTTTGTTAACTGATAGTTTTTCGAAACTTATTTCGATATTTTTGGACCAACATGATATCCAACGATGAGCTGCATAGCCAAAATGAAGATGCTCGACATGTAAGTGTAAGGACATAAGTGAAAGTAGTTAGATCACACTTTGCGCAAGTAAAACCCTAGTGTTGCTGGAAGAGCCGTAAAAGAAGCTTTGTGCTTAACAGTGGACGTTCTACAGACTTCGAGAAGAACAGAGAAGCAATAACTCTTAAATTCAGTTGAAAGGATTGTGAAAGTGATAGCCAAAAGTCGACTACATTGGCACGCTATTTAGCGTGGGAGCAAAAAACTCTAAGACAGGTGCTATCTCTGTCAGTCAATCCAGCTTTAATTTTATCATATAACGAGGCCCATCCAATTTGACTAATATTTTCTTTTTACTTCTTGCAAAAAATGCTCCACTGTGCATTGTTTCATTTGTAATTCGTCAATTTGTAGCGATTTTTTTTTTTTTTTTTTTGTTTATCTTTCTTTTTTCTTTATCAACTGACAATGAAAGCAATTTCCGGTCGGGTTACTAATAAAAAAGTAGCTACTGCTTTATTCTAAAGATTTTTTCTTTCTAACAATGTGAATGTGAAAAAAGAAGAAGAAAAACGTTAGCTCACAGCAGTTGATGAAGAAAAATTAAATGGAAACGAAAATAAGTGGAAAAATCTTTTGATTTGAGGGTTAATTTAAGAATCACAGCAGGGTTTCATTGGCAACGCATGGAACACAAGTGTGGTAGGAGCACTTTTGTAGTGAGTAAGCACTTTTCGTTGAAAATCTTAAATGAAATTTCTGTTTAAGAACTTTTCACTGGAAATGATTTTGCTACTTAAAATCTTTTAGTTAGAGGATTACTATTGAAATGTTTAAGGACGTTGTATGTACCTGCAGTAATAACGACAAATTAATGATGCTTGAGTTTCTATGTATGGAATTTTTTATGCAAAGCTTTAAGTTAAATTTTCACCACTCAAGAAATTTTATCAGATTTATGTGGCTTTGCAGACATTTTAGATTTTCAACATTTTTCATAGTTTCAAATTAACATAATCCCCAAACAGTATGTGCCCGTGTCACCACAATTGCTGACAATTAAAATGTCAGCATTATTTTGCACATAAATCTTGAGTTTAATCTTCACTAAAGTACGTAAATTTGCATGCGAACCCATAATCCTGTCAAGGATACGCACTATTTTAGTGTGTGCGCATGCATAGATAAATGAAAATATTTCAAACTTAACTCAAATATGCGATTCATAATTCATTTGAGATATAAACACATTTACGGAAATGATAATGAATTATACTGTGAAAACTTATCCGGATGATATAAATAAAAGTAATGGAAATAAAAAAGAAATGTCAAACGCATTAAAATGCCTTTAGGCAAAACAACAAGTTAAGATGTTTTATTTATTTCGAAAAGAATGGACATTGAGAGAAAAGGGATAAAAAAGGGACAAGACTCATAAATTATACGAAAATCCAATGCAGCCTACTGACCCAGTTGGTTTTTGGCATATTTGTGACCCATGCCACAATGATATCATTGGTGAATTGTAGCCATTATTTGAATAAACAAAATATTATTTCACAAGCAAGAAGCCAGTTTTTTTGAATAAATTATAGCAATAATAAAAAAATAATGTGGAAGCGATGATTCAAGCTGGCATGGCATCGATTATGAGCAAATTAAATTATTTTTGGCCGTAAAAACTAATTTTTGATTAATTTTTTAAGTAATTTCAAAACTTAAATATTTTGATATTTAACAGAAATATCGTGATAATTTTAATTGTACTTTGAGACCAAGCGTCTAAAGGATAAAACTAATCAAATTTGATTAAAATTGGTACAGTAATTTTTGCGTGATGCGTGAACATCGAAAACGGCTATCATTTTATTTATATAGATTTAAACCATTTGATTTTTCCTTCATTTTTAACACAATTTTCACACAAACAACTTTAAGTTCATTTTGAATTTAAAATTTTTCAACTTTATTTTAAACATAAAAAACTTCAAAATTGTATATGAAGTTCCAAAGTAATTGAAATAATTCTGAAGTACAACGCGAAAAGATGTTGATGATCTGCCTAATCTCATATATCATATGCGTTCCTTGGTAAGTTGCCTAAGATTCAGCAGAAATTTGTCATACAGAGCTGAACAAATTCTACATCACTGAAGCAATACGCACATGCTCTTCTGTAGCCAGCCAATGAAGTTATGCTGGGGATCTCTCTGCTGCATATTAGACTCTGTGAAACGGCAACCGCCAATCTTGTGAATGAATATAAAACTTCGAACGTAATATCTAAGACAAGTCAAGAACTTATGGTTGAAGATTCTATGCCTAAGGATCAATCTTTTAATGAGAAATTGATAAAAGCAACGATTAATAAAGCTTGGAGCTTGCCATTGCAAATGCTGGCAGATTTACTACAGAGACAGGAGTTAGGAAAGCTGCTATCTACATGTCTGATAATCATACTACGATGTAAAATCAAGGATCGTTGATTTAGCTTCGATTTTTTTAACCCTTAAATGCATGGGGTCAGCCTCAATTTGGAGATCAAGCTCCTTTTATGTAAAATCAGACGCTGACCACGAAATGGGCATTCATTTTCCTGAGAAGTGCACCGTTTTTCCGGAAAAGCTCAAAAAGTGTGATTTGTGCAGTGTACCTTATATGGTACATGATATGGGCCTATGTATTTGAAATGAAAAGCTCTTTTTTAGAAACTTTTTTTTTATTAGAAATTAATGAAAAATGAATAATAATGAAATATGGAAATGATTAATTTAAATTATCAATATTTAATTCACTGATGAGGATCACATTTAAAATTATTTGTAAGCACAACGTTCGACCACTTTGACAGCTTACTAGGAACTGAAAGTGGACATCGGAGAGCTGAAGAGACATTTATGTGAAAGCTAGTAATGCCTGCTACAAGTTGGAGTAAGACTTAACGCGATGCAGGTTGTTTGGGTAGACTTGGCTATGATTTTAGGCACGTACCATAAATGGTACGCTATGCATTTAAAGGTTAATCTACAGCATAATTCAATAAAGCAACACTATGGTGGGTGCTTGGGCATAGAGCTATTTTGGATAATGATATCACGGACAAAGTGAGAGACAAAGGAGCGCTCGGTAGTAACAGAATTTCCTGACTGTCATGGTTGTTCGGTTCAATAACTGGAACGAAAACGAATATATAACTGAAAAAATTATTTCGGCCTTAAGTAGGTTAAAATCTATATCGACACTATATATAAACAGACAATGACAAAACGGTTCCATCCCTTTTTTATTGCCATAACACAACATAATCTCTTGATTTTATTTAGTTGGAAAAGTTGTAAGGAGGGTCAGTGTAGAATGTAATTTTTTTCTAATAGTAGGCGATGCCACATCTCTAAATGGAAAATACGTTGCCCCGGATAAGCAAATGGACCGATATCGATGAAATTTAATTTGGAGATTGATCGAATTCCAAGGATGGGTATTAAACACTATGTGTTGGGTGTGGCATCGCTGCTAATAAGTAAAACGTTGTAACGGCTGAGTCGCCGCACCGATTTTAATTAAATTCGGTATGGAAATTCATGTGTATATTGATTCTTGAGTAAAGATATTTCTTTTTGGTGGGCGGTGTCACGCCTTTGACAGAAAAATACGTTTTTACCGCTTAACTAATAGACCGATATTGATGAAATTTCGTACAGAGATAAATGGAGCCCTGATGGATTATATTTGTTTTTAATGGGCGATGCCACGCCCCTTACCAGAAAATTTGTTTTCGCAGCTATATTAATGAACTGATTTTGATGAAATTTGGTATGGAGATGGACTGAACCCTGTCGAAAGGTATTTGTTCTTAAGTGGGCAGTGCCACGCCCTTAGCTGAAAAACATGTTTTCACAATAAAATTAATGATCCGATTTTGATGAAATTTGGTATGGGGATAGCTTGAAACTTAAGGCAGAGATTGAGATAGGTATTGGGTAACATCATAACATGATTTTTATTTTTGGGAGCGATGAAATTTGATCAGGTAAAATGGCGCTCAACTGTTTTGAACTGTCACTATAATGGTTGAATTTTAACCATTTCATTAATCCGCTTATAAAAATAGGTTACGAGCTGTATCTGAGTAGTCTAGCAACTAGGCTCTACCAACGAAATTGACTGACAGTAGACTTTGACGGGAAGCTGATGAAATCAGAAAGTACAAACTTTGTCGCTTCATGTCGTACGTACAGTAAGCTACACTTTAAAGAACTCCAATATCCACATGACGTTATATGCATAATTCTCCGCAAACATAATCAGCATTGGGGAAGTAAAACAGCATTTGCTTTGACTTCAGCTCGACACAATGGAAATGGTTTCAAAATACAATGTCAGAGGGTCTTATCCATAATCTAAGCAAATCAAGTGGTTCTATCTCTACTGAACACAAATGAGGGGTCGATTTGCAGCTTATGAAATAGTAACTTCTGAATGGTTTAATATGGGACAAAGCAAATGAAAATGGATGAAAAGGTTGTGTAAAAACTTTAGCAATAATTGAAGGGTAAAATTGATGAACAACTTTTCCAATCGTGTTGGTAATAGAAATAATCAAAGTTAGATAATGATGACAGACATAGAAAGCAAAAAACCAAGTGAAATAAAAAGTACAAAAATGTCAACAAGAAAACACAATATTTTGACACTTGGGAATTGTCGGAAAAGAAAAAACAAAACAAAACTGATGTTGCGTAAATAAACAGCAAAAGAAAAACGAAATAAGATTTTGATATCAGTTACTTAACTAAAAAAAAGCAAAACTTCAGGAAAAGGAAATTCGTAAAAACCGCAAATGTCAATTTATCATTTCCGTTTCCTGCTCATTGAATTGACGAGGAGCGACAATTTTTTCTTTGGTATTGCCCTACTGTTTTTATTTTTGGTAGCTTTTCTTTTGCTACATCATTTTTGCTCTGGATTTCAAAAATTCCATCGCAAGTCTTCTGTAAAATACTTCTTGCCATATTAATGACAACTTTTCTACGTATCCTTACATATCCCCTGTCAACAATATTGCCGCCTTTAATTAAGTCCAGTATTTTTGGTTTTTTGTTGGCATTTTTATGTCAGCTTTTTGGCTCCCCCTGTGATTCATTAAAAAAAAAAAACGACCACTTTAAATGACTTTTAAACACGCATTTGTCGGGGGTTGTTTTTTTTTTTGTATGCCACTAATAGCCCCCCATTGCTAGAGTTTTCTTGTTTTAGAACATCTTAATTTTTAGCACTTTAAATTGTTTTTAATAGCCTTAACACGAACTCACACACACCTTTTGCTCCTGACACTTACTTAAAGTGTCAAAATGACGTTGCTACTTTGTTAAGCTCTTTGGTGTTGATGTTATTATTATTTTTACTGCCACCTGTGTAAAGTCCTTGCTTTATTGACATGCGGAGCTGCTTTCAAGAAAATATTAAGTCTCTTTTTATGAATCAAGTCATACCGTCGGTTGGAAGAACTAATTAAAATATTTTAGTTAGCTAGCATTTCCATTTGACTACCCAAATAGCATTTTTTGCAGAAAAAGCTTTAGCTGTTTTAGGCGAATACAGCTGTAAAAGCGCTGTAAATGCGTATTAAAAGCGTCCTCTGCTAAGCTACTTGGGTAAGCTTTACGTTTTCAATCCTATTGAGGATGTTTAGGACCATACTGTCTGAGTTATAGTAGAGTTCTGGTGTTGTATGAGCCAAATTTTGGATCAAACTGATACTATGATATCCAATTCTACTGTACGGAGACGTTTGATGAAATCTAGAGTTCACGAAATAGCTTCACGTAAGAAGCATCTACTGACGAGTGACAGAGTTTTAATACCCTTTCTTAGGGTTCAATCTATTTCCATACCAAATTTCATCAGAATCGGTCTATTAGCTGTGAAGGCTATTAGAGGCGTGACACCGCCTACTATTGTCTCCATTGCTTGCCGACAAAGAGTACAGTTGGTGATTTGCGCAATATGTATCCATGCCATTTCCATTTTCGCCGTTTGATTTGGATGGAAATCAAAACTTGTCAACATCGACATTGGATATCAGAGTTCTGGTGGTTCACCACGTTTCACAGTCCTATAGAAGAGCTGACTTCACATTTGACTCAATGCTTTTGAGCATCGTTGTCGTTGACAGCATCGAAGTTTGTTAGAAATTACGAAGCTAAGAGCAGGTACATTTTGCTTGGTTGATTTTGCCACCAATGTCTTAGTTATGTCCCGTCATAAGGTGACAAAATAAGTGAAGCTATGAACTCTTCTATGGTGAAATCTGCTATCGTAAAACTACAGCTGACACTGAATGAGTGGACATGGACATGGCTTTTATTTAATTAATATTGATTTCCAAGCCGACCTTTTTCAAAATAGATCGATGAGTTTTGCTTGCATGTCAGATAGCTTAGTGAAAAGCATATAACGTTTTCCAGCAGTTTTCTGAAGGTTTATTGCAAGCCATGTTTATAGTAGAGTCTAGAGTTCAACTGAGGGCAACGTTCAGTAATAATAGATTTTAGCTACTATAGCTATTAGCCTTCTTAGCTATTATGCTTGAAGCTTTAATCAGTACTATAAAAAGCAATATTGGTGTGAAACACGCCGGAGACAAACTTAAAAGGACAAGATTTTTCCGTAATAGTTAAAGCCAAAGTATTGAGCCATGCTGAGGGTAAGGGGAAGTTTTTAGCGTTTCGTTAGCAAGCGATATGAGCCCCCTCTCTTGTTTGGAAGAGATTTTCTCTGGGTGATTTTTTTGCTATTTGTTTTTTTAGTGTTAACTTTTTGTGTCAGTGTTAAAAATACTCAGTATGGTTTGCCATTTTACCATGTATAGACTAAGAAACGAATAGCGCTTGCAAATCATTGAATTTTACTGTCGATATTCAAAAATAATAAAAATCGCAACGTTATAGTCAATGGAGCAAGGTATCATGCGATGATTACCGACTTTTTTTTGCCAAAATGAAAGAATTGGACTTGGTTGACATGCGGTTTCAACAAGACGGTGCCACATGCCACACGGCACGCGATACCATGGACCTATTGAGAGGCGAGTTTGGTGAGCAATTAATTTCACCTTTTGGAGCAGTTCATTGGCCGCCAAGATCATGCGATCTGACCCTACTAGATTATTTTTTGTAGAGATACGTGAAGTCTCTCATGTGCCGACTACAATTGCAGCCCTGAAAGACAACATTACTACAGCTGCCATTGGTGTGATATCGCCCGAAATGCAGGAAAAAGAATGCCAAAATTGGAGCTTACAAATGAACCACCTCAGACGTAGCTGCGGACAAGATTTACATGAAATAATTTTCAAAAACTAAATGGCAGGAATTAATGTATCGCTCCAAATAAATATTTCATTCACTATTGCAAATTTTCTGTTCAATTTTTCAATATTCAAAAACCAGACGCTTAAAAAATCAGTTGTCACTGTGGCTTTCAGTCAGATTATAACGAATACCAATGGGTTATTGGTAGCCGAAAAATTCGCTTTGCAACAGTTTAGCTCTGAATATATGAAGTACTTAGTTACTAGGTTGCCCTTTTTACTTTTGATTGGCTAATTTTTCCAACACCTTCATGAATTTCGTGATGCTTCAAGTTAAGTAAAAATTTTCCAGCTAAAGTGCTTTAATTTTAATTAATTTAATCACTGAACAAAAAAGAAAGTCACACGAATTTAATGCCATTTTAAGTGTTCACAATTTATTTTGCTTACTTTTGGAATGAATCCAAAATAGTTTTTTGTCGAAGTTCACAAACTGGACTAAAATAAAGTTGACTTCATTGCCAAAAACAATTTTACACATAAACAGACTTAAACGAGAAATTTACAATCATACGAGTGCATGGTGTGAATTATTTGGAAAACTTTTTGGAACAGTTTGAATTTTTTATATATGGGTGATATGTTTTTTTTATCCCTTTTTCGTTTTCGTTTTGTAGTAAGGAAAACTCTACTAAAGTCCAATGACAGCAGTTGAAAATGTAAACATTTGCAGTGCCAAGATTAAAAGTAGATAAAGGGTCATATGAGCGCTTAGAGAGAGTTCACTTAAGCGGAATGCTGGTAAATTTTGCCATAAATTTTTAAAAAAAAAAGAAAACATATCATTATTTTATTTTGAGGTTTACATTTAATATAAAGATAATATGAAAACAACTGCTGTCAATATGATTAGCTATGAGTAACTGCGCCTCCATAAGCTCGCAACAATATATTTTTTTTTAAAATTCAATTAATATGTCCTACCTTGCCGCAAAATATCTAAATAGTTCGCGCTATTCAGTGGGCTCTAATTAAAACATTATCAGGTATTTAATGGTGCTACTCATGTTATCCGAACGAACATTTTATGCAAAGTGTTGCTATAAAACAACTGATTACCAGTATGGTAAAAGCCTGCCAGCCAACAAACAAGTCAAGATACAAAGCACAACCTACTCTCCTTAGCGAACTGGGTGTATCTCTCTATACATAGTAGACCAATTTAAAGCTACACGTAGCCTATTTATTCCACTGTCGTCGTTAGAACAGGAGACAGAAAAACAGTTTGTCACACAACAACAGCCCATTAAATTAACATAATTTTAATTATACGGCATCATGTTTGGAGTTTATGTCTCCTATTTGCATTAAATTAAATTAAAATATTTGTCTCCTCCTAATTCAATTAGGAACTAGGACACACCATATTGATTATTTCTTAGCTGTGGCAAGGGAGCAATTGATAATTTTAATAAGTTATTTCTTTTATGAACATAATACTATGAACAATTTTTGGACTAAAAAATTTAATTTGAATTTTCTAACAAATTGTTTTTTCACTACTAATAATCTTCTTCAAATATTTACAAGAAATTTAATAAAAATTTTTTTAATTTACATTCAGAGATTGAAAGTATGAAAATATCACAAGATATCGGATTGGCACAATTTATTAATAAAAATGTTTGGAATTTGACGTATTGAACAATATATGAGCACAATTTGAGACATTTTTTATTTTTTAATAAAAATGTTTGTTTTTCGACAAAATCTTCTTTAAGTTTAATATAGTTATGAGAAAGCCATACACTCAGTGAAAAATCGCATACATATTTGGAAATTTTAGTTTTGCTTTAAATTTGCAAATTTTAGAGTTGAAAATAGTGGAATAACCATTTTTATACCCTACACAAAGGTTATATTCACTTTGTAATTCTGTTTGTATCTCATAGAAGGGGGCGTGGCAGCTATGGAAATGTATATATGTATATTCTTGATCAGCGTCACCACTTGAGTTGACAGTCCGTCTGTCTGTCTGTTGAAATCAGGTTTATGGGTAAACCAAGAGAGCTAACTGAATGAAATTAGCACACGCAGATCACACCTTCTTGCAAGCATCATGCTATTGAAAATGGGCGAAATCGATTCACGGATACGCCTACCGCCCATACGCTGCAACTTTTTTCAAAATGGGCTGGATAAATATACTTAAAACCCAGCCCATTTTGAAAAAAGTTGCAGCGATTTTGATTAAACTTGATGATTTCGTACAAACCAAATTAGTACTAAGCTAGGTTCCAAGTTTTCAAAGCTTTGTACAGGGGCGTGGCACAGCCCTAAATTTTAACCTTTATACCGCCATATCTCGTAAACCGAGCAAGATATTGTGATGAAATTTAGCAAACGGGTACATATCATGTGTATCTTGAATTGTGATAAAAGTGGGCGGATTCGGAAAAGAGGGCGGATTCGAAAAAGTGGGCGTGGAATTTAACAACAGTTAAAAATTTTAGCTTTGTATATTTCAAAATTGGCACACACGATTTTCATAAAAATTTTAGAGATGATGCTACTAAAAGCAGTCATTAATACAAGCTTAGCCTGTATACTGAAAAAACTAGTTCAAGGGCGTGGCACAGCCCACAGTATTTATAACCGTTATATTAAATAAACTAACAACGTAATCGTTATGAAATTTAATGAGGTTGCTTTAAGGTTTCTCACAAAAATTTGGTCAATAGTAACTGTGGGCGTGGCACCTCCCATATAAGCACAAAAACGTTTATTGTTATAGATAGTGTGCTATGAGAGTAAAGTTCATAAAATTTGGTGTATAGATGTCAATTACTATAAGCTTTAAAATTAAGTAGATTTTGACGGGATTGCATCAGTGGGTATGGCACCTCCCATATTAACATAAATTTGTAAGCGCTGTTTTAAGTGAACTATTGCAGCAATTGGTATGAAATTTAATGTAAGTGATTTACTTACTATAAAGTATATCTGAATCAAAAGTGGCACCTCTGCTACAAATTAAATATAGCCCAAGATCCCACTGTAGAAAAGTCGAGTGCATAAGATTACAGGATGGGATGTACGGGAAAGACAGTGAGCCATTTTGGAAAAACTAACGAACCATGGTTGCCTTGTCAAAGCCTGTCCCGATGCCCGAATCTTACCCAATTTTGTTGTTTTGATTGAAACTGTTATAGCTTCGATATATGAATGCCATCGATTCCGAATTCCAATTCATTGGAATGGGATTGCAATTTTTTTGATTCCCGAGACGGAATAGACAAATTAATTAATTTTTTTGCGATGTACTTAGTTGAAAAATCAAGGAAATTGATTTGATTCATGAGAAAGCACAGTAAGGTGCGATTTTTATAATTCAAGAAATTTGTAGTCTATTAACCTTTTCTTCAAAAATTTTAATTTGAATAAAAAATTTAAATGTAAAGGGAACGAAAAATGATGTTTTTTTAAATTATCAGAGCTATGAATATTTGTAACTTTGTAAAAAACCAAGTCGAAGAAATATTTTAAAAAAAAAAATGATTTTTTTAATTGTTTTGCTGAGCTTAGTGTTCAGTACAGTGTGTGTCAACACTAAAAATTAGATTAAACAAGGATAAAAAAAGGGCTTAAGCTGATAATACTAGAGTCATCCGTTGCTGAGCGGAATCATCAGTGACCCTTAAGCCGATCAGTAAGAATTTCTGATGATTCTCTTTTTGCATAGATCTGTTGAGAGCAACAATCGATTTTTATTTTATTTCCAAAGAAAAAATTTAATGAAAATCATACATGGCGAGCTGGGCCAACTTTCTTTTGACATGAAATGTGTAAAAGTATTGCTACCAGTATACTAATAATAACATTGCAAAAAAATTAGTT
The DNA here is from genome assembly GCA_949775025.1 of Tricholauxania praeusta. Classification (NCBI taxonomy): domain Eukaryota; kingdom Metazoa; phylum Arthropoda; class Insecta; order Diptera; family Lauxaniidae; genus Tricholauxania; species Tricholauxania praeusta. The sequence goes on along the minus strand of OX459031.1, from coordinate 110,051,540 downwards.
TCATAGCTTAGAACCATATGAAGATTCTACTAAAATTAGGACCAGTATTTTCTGGTAAAAATGTTTGGAAGAAAATATTGAGCACAAATTGCTTTGTCGACAAATGTATGAAAATAAATTGCAATTTCATAATATGACAGTAAAATACTTTATGGGTAAGTTATATAGTTTTTAAAAAAAAATGTTCCAAGTCATATTAAATTTTAGAAAAATTCGCTACAAATTTTAAATTATAGAATTATTTTTCACAAAATATCCCAATTTTTTAAAACCGATTTTGAGATTCCCAACGTAAAATGATTTTTAGAAAGTCTTACAACATTTTATCACTTTAATTCGAAAAACATTTTCGATCCACCCTGATGTACAAAGGTACGCATTTAAAATAAATTAGCATGTGTGGCAAAGTTGTTATTTAGAAATTGCATTTTTCCGTTTCAAATTTAATTTCCATTTGAAAGCCACACAAGTTTAGTCATCACAAATACAGTCAGTGGAATTTTCAAAATGACAACACCCCACCTATGGGGAATTCAGCATACATAGTAGAATGCTATCAACATTAAAAATACAAAATACCAACATTTAAAAATTTATGACTCACTTAATATGAACAACAACGTCGTGTGTTTTTTTTTTCTCTACAATTTACCATTTGAAAAGGACAACGAAAATTGCAAAATGAAATGGAATGTAAAAATGGAGAATGAAACAAACTAAAAAAAAAATTACCCCATAAATAATAAACCATTTATCAAAATAATAATAAATACAATGCGTTGCCACCTATTTTTGCTGCTTAGTTTTTTTTTCTTCTTCTGTTTGTTCTACACAATTTAATTTTCCCACTTTTCGCATAAATTAAAGAGAAAAATGCTATAAATTAGAATGTTATGTAGAGGGAATATACATACATATACATATATATACACCTACATAGTGTGCGTATGTTTGTGTGTGTGTGTGAAAGAGAACAAGAGCAACACAAGAGTTTTGAAACACTCACCTTCATCTTCGCCCAATTCCATATCATTTAATTCGGATATTTCCGCTTTATCGCATTTCGCAATAGCGGCAGCAATGGATTCGGCCATGCTGGGGCTGGGGTTGGTGTTGGTGATGGTGGTGGTGGTGGCGGCGCCATTATGTTCACCATCGCTACTGCTACCATTTAGCATTGCAACAGCACCATTCTGTTTCGGTGATGTTGATGGGTCCTTAGCGTTTTGTTGTTGTTGTTGTTTTTTGTTGCTAACAGCATCACCGTTAGTTATAATTGAATTTGATTTTGAGTGATTCGTTTGATTTTGTTGTATCGCGACGGATGTTGCTAATGATGAGTTGGCGCCATCTTCAGCTTCATCGCCGGCAGTGCCATTCGATTTTGTTGTAATTGTAACTTCACCATTTTCGATGGTTGCGCTGACATTGGCATTGGGTTCCGCCGCCGCGGCAGTGTCACCTTCAGTGGCTGTGGCTTGAGCTGCGGTGCCATCTTTTGCTTTTAACTCTTGACTGGTGTTGCAACCCATCTTTATTTTTTAATTAATTTTATGACAATTTTGGAACTATTTTATTAGCTGTTTTAAGACTTTTTTTAGTTGAGTAATTTTTTTAGTTAAGTAATTTTTTTCAGTTAAGTAATTTTTTTTAGTTAAGTAATTTTTTTTAGTAAAGTAATTTTTTTTTATTTATTTTTTGTTTTTATTTCTTTATTTTTTAGCTTGCACTTCTTAATTAAAAAAAAAAAAAATCTTTCAATTTTTTATTTTCTTTTTACAACTTATTTTTATTTTGTAAGTTCATGACCTATAGTTTCGTTTATCATTTATTTTGGATGGATTTCCTTTTTTTTGTAATTTATTCGGTGGTTTTATATAAATTGCACACATGCACTAAATTTAAGTATAAACTTTTCTGACTCTATTATAATGTTAAATACTTATGCTTTTTTTAGTTGCACTTTGCATAAATTTGTTTTCTGTGTTTTATTTTCCGTTCTTTCTTTCTCTTTTTTATAAGTTATTTGTTTTCCAATTAATGTCAAAATGTAGCTATCTCACTCGTGTTTGCAACCTATAATTTGCATGTTGCTCTCTATATGCAAAATAACTGAACTCCAGGGTAACATGCAACAAAAATTTGTTTAATCAATTAATATGGCACGTGCGCTGAGAGCATTTTGGATTGTAGTGAAAAAACATTTTTTTTTTTAAGTCTTACCTTTGTCTCTTTGAGCTTAAAGTCTTTGAAAGCTTAAAAATTTTAAGCTTCCACAAAAAAAAAAAAAATTTGCGAAAATAAACTAAAATCATACGTTTTAAAACAATGTTTATAAACTTTGTGTCCAAAAAAAAAGTGTGTATAAAAATGTTTAGAAACAATGTTTACAAAAATTTTAAAAATACGCTAATGAAAATATTCAGGAGCAATGTTTCTGCACAATGTTTATAAACATTTAATTATTTTACTGAGCTTACTGTTCAGTACAGCGTGTGTCAACAGAAACCATTACACTAAACGAAAATAAATTCACAAAAAAAAAGACTTAAGCTAATCATACTAGTTTCATCCGTTGTTAAGCGGAATCATCAGTGACTTTTAAGCCGATTAGTAAGAGTTTCTAAGCTTAATATGTTTGCTGTTTTGCATAGATCTGTTGAGAGCCGAAGCAAAAAGTGAAACAAAGCAAAGTCAAAGTTATTTTTTCCGTTTTTTATCTTTGTTTTTGTAACTCATTTATGCATATGTTACCGGCAAAACTAGCTTTTAGGATAAACTAGTTTGTCCTAGGCCAAACTAGTTAATTTGAATGCCTAAAAGTATGCAATTTAATTTTAATACAAAAGCAATGCGGATATCGAAGCCGGTGTTGCACATGTTAAAGACTGAACTGCGAAGCCGGTGTTGAACATATTGGAGGATGTAAGTACTGAACCGCGGCCGAAGGCCACCCACTTACCTTCACTGACCACTTGCCAAGTATTCAATAAAATTGATAAGTTTTATTGTTTTACTTCGCTACTATCTTAGTTTTCACTGGCCACAGTGCTTTTGCATTAAGATTTCATTGCATGTCTATAGGCTAAAAGGTAACTAGTTTGGCCTAAAGCTAGTTTGGCCGGTAACATATGCACCTAATTCTGTTTTTACACGGTAGATACGTTCCAGAAAAAAACCGTGTAAAAAACCCATGTAAAAAAGTCATGAAGTATGTATGTAAATACATAGAAAAAAATTGGATTAGTTCCATATCCTTCAATCCTGTAACTAAATTTCTAATAAATTATGATTAATAAAACATTTTTATTTTTAAGTTTTCAATCAAAAAGCTTTTTTTTATCGCGCTAAATTGAAGGAAATCGTGTAAAAACGGAGTTGATTTTTTTTCTAGACCGTGTTAAATCAAAACCGTTTAAAGCAGAATTGGGTGTATTTTACTTTTCTTACAGGCGCTTAGTAAAATATTTATAAACTACTTTCTGTTCCGATGCACATTGCAATAAATTTATACTATCGTCTGTAAAAAGCACAATAGCCGAAGACTGCGGTTTCAACTCAATTGATCCGAGAACTTATCTATTATCAAAAAGAGGGCCGAGAAGCCATTAATTTTGAGCTTTACGGTATTAAAGAGGCAAGCTCTGAAGGAAATGAACGGACGGCGATTTTGAGCCATTTTTGAAAAAAAAAAAATACACCGATTGATGAACAAAGTATCAAAATGTATATTACATAGCAGCTGGAGCAGCCTTTGACCTTGGAAAAGTTTATTTAAGACCCACTTTTGTAAAAAAAATAAAGTTCACTTATCTGTGGGAGAAGATTGAAAGTGGAAGTTAAAAGTCACCCTAAAAAGGTATTTGGCACCATTATTTTAAATAATTTTACTGAACTTGTCAATGAGAAATAATCGAAAACATTTTGTTTTGACCCCATTTTTGCAAAAAATCTTATGGCACCAATCGATTGAAAAACGTTAAAAATTATTTTTAGAGATAAACAATGGGTCCCCTTACCACACCTAGAAGGTGTCCATAAATGACAAAAATTACTGCGACAATCAAGGAGAAAAGGTCAACCGACATTTCTAAATGGATTTTGGAAGATTTCGACAGCCGTCGATCCTTTTTAAGAGCCGATTTGGCCACATTTATATAAAAACTTAAATGCGTCAATCGTTCGGAAAAGTTTAAGAATTTATTTTGGAAGTCTTAGATCACTCCAAGTTTGAAGCCACACAAATTTTTTCCAACTTTTTGAAAAAACATTTAAAAAAAACTAAATATAAGAGAAAAAAAGGGAAAAAAATATTTTTGATTCTTATGCTCGTACAAAAAAAAAAAGTTTTTATTTTATGACCTTTTGAACAAAAGCGCAAAAGTTTCAAGGTGAAAATTTTATTTCTATTTATAAAATTAATTTTGTTCCATATTAATCAATTTTTCACTTTGCTGAATAAATACGAAATTATTGTGCATATTTTAGCAGCTATAGCCTTAATTTTAAAATTACCATAAACAACTAAACAGTAAACAATATAGTGAAAAGGTATATTAGTCAAACTCTATGGAAAATGTGGAAGTGGCAAGAGAAACACAAGTAAAACAATTTATTTTAATCAACCTTGTGGTTTGTGTTTAACATTCTGTAATGAAGTCTTTCTTGCAAAAGTTTTCCAATCATATTAAACATGTGAGCAAAATTAACGTAGGTTGCATTTATGAAATTGATTTTATTTATCAAGTAATATAATAAACATGGAAAACTTTTGGTAGTAAACCAAATTGACCGGATTTTGTTAATATATTCTAATTGGATTTTCCAGCTGTATGTGCAAATATGAAAGGTGAGATGTAGCAACAATAACTAAGCTCTTATGACTCAGTTCTGGTGCAACGAAGGTCTTATATGTCGTATCAAGTTTTTATTGCATTAGGACAGGCGGCAACAAAATATTTTGTGATTTTAGGAAGACTTGATTTAATTATCCGATGATACATAATATTATGTATGTAACTAATAAATTAGTCTGAAGTATTGTTTTGGTCACCTCATCAATAAATATGAATTTTTACAAATAAATTTCTCTTTCAGATTAAAACCCGTGCTTCGAGATTCTAGGACTGAGATTATTATAACTGGAGTGTATAAAACTTCCTTCATATATTGTCAAAATTAGAAAACAAATTTTGTTTGCAGTTTTTTATTTTTGCAAGCTTTCGTTTTTTGGCTGTTGTTGTAATATCCTTAGTGTTTGTTGGTTGATTTCGTATTTAGTAAATAGAATCCTTTGAACATTTGTTAATATTAAGCTATAAGGCTTACATACATACATACGTAGGTATATGGCACTTGATATTATTATTAGAAATTTTAATTATTTTTATCAAGAATTAATTAATTAAATGTTACGTATACGACATGTGATATATACACAAAGTGAAAAGAATACAAATTTTTAACAGCTATAGCTACTGCAAGCAAAATGACACATTTTTTTAAAATATCATTTTAAAGAAGAGGCTTTGAAATTTTAGAAATTAATTTTTTTTACAACAAATAAGAAGAAGTGCAAAATTTTTCAGTTTTCAATTTAAGAATCGAAATCACTCTGTATACAAGTTTTGGCATAATCGCATATTTTTAAACATATCAGAAACTTGCAAAATTGATCATTTACTTACTACTGCCAACAAGTAGTTTGACTCATCGTCCATTTTTATATGAAACAAGCATGAAATTTTCATGAAAGTGTCCAGAAATCCTTCAATGAGAAGTTAACAGAAAACTTTTAGGAAAATTATTTAACAAAATCAAAAAACAAACGATAAGTGTATTTCATCAATAAGCTAACTGCAAGAATCATATATAAGAAAGAAAAAAAAACCAAATTTATGCAACATATATTATTTTGACGAGATAAAAGAAAAGTTATATTTATGCGCTGTTAGAAGCTGAAAGCACGTATTGTAATCTGAGGGACTTTTAGCAATGTTTTGATTCACATTTGTTTGTAAAAATTTATGGGTACTTCAACAAACAGAGCTGCCGAATTTGGTCTGAAGAGCATCAAGAAAAATGAACTGTTTAGTGCAGTAATGAAAATCGCAACGTTACAGCCAATGGAGCAAGGTACCGATGCGATGATTACCGACTTTTTTTTTACCCAAAACGGAAGATTTGAACTTGGATGACATGTGGTTTCAACAAGACGATGCCACATGTTACCATGGGCCTATTGAGAGGCGAGTTTGGTGAGCAATTAATCTCACGTTCTTGAGCAGTCCACTGGCCGCCAAGATCATGTGATTTGACCCCCACTAGACTATTTTTTTTGGGGCTACGTGAAGTCTCTTTTCACTTCTGAAATGCAAAAATACCTTAAAAACATATATTTTTTGGAATGAAAATCCAGAACAAACGATTTTTTCTTTAAGAAGTAAAATATCCACCCAAAAAAAATTTTAATAACCTACTGTGATTGAAAAAAATTTCAGTTAAATAAAATGCATGAAAATGTTGGCTTTTTAAAGAAACCAATATTTGATAGCAAGATCCTAAATTATAGTTTATAATGAACAATTAAAGACAGTGTTAATCAAAATCTGCTTGTTACTATGCAAGCTAAGAGTTTTTGCGCTAGCATGAAAAAAAAATAATATTTTCAAGGGTTACAATAATAATAATAGAGTTTAGCTACTACAGCTATTGGCCTTCTTAGCTATTTAGCTTAAAGCTTTAAGTCAAGTAAAAAGCTAGAAATAAACTTTCGAAATGAACATGTTATGCTTGTTATTTTGTTAAATAAAATTAATAGGGGGATAGGAGCAATATTTCAAAAAAGATAAAATATTATTCAAAAAATCAAATGTCTGTCCAAATTCTAAATCTATATAAAATTGTAGCCCGAAAGCTATTTACGTTTAAATATGAAATATCACGTTATCCAAATGGCGTACTTAAATAAAGTAATAGGAACTGCTATATTTTGTAGAATACTAGGAATTACGTTCAGATTGGGAATCAGTTAAATTTAAAATCCTACCACTTTTATATAAACAGTTTTTTTAAATAAATATCGCTTTGAAACATGAATTTTGAAAATCGATTTTCATGATTTTTTTTTATAATATTGTACGAGTACGTAGCTTTTGACTCTTAATTAAAACTCGGTATTCACTTTTCTACCTTATCCGGTTTTCAAGATTAATGTGGTAAAATGCCTCACCATTTTCATGCGATTGTTTCAAGGATAAAAATTGCTTTGGAACATTCCTAACTACACAAAATAGAAATAGTGAGCTTAATCTTTAAAATGCAAAGTTTGTTGTTCTCTTGCAGACTGCATTATCCTTAGAATTATGTTTACACGCATAGTTGTTTCAGTATATGTACTGCTTTGGTGCTATATCAATATTGTTTTTGATATGTTTGGGTATACAAAGTGGTCAAATTATGCTAGTAAATATATAGTCAATTTGCGTTTTAATAAACGGAATTTAAAGAGGTGTTCATTACTTTATTTTTACGTACCCTGAAATGATCCAAAGCAATGGGTAGTATCCTTGGCTTGAATTCAAGAAAATTGTCGAAATGAGATTTTTGACACATTTAGCTTTATTTAATTTAAAAACTAGATAGAAAAAAATTAATACCAGATTCGGATTAGGCATCAAAAATTACATGGGTAATGAGAAAAAATTATAAAAATATATATTTAAAAAATTTATGTTTCAATCATATGTATTTTTTTTTTACTGTAAATGTTAAGATTTTTACTGAATTCCGATCTGAACATTTTATTTAACACGTTCCAAGAGATCCAGCTTTAATGATTTGAATAAAGTACGTCAGTTGTAAAAAGTTACTCATACGTCCTGTTAACGATAACAATAATATATTTCTAAATACAGTGGAACCTCGATTATCCGTCAGGCACGGGACCAGTAGCCTGACGGCAAATCGAATAGACGGATAATCGAATATATTGATTCTGTATGGTGATGTAGTTTTGCGCGACCAATGATTCCATTTGAGAGACATACTTTTCGATCTCATCAGCATTTTTCTTTATATCACTAATTGTGGTTCGCGGAATACCAAATTGAGTGCTCAAAGTTGTAATAGCAGATACACCGTTTTTGATTTCTCTAATGATTTTAATTTTTTTTTTTTTTCAATAGTAAGAACAGTTCTCTGGCATTTTTGTTTACCAGATTCGGAAGATTGAAGCTCCATTGTGAAGCCAAAAAAATTTGTGTAATCTACTTGACTTGGCAAATAAAGTGCAACTGACTAAAATCAATTAGAGAGCGCAAATGAACAAAATCAATCATGTTATGAAATTGAATTACACACAAAGTAAACTAGATTAATGAATTTCTGCGAAATTTTCATCTCCAAATTTCCTAAAAAAAATTTCAGACAGAATGGCTTCGCGCTATGTGTGCATACATAAACAGAATCGAAACAAAACGAAAAAAAAGTTTGCTGACAAAATGTGACGGTTAATCGGAGTGACGGTTGATCGGGAGACGGATAATCGAGGTTCCACTGTAGCGCTATTGTGTGGGATACAGCTAAAATACAAAATAACTCTTAGTTATTGAATTTTGGATTGAAAAATATTAATTTAATAAATATTCAACTAAAATCCATATCCGTAGATTTCCTTAAGCTTGAATTGTTCAATAAAAAGTTTTTTTTTTATTTTATTTCATTTAATTTTCAAGTTTTTCTTGAAAAATTTTTTATCTTTGTTACTTATATTGACAAAAATTATATAGGCATCCTCCGAAAATTGCTATTCTCGAGAATCCGCTTGAAATATTTCAATTGTTTTGCTAACACCTTGTTCGAGGATCTCATTTGTAGTCGCTTGGAAAACAATAACAACAGTAACACTGCTACCCGGCTTGTCTTCCGTAATTTTTTGTTTATTTTTTTTTTTTTTTTTTCTTCTGTTTTTCTTATCGTTTTCTTATAACATATTTTGCAAAAACATTCTATAAATAGAATATTTTCACCTTTTTTTTACTAAAATACACAACAAACTCCGTTGGCTAGTGAAAAAAAAAATTACACTCGGCACTGAACAAACAAATGCCGAATAATGCCCGGTGAAAGACGATGGTTAAAAACTAACCGGGAATATGAAAAAATCTACGCAGCAGCGTGTTGGGGAGAAAAAAAAGAAATAACACAACGGACACAACGAGAGCAAAGGACAACTACAACGACGTTAAAATCAAACGAATATAACAAACTACCGAACGTACCGAAGGACGAATATCGAGTGTACTAACGAACGATGAGCATGCGACTGAATGCCAACAGAACACACGTCCGTTTTGTACGCAAACAACGACGACGACGAGATTAAAACGACGACGACGACGAAAAAAAAGTGAGCAACAACAATAACAAAATTGGGAATCTGGAAGTTGTGTCGTTGTTGTCGTTTTCGTTCTCATCCTCGTCCTTGCTCATATTCTTTTAACATCATGCTTTCGTTAACCGTGAATGAGTAACTCGGGGCGCCCAATATGCCTGAAAGGCAAGCAAGCAGACAGACTGCGTAATGGTTGTCAATTCAAGTGGCGGCAAAATAGCCCAATGAGAATTTGGAAACCTCAATTTGTAGCGACTACATTTGAATGCTTTATTGATGCTATGAAAGCTAAGAGATGTGCAGAGATTAGCTATATGAAATTTGGAAAAAAAAACAAGTTAAGGTGTTATCTTCGATCAGGCCGAAACTTACATACCCTACACTGCACTAAAAGTCCATTTTAAATAAGTTTTAAAAGACGATGAAGAGGTTGAATAAGTCGAAAAAATGTGAAATGTAAAGAAGGTTGAAAGAAATTGAAAAATGTTGAAACTATTGTAAAAGATTGAAAAAGTCGAAAATATATGGAAATTATTGAAGAAAGTTGAAAGAAATTTAAAATGTCGAAAAAATATGAAAAATGTTGAAAAAAGCTTAAAAATGTCGAATTATATGAAAATGTTCAAAAAAGTTGAAAAAGGTTAAAAAATGATGAAAAATGAAGATAAATGAAAGAGGTTAAAAAATCAAACAAATACATATGGGAAGAATATGGGAAATATTAAAAAAAATCAAATAAAAACCAAGAAATTTAAATGTGCCACGCCCACTTCTCCAATTTCACCTACTTTTGGTTTGCTAAATTATATTCGTCATTGACATCCACATACCAAATCTAAGCCCAATAGGTTATATAGTTTACGATATATGCCGTAATTAAATTAAAGTCTTAAAATTTAGGGCGGTAACACACCCACTAGTGTAATATGATCCAATTTTAAACCAGAAATAGCTTTCCATTAGCAACACTCTTTCACCAAATTTAAGCATGATTGATCACATATTTCGATAGATATGCCACTTAAGGTATTTTACTTGTATAGGGAGTGCCACGCCCACTTTATAGCATTAAACGTTTTTTGCTTGTAGGGGAGGTGCCACGCCAAATTTTTGCAAAAACATTCCTCCAAGCGAGTATATCTGCTTTATTAAATTTCATAACGATTACGTTGTAAGTTCTCTTAATATAATGTTTATAAATATTGTAGGCTGCATCACGCCCTTCGACGAGTTTTTTCAGTAAAGTGGCTGAGCAGCATCATCTCTAAAATTTTAATGAAAATCGTTTAAGCCAATTTTGAGATATACGGAATAAAAATATATAACTGTTGAAAAGTGCCACGCCTACTTTTACGATTTCGCCTACTTTTATCACAATTCAAGATATATTTGAAATGTATCAGTTTATCAAATTTCAGTTCAGCTTCACCTCTTGTCAGGCTTAATAGTTTGTTAAAATTCACTCGGTACTAGGCTAAAACGAGCCAAGTACAGTACAGTTAATTATCTACTTCTAGTTTGAGCTTATCATAACGCCCCGGGCATTAGTAAGCTCCAACCAATAGTCTTCGGAATGGCGCGGCAAAAGCTATATCGATTACTTATACTGTGATTTTCTGTTATTAAAAACATTATCTTTTTTGCTGTTTCACCCACCCAAATGCATTTTTATTGATTGATATTTTTTGTTTGGCGATTGTTTTAGCAATATTTCTTTAAGTGAAATATCAATTTACATTAAATTAAAATGTGTGAAAAAATCATAAATAAAATAAATTTAAAATTATTTGCCACTGGGTAAAAATAAAACCCATACAAATACCAAATTATATATAAACCTATTATGGTATACAACGACATAGACACCAATATTTTATTTTTTTTTTTTTTTGTTTTATCGTTATACATTCCAAAATTCTCACTAAGCTCTTCTAAAAAAAAAGTAACTTAACTCACACAGATATACATTTACACACATACATAAAGCCGAAAAGCTTCTGTCTGTGAACAGCAGTAGACAGCAGTCACATGAATGTGTACACTGTTCACACATACACAAATCCTTGCAAACCTCCACCCATATGGCGGCATTTTGATTCAAAATAAACATGATACGAAAATAACAACCATTTTAGCTTTGCTGTTTTCGTCTATGTGTTGTTACCTATACATGTAAGTATGTATGCATTTGTATGTTTTTATGATTGTGCTCTTGCTTCATACATGTATGTATGTGCAAATGTATTCTTTAGGATTTTAGTGAACGCTCCCTACTTTTTTATGTCCTTTTTTGTTTGTTTGTTTGTTTTTTTCACAATGGCTATCAGGTTGACGTGGAAAATAGTCTGGGTTTTTGTGTAATACAGGGTGTGTTTGACATCAAATTGCTGCTTATATTAAATTGATGAAAAACTTTAATGTGTGCGAAATTATTTAGTGCATTTGGCACAACATGACGTATGAGCAGCATTTAATTCACAAATGCAGTGAATCGAATTAAACCTTAAATTTACTTTCTGTCTTTATATTTGTATGTTTCGATCAAAGTTCATTAGAGAAAAAACACTCAATTACTGAAATCAGTCCACGTGAATAATTGAATTTTCGATCATTGGACTATAATTGTTAGAGAGCCGGTGAACATTTTAGGCATATGATTTTACCGCCGTTGCTATTGAAATGCAATGTAGTTCACATTTATGCGAATTAGAAAAACTTTAAGTTAATAGCGCCCATTTTTTTTAACTAATTTTGAAGTTGGAAAAAAAAAAATTATTAAATTATTGTATCGCGTCTGCCTCTGATATATTGTGTTAAGGGCATGGTATAGATGATGACAATATAAAAGGCAGACATATTAATATCTAATAAAAACCTCTGTACATACTTTTATCGTTTTCTTCCAAAATGCCGTTGCATTCAGTATTGCCCCTAGAAGCTGAAAATAAAAGAGGCAGACGCGTAGGGCTCTGCTTTTTCAAAATGTATGTGGTTGTATGTGTCAAAATCGTCGATCAAAAACGTCTGCTTTCGAAAAAGCTGCGTTGGAATCGTCTTCCTTCACAATTATTGTGTTTTTTATGAGTAAAGGAACAAGTCAGCTATGAGGCAGACGCTATAAAATTATTTAATACTCAATTTTTTTTAAAGTAAAGGTTGTATATGTCAAAATCGTCAAAAAAAAATATTAAATTATTTTATCGCGTCTGCCTCTGATATATTGTGTTAAGGGCGTGGTATAGATGACGACAATATAAAAGGCAGACATGTAAATATCTGAGAAACACCTTTTTACATACTTTTATCGTTTTCTTCCAAAATTTCGTTGCACTCAGTATTGTCCCTAGAAGCTGAAAATGCAAGAGGCAGACGCGTAGGGCGCTGCTTTTTTTAAATCTATGTGGTTGCATATTTCAAAATCTTTGATCAAAAACGTCTGCCATCGAAAAAGCGGCGTTGGAATCGCCTGCCTTCACTATTTTTGTGTTTTTTATAAGTAAAGGAACAAGTCAGCTATGAGGCAGACGCTATAAAATAGTTTAATACTTAATTTTTTTTACATGTTTGAAATATTGGAATTTCTAACTCCAGCAATAGCTAAGGGGTAAGATTGATTCTCTCGTTTCTTATGATTTAAATTTGTATACATCATAAAATATTGAAAAAATTTGATTACTCTTAAACGCAGCTACAAAAACGTCTGCCTCTTGCATTTATCTGTTTTTAATATAAAAGGCCGCAATAAAATTGTGTGTGGTACTTTTTTACAGTTTTAGCGGGCTCTCAATTAATAACGCAGAGACAGCACCATGTCAGAGATTGTTCGTAAGTATTATTTATATAGCTTAGAGCTTCATTATTTTGAACCTCTGCCGCACGATAAAATCATATATAAATTTATGCCACCGATTCCCTAACTATAAACTTTGATTGCGCAATCTTCGATGTAAATAACTACGCTTATATTTAAGTACTTTTTGCATGAAATACAATATTACCTTGAAACAAATTTTAAGATATTTTGAGCATTTCTTTTTTTATTCTAACCCTGTACATTGAAATTTTTTTCATTATCAATACAATTAGATTTAAAATGCATAAGTATTTTAACACAAAACTACACTAAACTGAACTGAGCTGAGCTGAACACACCCATGGCCATGGTTATGGTTATGATGGTTAACCCAGCATAGACTTGGTCTATGACTAAATTTCCACATTTCATTTTAAGGCGAACAAATGAACAAACTCTTATATTTGTAGATGATAGTATACTTACATATTGAAAAAGAGGACAGAGTACAAAAACAACGCAAAACTAGGATAGTCACATTATACTATTCTGAAAAAACCCCCACTGGAGAGGTTACCAGCACCAAAGATACCATTATCATCAACAACAGCAGCTTGCTTGGAACGCATTTAAGACATTTTGGTGTGAAAATTGAAAGCATTCAATGACACGATTTTACACGTAAAACCCTTTCGTGTTGATAAATATTTGGTACATTTCCTAGGGCGCAGGGACAGCAGGTAAGTAACTACACAAAAGCTTATGGGGGTGTGCTGCTAACTGAGGAGTGTTACTTATGTGTTGCCTTTGTGGTTTAGGTATACTGATAAAATTTAATGGGTTATATGACTATGATAGAGAGAGTGAGCCAGCAGAAAAGCATGTCAAGGAGCATGAGTGTAGATAGTATTCAAGCAACAAAAGAGAAATTTTTTACTATAAAAATTGAAGTGGGTGCATATTAGTTTTGTCTTTTGAGCTAACCTGGATTGGGATATTACAATGATTTTTCAATGTCAAAATGAACATTTTTTTCTTATTAAATTTTCAAAAAAAATAATGCTTTTAGGTGGCGCTAATTTTTTTTTTGGGCAATTTATTTTTTTTTTTGCTAGACTTGGCTGTTGATAAATTAGTTTTTTTTTTGGAGCTACACACAACTTCACTTTTGCATTTTGCTCTCAAATTGCCGGCTTTTTGTTTGCTATTTTGAGGGTAGCTTTAATTTACATATATGTAATTTGTATGCGCTGCTGTTGCGCATAGTAACAAAGGAGATTGCATATAAAATTTTTGTTTCACTGTGTTTCTTTTTCTTTTTGCCGCACCTTGACCATAGATTAAGCTTAGACAAGTCTGCTTTGTTATTGTTTTCTTGTGTCAATCTACATGATGTCACGTGTCACTGTACTTTGAACTATGTGCTTTTTGTTAGATTTCGCAAATTACTGTCCAAAGTGTAGGATGACAAAGTGGTGCAAAAATTCATAGCAAATTTAATTTAATTTAAGTGCGTTCTTTCCCAAATTCAGTAAATGAAATATACTTCAAAAAAGGTTCAAGCTCGTTATTGTTTATCTTGTCCAAGCAAGCTATTTTAAATTACGCACTCAAGGGTATATAGTATAAATTCATAAATGCATACTTTGCTGTTGTTATTTTAAGGCATATTTTTAACATTGTTTTTAATGTTTTCAATATCACAAATTACTGAAATGTCACGTCGTATGTGTAACATTTGATTTCATAAATCAATACAAAAAAGTTACTCATACGACAGGTAATGCATAAATAGAGAAGTATCTTTTTTTTTTTAAATCTACTATTTACATCATTTGCTTTTTTCAGAAACTAAAAAAGAATTTCCCCTACGTGGAGTTCAATTAAAAAAATAAATAAATTATAGGCAACAGTTACAGGCATAAGAAAAAAGGACCAATGTGGAACATCCTTAATTAGTAATGCGTAAGTAGCAGGGTAGCAAAAAATAAAAAGGCTCTCATTTTTTTTTTAATTTCCTAAGTAAGGGACTTCTACGTTCTTATCGTGCGGCAGAGGTTGAAAATCATAAAGTTCTAAGTTATATAAAAAATACGAACATTCTCTGCCATTGCGTTGTCTCTGCTTTATCGATTGAGAGTCCTTGAAAACTGTAAAAAAAAATAAGGGACCATAAACAATTTTATCGCGTCTGCCTTTTATATTAAAGAATGTGGTCATACATAAAAACAGATAAATGCAAGAGGCAGACATTTTTGTTGCTGCGTCTAAGTGTTTTCAATATTTTATGAGTGGCTTTATTGTCAGGAAAATTGCGATTATTATGAAGATTATGTCATAATAAACGAGAGAATCAACTTTGACAAAAAAAAATTGAATATTAAATCATTTAATAGCGTCTGCCTCTTGGCTGACTTCTTCCCTTACTTATAAAAAACAAAAAAATAGTGAATCAAGACGATTCCAGTGCAGCTTTTTCGATGGCAGACGGTTTTGATCGACGATTTTGACATATATGTATGTATAACCCTATGCATTTTGAAAAAACGTCTGCCTCTTGTATTTTCAGCTTCTAGGGGAAATACTGAATGCAACGAAATTTTGGAAGAAACCGATAAAACTATGTAATAGAATTTTTTTACATATTAACAATTGCTGTTATTAAAAACGCGGACGTCTGCCTTCTATATTTTCGTTATCTATACTATGTCTTAAACGCAATATATCAGGGGCAGACGCGATAAAATAATTTAATAGTGTTTTTTTTAATAATTTTTGTATTGAACTTTTTAGTCATTTATACAACCAACATGAGAAAGATAACAAGTGGATCAATTTAACCTGGTAATTGGTGACATATGTTTCGGCTATTACCACGTATAAACATATTTATATGCATATACATAGCCTCATCAGACCAGTTTTGGTTAAGTTGTACTGAGAATCGAACACCCGACCGTATGCATTTTTTGAATTGCGACGGCCGCTCTAACACTTGAGCTATTGGGTATGTGACCTTGATGTGTACAAAGTGCGTGTTTTTTTTTTTTTTAAATTTTAAATTCATTTAAAAAAAGGTTTGTTATCTTCACTTTACTCTAAGTTTTTCTAATTCGCCTAAGTGTGAACACATTGCATATCAATTCTAACGACAAAACGATATGGTTCCACTTACCTTTACTATTCAAATGTTTCAAAAAGCTTACATTTTCAAGAAAGTTAGTACAAAAAAACAAAAACTTTTTGAAAGTTCTTTAGGACATTGAAGGATGTTTCATGTTTTATAACTCTTGCTTGAAACTTGATTGAAATTCACCAAAAAATTTTTTTTAAGAGCAAATTTAAACTTTTCTATAACCAATAAAAGTAAAAAATAAATTTTAAACAATACAACCAATATAACCAAAGTAATTGTATGTAAAGACTCCATAATATTTTAAGCACAATTTTATGCCATTTGTTTTGACTTATTTTTAGAACAACTTACTAAGTTAACAGTCAAAACAGCAACAGTAGTTTAATGCTTGTTGTATGTCGCTTTCAAACATTACTCACTTTAACACAAACAGACTCACACATGCACGAAAAGGATATACTAACATATCCTTAATTTATTGCATGTTGTGTCTGCACATAATAATCCATTCAATATAATATTTCTGTCACCCTTTTAAAATTCTTAGACAACATGGGAAAATCATATAAACATGCAATTTCTTGGTTTATCAAAGTTCTTGTGCCTAAACATACGCTATGTACTTTTTAAGTTCACACATGTTTTAAACGCCACAAAGTATGCTACAGTAAATTTGTAAAACATTATGTAGTATCAACTTGTTATGTTTTCTTGTGAGACAAGTTCTCATATTTAATGTATGATTTCTTAGACATGTATGGGGCCATTGCAACCCAACTGGAAACGGAATCGCGTACAAAGCGCTTCGGATGTACTTCAAGGGAAGCTGCTTTCAATGCTCTTCCACTGCTTATCTCTTTTTACAACCTCAGCGACAAATAAACAGAATACTCCGAAAATTCATCGATGAAAAGTACTTACCTTATTTCTATCTTGCGTTTCATCGATGCGATTTATTTTTATTTTCACCTATTTCCCGATTTCATTTTAATAATTTTGTCTAATTAAGCATTAACATTCTGTAGCTGATCTAGCTAAGGAACGGCGTCGCACTCGAACTATGCTAGAAACGAAGCAGGTTCAAATCTCAGTCGAATCAAATTGTGTTATTGAAATCATTTTATAAATAAAAGTTGTAAGTAAAATTCAATTAAAAAGAATTATCTGTTCCAGGGTTTGAACCCGCGCGTTCTGCGTCACAAGCAAACGTTCTAACAACCGACTTAAATATACATTATTTTTACTATCGTCAAAATTATATATAAACTCCATTTCAATTTGTTGAAAAAATTTTGTAATAGAATTTTTTGTTTGCCTAACATTTCGCATACTTTGCATGTAGAAATGTAAGCAGAGTGTCTGCCATCTGCTGACTTTGTATTTGGAAATATTAGGGGTCTTTCTTGTTGGCTGCATGCTTTGTATGTGGAGATGTAGTCAACTCGTTAAACTATACAAGCATTTAGTAAGTGATGTTTTAAGGCAATGTGGCATTGGTTTGTTACACATTGTATATAGAGATGTAGGCGAACTGCCTACATTAGTTGTCTGTCAAAATGAAAAGTTGAGCTTTGAATTACTTTAAGCTAGCCAAAAAATATTAATAGACATGGTTGATCTCGTTAAACTGGGCATGTAAGAACACGGAATGCCCAGGTCCAAGCCCTGGTGGATTTTCGAATTAAATCGAAATTGGAAACTGCTTCCAAATTTCCTGTTGGGAAGTCAAAACGAAACGATTTTGCTAATTTTTTTGTTGTTTGTAATTATTGACTAGTTTTTGATGTACTCTTAAAACAATTTCTACTATAAAAACTGTTTTTACTGTTTTACAGATCGCACAAAATACCATTCGATGTTATATTTTATGTAGTCCGGCAATAAATTTTTAAATAATCATATTTCATTCCCCGGGACAATGGCTTCTATGGCGAGCGAGCTCATTATTCTGATGCCAAGCGATTTGAGAAACTGCCCGTGCGTAGCAATTCACCAAAGCAATTTGCCTAGGAATTGTAAAGAAGAGTTTCAAGTGACTGTTGTTAAAGGAGTAGTGAAACAAATTTGTACGTTCTTGGATTCGGAATTAATGTTTTTGTTGGATTTTTGTGACGTTTTTAAATTTTTAATTGAAAAATTTATACAGAACTAACTACTTTTAATATAACATGATAACAGAGGAGCAGCCTGACAACAACACCGACACCGTTCTTTGTTTCTAAGCATACACAGTAATCTCCCCTATAACACGGTAACTAGATTCGTTCCGCGTTATAAGAAAACGTACTGTGCGAGAATGAAATGTATAAATCATTATAAATTTCACAGTACGAAAATATAAAGCAGGAAATCCCCGCATTATATGGGGGAAAACACGTGTTATACGAGGGACTTGAAATCGCGTAATATGAAAACGCGTTATAAGAGTAACGTATTATGTGAGGGATTATTGTATTTACATTTGATGTCGCAATGTAAACAACAAAATGTAACATAGAATTATAATGCATTGAAGTATGAAGCTTAAAAAATGTAACTCTTCTAGAAAATTTAAGAGTCAATCAATCACCCTAGATGGATGATATAACAATCTTTCTAATGTTGGTTACGCACAAGGATACAAAAAAAATTTGTCATGTAAATGGCTTCTTAAAAATGTGTGTGTAAGTGTTAACTTTTGGTGAGGATCTCCCCATTTTATTTTCATTTCAACAAATTGAATTATATTTGTTACATTACTACATACGACCACATATTTAATATTTGTATATATTTCGCCCAAATTGGAATGTAGGTTTGTACTGTGCACATGCCGTGACAGTGTTAGTGTCAGGAATTAATTTTTGGCATTTCTTGCGTGCTATTGTATTTCGGTATACGATGTTGTGGTTTAATCTTTAAATGTTTTATATTTTAAGAAAATGGAGAAAATTAAAAATTTTAAATAACAAGGGTATTCAGTTACTTTGTGTTAATGTGTTTTTTTTTACCTTGACCTAAATAGCAAAGTTGTGAGCAGCTTAAAGTTTCAACACTTTAGTTTTTGTATATGCTTTGTTTTGCCTTTATATATAAACTAAAATTCTATTAATAATTGCGGTAATAACAGTTTTTTGTGATCTGCTTGACTTAAGTAAATATACAAAAATATAAAGTTATTACGTCTACCAAATGAATTTGCACATAATACGTGTAGTTATACACCCAACGTCACTCGAAGTGTTACTAGATTCAAATTATCAAACTATCAATGAAAGCTATTGTTCGTGAGCTTAGGCACTTCAAAGTGAACAAAATATTTGTCTACCGCAAAAAAAAAAGTTGCTACTGGGCCCGCAATGGTACAAAAAACGAAGAAGTGAATCAGCGCAATGTGCAACAGAGCGCATATATGATGATTTTTGTAAAATGTTGACCATTTTTCTAAAAAAAAAAAAAAATATTTTTTAGATAAAATGTATTAATGATGCATAATTTTTTTAGGATCTCAAGAAAGCCTCATTTCTTTTCCTTTAAAATGATATATCACTGCAAAAAATTTTTTCATTCAATCCATTTATTACCGGAAAGCAAAAAAAATCATTTATTGAATACTATACAACAGCTGTTGACAACTAATTGGAAACGAAATCATTCGTTGTGTTATTGGTAGTTTTTCACATTTATTTTTCCATGTGTACCAGAAATCTTATACATAATATAAATGTGGGACACGTAAGCTTAAAAAAAAGAACTTAATTGAAATCAAATTCATAGCATAAAAAAGTTTTATGAGAGATTTTCTGCTCAAACCTCAGGTTTAACTGAGTCAACTAATTGGAAACAAAAAAATAATTCGCAAAAAATAAAAGAAAAACTTGATAAAATATTCCAGAAACGATATTATGATGTTTTCACTGCTTGTAAGAACACTTTTTGACCTAATTTGCTTATTAGCATATCTTCAATCATGGGTAGTGACCAAAAGTTGTACAACGGCCATGCGAAAATCATTTGTTGAGCTTCGAAAGACGGCCATGAGATAGCAGGTTATGGCAACACAGCTAAATTGCTCCAAAAAGATGATATTCTGTGCACTTTATCATTTCGATAAGTATGACACAACAAAAAATGTTCCATCTGGGTACAAGGATCGTCAAATTGTGCGCAAGGCAAAATTGGATCCTCGTAAGACTGCTGCAGATATCCAGCGCGAAATAATTGATCAATACGACGCATAGATATCCAAACGAACTGTCGCTTGTCAATTGGTTGAGGCTGGGCTCCAATGACGATTTTCGCGCAAGAACCCATTGGTGACAGTTAAGCAGAGGAAAATCCACATACAATTCGCTAATACGCATGCCGGTTGGCCTCTCATTAATTGGAAGTGTGCATCTTTCGGACGTTTTGCATATCTTCCACCATCTATTCTAAGGCGGTTGATCTTCGATTTTTCACTCCATACCACATACTTCTATTTAATGAGCGTAAAACTGGCATGCGCCTTAATTTTAATTGCTTTCCGGTGAAAAAAAGGGTTAAGATGCAAATATCTGGAACAAGTGATACATCATTTTAAAGGAAAAGAATTAAGCATTTTTGAGATTTTTAAAAAATAACACATTAATAAACCATTTTTTGAAAAAAGTTATAGTTTCATGAAAAAAAAAGGTCAACATTCTATAAAAATCGTCATAACTCGAAAACTGCACAACAAATTTCAAATATTTATGGGTTGATATCATACTTTATTAAATTACCATTAATATTATATCCATAATTTGGAAATCTTCCCAGTGGTTCCCAACTTATATCGGTTTTTATAAAAGCTATATCTGGAACTTCTGATGGCTATATCTCCTAAGCTATATCCGAGCGAGACTTTTTGATTACTTATTCTTTTTTAAAATCAAAAACTACATGAGAAAATGTTGGTTTTAAGAAAAAAGAAGGATTGCTCCTAAAGTAAGCTTAAGCCGCCACAAGTAACTTGGGAACTTCGTACTCGAAGAATTTAATACATAAAAAGACTTACCTTTATTTCGCAGCGTTTTTAAATGCTATTGTGCATACAATTGCACTGAATGTGAACCAAAAACTTATTTTCTTGCTTGATGAATACAAAGAAATTTTGCTTCCGACATTTACACAGATATGCCGGGCTGGGCACAGACGATGTTAAAGATCTTTCTTTTTTAAATCACTAACACATATGCCCCTTATCAAGGTGGCTTATTTAATGCACAAATGCTTGCTACTTTTATTTTCAAAATATTTAAATCGATTTTGATGAAACTCTACAAGATTGTGTATTAAATAAGTAAAAAATATTTTCCCAGCGACGGCATTAGCGCGGTAACACCTTCACTGTTTGCTTATGGAACATAGTTTTTTATTTTATTGTAACACTTTTTTACAGTACTTTTTATGCACTTCTTAAATTTTAATTTATTTAAGCACTTGGTCACTTATTTCAAAGTTATTTTATGTTTTAAGTTAAATTTTAACTAAATTTAAGAAAACTAAAGCTGCTCTAACAGAGCCGAACTAAGCTGTCAAATGAGGCGGCAATGCCAGGGCTGACCCATGCATTAAAAATTAAGCTTATGCACCTTAGGGTGCATATGCACACACTCGAATTTGTTGCAAGCAAGGTGAAAAGTCTTTATGTTATCACTTTTTTTGAGTGATGGTGGCAACGCCCAAGGTTTCAAATTTCAACAAGCACTGGCGTTCAAATTGGCGAGACAAGTCTATAGAAGCTCCAAGTCTTTTTGAGAAAGAATTAAGGTTTTAGCGTTGTAAAACAAACAAACTACGCTAGCTCAACAGCCGCAAACAAAAAGGATTAATAACACAGCAATTTAACAGTCGGTACTATCGAGAACAGGCGCAACACCAGAAGATGTCATGCAAATGGAAACGTGCTATGTGGATCACTGCAAAAATTAAAATGGAATGCAGTTTATTGCAGTAGGATTAGGAGTACGAAATCTACGGGGCTTGATTTCACACACAAATGACAGGTCAAGTGCTATAAGAGTAAAGAGTTAAAACAACAACAACTTCATCAAAGCCTCAGGATGGACTTTAAGCCAAAGGTCGGCATGGTGGAGCTCTTTCTAAGTAGGAGGCTATAAATTCTTACAAAAGGTAACATCAAACAATGCTCATCGCTACGCCAGCTCACTTCTAGTCAGGAATTCTTCCTAAGTAATTAGAGATTCACGCACAAAAATATCAGCAAAGGAGCATGGGTAAAATCAGTCTAAAGTAAGACAACGTCCTTGTGAACAAATGGAAAGTGAATACTATTGCAGAGAAGAAGTAGAAGCGCAACTATTGATAGTGAGCACAACCCGGTGAAAGCAGATTTCTTAATTTAAGAAATAAAATAATTGCTGGAAGGCATTGCAATGAACTTATTGATGAGCCTTAAAACTTTTCAAAACGAAAATCGCTTAATAATCAAAAATCAATAAATAAACTTCTCATTCGTAGCTATCTCTAAGCTCTTAGTCTTTATATACTAGCAAACAGCTCACTAATTAGTTTATACAATTTTTAAGTACCTTTAAATGTTCATATAGCTCAAAAATCATTTTGGGAGACTACCTAATGATAGTAACCCGCAAGCTCTCAATCTCTTTGTTGTCAGTTTGATATTTTTCATACCGTGGAGGAGCGATCACTAATTAGTTTATTGATTTGCTAAGCAGCTCCGAATGTATGCAGTAGTTAAATCTAGATCCTAGTCAGCAGTGAAGGGTCCCTACAGGCTCTTTCGTTTTGTGTCTGTTTTGTTTATGCTTAAACTCCTACATTTTTGAAAAAAATTCCAAATGTGCAGATATCTTTATGTAAACTCTTAGTTCATAAGGACATTTAATTTATGATTAACTTTAACTTTTATTTTTCAAGAGCCTAGTTGGTGATTCTAGCTCAAACAACTTAAGTGCTGTCTCTTATATATAGGCACTTTCAACATTATCAAGTTTCGTAGGTATTTTTTATCTTTTCTAAGTAATTGCTTAACAAAAAAATTTGCATAATAACGAGCAATTACTTTGCAGGCGTATGTAAGCCCACACAGTCACCATACTATTTGATGGAAATCTATTTTGTCTCGCACCAACTTGTAGCTTGTATCAGGCTATTTTAATATCACTCATACAGCCTTTTATTACAAGCATTTAGATAAACGCTAGGGTATACGCCTTAGTGTATGCAAAAAATGCCAAGCACATGCAAACACAAAAACAGGTGAGAACGAACAAACGGAAATGAATGTTTGTTTTTCAAAAACCTAAAGCTTAGGCAACCAGGCTAAGCATGAAATGAGGTAGGTATTTACTCACTCGAGTCACGACCTGAAAAGAAACTAAAGTGAAAGTTTGTGTCACATTTGGTTACGGACTTAAAAGAACAAAATACCCGAATCACAGTTGTGTGATCTGTTTGTGCCTCTACTTAAGTGGGAAAAGTTGAGCCCTTATAATTTTATTATTTTGCTAGAGTTTTAAATCTCAAACTTTTTTAAAATTTATGGTATTTTTCGTTGCAAATCAACAGCCAGCAAAACCAACTATATTTAAATTAATCGATGGCTCTTTTTGTTGCATAGTTTCAGGCGTCGTGCCCAGAATTGACAGTTTTTCATAGCGTGCTTTTAGGCGTTATTTACATAGGTTGTGAATATTTTTTGTTTTGTTTTTGTTAATTGTTGCATATGTTAGCAGGGAACCCCACTGTGTGGTAGACAGCAATGTAGAGGTCGGTAGTAGTAGACCGATTTCTATTATTTTCCATTGGCACGAAAGCGCACAAAAAATACCACATCTAAAGGAGCGCCAGTTTTGGAATATTTTAATAATATGTAGGTGATTTTTTTTTGTCATTTCTAATGTTTTTTTTTTTTTCAGTAATTTGGGTGCGCTTGGTGGCGAGTTATTTAATGGACATGTAATTTATTATTTATTAATGTTTTTCTTGTTTGTGCTACCAACAACACTTTCTGCTTACAATATGAATGAGTTACTTGACTGACTCAATGGGTGGTGTTTGTGTTGGCTGATATGAAATCACGTGTTGATTTTGATTATAGTTGCTGACACCACCACAGCTGTTGAAAAAGCACGACAGGAAAAGATGTTTACAGAGCCGTAGTATAACGGAAGTTAAGGAAATTGAATTCAATTGTGTGGGCTGAGGCGTGAGCGAATTAATTAACTTAAATTATTTATTATTGTTAGGAAGGTATTGTTTTTGTAGTGTGTTTTCTCGATAATGAAAATAAGAATTTCGAAGTCAATTATGTTGCTATTGTTTTGATAAAGTCTTCGATTCAAATCAGCGATGGGTAAAACATTGATTAGATGGCTCCACTTGACTTTAAGCACCAAACACATTGTTTTTTTTTTCTCAAGTTTTTAACGCATGTTTATAATGGTCTCGATACATTTCGGCAGATTCTTTAATTATATCCATGACTATTAGACCGGGTCGAAATTTATATTCAGCCAGACACCGACTCAAAAGTTAGAGGGACCCTAAAAACGATATTTGCGTCACTTTGTTTTCGTTCCGAGAAAAACCAATGGAGCACTTTTGTTTCTCTTGAAGGTCCTTTTTGGCTAAAAAAATGTGTTTTTTGCTGATAACTTGTTTTCCTTCACAGAATGGATACCTTAATTTGCTTGAAAAATAAACAAGAAATATTAAAACATTAAATATTATTATGTTTTTGCGATGTTTCAACGGTTTCGACAATTTCGTTTGTATTGATCGGCGATGGACAAACACTATCAAATGGAGTGAAATCGTTTCCAAACAGCAAATACATTATTTATGTTGTTGTTGTTATTATAGATGTACATAAAAAAAAAAAACAATTAAAATTACTATACATAGCTTTTTAGCTTAGGAAGGTTGCTTGATGTTTGTTGTATTTTGTGCACGTTGTGGTTTCTGTTATATTAGATTTGTGCAGGGTGATGCGGAGTCCCTTCCCAATTTACTATAAAGTGAAAGATAAAAATTAGAGATAAATTATTTCCAAATTAATGTTTAATTCAATATGGAAAATGATATCGATTAAGTGTCCACCACTAGAATAAACACAAGCTGTCTGTTAGCTCCCGTTAAGTCTTTATTTTGTTGATGTAGTCCTTTTTATTTAAGTAGCTGAGCTTGGAGCTGTCAGATCAGGTGATCACGGCGATCATATCAAGCTGCCATTTGTTGATAAGCGGTTCGAAAATTGTTCCTGCAACAAGTTCATGGTCTCACGAATAGTGTGGTCCTTAGCACCATCTTGCTGAAACAATAGGTTGATACTGTTGCTGTTAGCTCGTACAAGTGGAAAAGAGCAATTCCTGAAACATGCTTCTGTAATGATCGTTCAGTAGAACTGTTCTTTTCAATAATTTACCAGGCTCAATGTCTGAAACATAACAAAATCAAAATATTCGCTAAGGCTAAGCGATTAGCTTACTCTTCTAGCACAAACTTGCAGTTGTGAATTAAGGCCCTCTTTATGTATCTCGATTCGTCTCTAATTTCCATTCCTAAAAGTATCCTAGTACAATTTTTATATTTGTAGTCAAACATTCATTAAGCACAAGCTAGATATTTTTGTTTTCATTTAAAATATAATAGCATATTTTCAGGCTTGAAAATTGGACACGAAACGAGACGAATTACATAAAGAGGCGCCAATTTTTTTTTCGTTTTATGTATTCGATCAAAACATTTTAGTTGTATATTTTAAAAAACTTAGATATTTTATTATTTTAACTAGCATGTTTTTTTTTTTTTAATAATAATATACATTATTACATAGTTAGATAATAGGATTGTTTTGCATAAAAACATTTAAAGTATAGATAATATCATTATAAATAGTTAAGCTATACATATGTAAATACAAAATCAACAAACGAGAAACACAAAATTAAAACAATTTTGCTTTATACATTTTTAAGCTTGCTATCTGAATGAAAAAACTGGAAATACAGAAATAAGATGACATTTAAAACGTTGTTTTACTATGGCTCAATTAAAAAACCAATACTGCCTTAAATTTAAGTTAGATTTAAAATCAAAATGTGTTTGTTATTGGTACAAAACAGAAAAAAAGTAATTAAAATTGAACACATTTATATATCTTAAGGCTTTGCTAATCATAGGGTCTTAGTGCGACCTCATATCTTACTGATGAATTCATACTACAATTTACACAAAAGGCATTTTAAACGGTAAGGATTTTAAACACGACGTTTGAAAAACACAAAACTTTTGAAAAAAAACAAATTTTTTGAGACAAATCACGTTCCAAAAACGATCTATGTATGTACGCATAATAACAATTATTTAAAATTTTCTAAGATTCAGTTTGCTTATTCTTTTAAGCTTTTGAAATAGAGACCAGTTCTAAGCCGCAATACATTGCTGTATAATCGTCAGAGCTTTAAAACGCAACTATTCCATTGGCATAAAAACGAATTGTCTCTTAATTCGAATTAAGAAAAAAATTTTTAAATTGATTTTTCGAGAATTCTGCACGGAGCTCACGTTTTCTTCTTTTTTTGGTGGGCATGGTTTAATATTTACAAAAAAAAAAAACGCTCACAAACGAAAAGAAATTTCGGCCAAAACCAATGGAAAATGGGCTCAAATTCGATTTCTTTTTTTTTTAATCGACTTAAACTGTTGTCCCTTTTGAACACTGATATGAAATCAAAATTCATTGCAAAAACCCTTTAAAAATTAATTAGTTTAATGTAATTTTCCACAGCTCTGTTTCAATTGTGCAATACCTAAATATTAACGTCTATTCTTTTTATAGTTAAATTATTGTTTTCGCATAAAAAATATAGACAAACATTTATTTATACATGAACTTAACAATTTGAAAAATAAACACGCTTACTTGTACTTAAATCTAATCTAGTGTAGAATCATATTGATTCCATGGTTTTTGGGATACATATAATACAAATATTGTCGTTAACGCACTTATTAAAAATATCACATCGAACCAACGATGATAGAAATTAAAATGTAAGCTACCTAAAACTTCTGTGATTATCACACGATATTCGGCAGGCATGTTCATGCGCATCAGTAACACCGACGAGCAAAAATACATGCCCATAATCTGGGCTAATATTAAAACTATAATATTTGATGATTTACTAGATGATATCCTATAGAAAAACTGTAAACACGAGCAACATTTTATTATGATATATTATGGAAGTGATAGATTTAATGTATGATGTACCTTAGTTAAAGTCAACAATAAACCTCGTATAGATGTCACCACTATGCAGCCTACTAAGATAAAGGAAATATGTTGATTCCAAAATGCTAAATCAATGTCGAAGCCACACCAATGCACGGCAATTTCAAGGCCACGTGTTACTGGATCCTTGCGTCCAACACGATCGAAAATTATATTGACTGTGGACTGTCCAGATAAAATACAATATAAAATTAAATGCATATGATTTCAATTAATTTCAGTTATAAATTCAACTCTATTTAAAATGAATCGAAATAAGCTTACAATGAAAATTTTCCACAAGCAATAGACACTAAAGAAATGTCCAAGTACATTAAAGTATTTGCCCTGTAATGTTTGCGACCATTTTTGTCGTTCTTGCATGTTTTTTGATGAATTTATTTCTAAGAAAGTTTGACGCATAATTTCCTCACAGCCGTAAATTTCCATGCGCAGCTGACCAATATCTATATGTTCAAGAAACTATTGTTAAAAAATCTTATTATTTATGTGAAAGAATAAATACTTTCGCCACCTAAGTCCACACGATCTACAGCTGAACGCAAAATATTCCATATACGTGGCTTCGAATGATTGCTCTTATTACGTCGATTTAATTCCAAGGCAATGCGCTTCTTTTTACCAGTTATCATATCCACTGTTAATGCTAAACGTCGTTCTAAATTAATAATGTCACTTTGTGAGACAGGTCTGTGAATGAAAGAAACAATTTCAATTTAAAATGTGAAACAAAGTAACAAATATATTACAAATATTAAGGGCAGGAGGGAGAATTTAAAAATGAGCTAAGCAACAAAATATTAAACACAATTAAAAATTTAAAAAACTGAGCTGAAAAACACTCTTGTTACGTTGCTTGATGGAGATATTCATTTTCTATTTTTCAGTTTAACTTAGCATTGTAATTGCATTTTGATTCTCCTTCGTTTTCTTTTAATATTTTGTATTGTAATGATTCTTACTTGATAAAGTACGTCATGCTCGTGTAGGGATAATTGACAGCACCAAACCCTGATAGTATAGCCATTACAGTAACACCAATAACACCAATGCGGGAAACACCCTAAAATAACAATTGAAACTAAAAATAAAATTCAAACATTCAACATACCCAACTAACCTGCTCTATAGTAAAAATGCCATGAGAGACACTGAGCAATGGGAATGGGTCTCCAATTTTCCATAGACCATATAAAAATATAATCCAACATATTATGGTCATGATGCGCACCCACTTGGTGGAAACTAAAAATAAATAAGAGAAAATTAATTGTGATAATTTTAAATAAAGTTCTATTTCTACAAACGTAATTTCAATGGGTAGAAGACATTAACCCTGCGAAATTCCTAAGAATTTTTACAGATGAGACTAAATCTGATTTTTTTTAATGATTTGATTATTGAAAACAAGAATATGTTATTAGTCGGGATTACTAGTGCAAAAATCACTATCATTTGGTCGTATCTTTTTATTTTTGATAACTTGTAGATACCATCGGAATACAACTTTTAGCTAAATAAAACCTCAGATATATTGCTTGCATCAAAGTTTGGACGATAAAAGGTCATGTTTTACACGAAATCTATTGAAGAAACATTTTAAGACTTATTGTTTTTTGGATGCTCTATTGGATTTTGGTCAAGTTTTTTAATTTATAAAAAATATTAATAAGAATGTCTTTTTTGGTTATATAAATAAAATATTCAATTTCTGAGGCATGGATTACTTTAATTTTTCTTTAAAAAAACATTTTGTAGTCTGAACTTTTTTTTTTAATTTAATACTAGGAGGCTACAAGGGTATCATCGAAATATCACAATAAAATGTTCGTTTTTTGTTTTAAACATCCTGTCAGGATATATATACCACTTGAGTTATCGAACCATTTTGCAATACGTGAATATTTTTGTTTGTTTTCATTTTGAGATAGTTCTGTGGCCACAAGAAAAAATAGCTTAAGTCGAACTGTTATCATAAGGCAAAGAAACATAAGTTTTAAGCATAAGCATGAGAATTATACTGTTTTGACTTATAATCACAGATCAACTTTAGCTGATATTCCTTGTCGCCACAGAGTTTTTAACAATTTTACTATTGAATTCCATCCGATATTTGTAATGTCAATACTTAAAACCAATTGTTAAATAGCATGACATGGAAAAGTATTGTCAGATTTAGTTTCTAACTTCTATTTGAATCACCCATTATAAAATTTTCCTCTTCCAACATGTTTAAAATATATTTTTTTTTACTTTTTCTACTCACCAAATGTAATGCTATTGATAACCGAATAGCAAATATAAATCGGTATTACCGCTATCACCATCAACAACAACAACGTGAGCCCCAAGCGCCAATGGAAGTAGCGTGAACTGGATTCCAATACACCCAGTATTTCAAAGATAATCAACTCGAACATAGTAATTGAAAGTGCGAATGTTAGCGAAAAAATCAGTTGTACGGAAATGTGACGAATTTCATAATTTTTAAAAAGTTGCTTAACAAAAAAAAGCCAGCCACCGGCGAAAAATAGGACCTAGTTTTATTAGAAAAACTTAGCTAAAAAATGGTTATTTTTGCATAATTTAATCTTACGCTCACCTGTGATACAAAAACAATTATACAGTCTTCAAGAAATGCCATGATAATGGTGTTTTTAATTTTTTTAGTTTAAATAAAACGTTGCTATTTGCTATGCTTTATTTCAAAAGCATTTTCTACAGCTATAAATCTAAATTTTTCCGAAAAACAAACTAATTGGCAAAACATCAGCCGTAAAAATGCCAACGAAGTATGATAAACAAAAGAAATAATTTGACAGCTGTTCGAGCTTAGTCACAGTTAAGAATACACTGGAAAATGTTCGCGCTCACAATCAGAGATGGTCTAGTTTTTACACACTTCCATGAATTTATTAAAAAATTCCGCAATTATTTATTTGCTCGTACTAACATTGAATTTAAAAGAATATATGAATAATTTATTCTCCTACTCCACTTATTGAAGAAATTTCCGTAAACATAAAATCGATAATTGGCTCAAATTTTGGTCGAAACTTATTCGTTCCGATATGGCATGCTACCATATTTATTTATTTATTCTTATTTCATTACTTTGCACAAAAATAGTTTAACTTTATACATATTTGTAATATATTTAACTGATTTTTAATGGAAAAGGAATTGTAAGCTCGGCGTCAACTAAATAGTTGTGCGATAGTCGGCCAACTCTTTTTTTATATTTCTAATTTTTGACGCAATAACTGTGCATATTATTTATTTTTTGTAACCTTATACATATATTCTAGTCCTGAAACAACACGAAATTATTCTAGACATTTCTTACCTTTTCCGACTGTTTAGCCCAAGGACACACGGCCAATTTTCAACGAGCGTTGTCCACAAATCCGTAGTTAGTAATTTGATCGTGTGGTTCATTGCACATAATTTTGTAGAATGCTGAAACTCACGTTAGCAAACGAACGTTGAAACAACGCAGATGGCTGACATCCACAGCTGCTACAGCTGTAAAATCTGGTGTTAGCGCATGAAACTAATTGAAGACGTAAAATTGCGCCGAAAATGCAGTGCAGCCCTGGATAATTGCAGAAGAAGCACTGTAGTACTTGTACGCCCCCAAAGTCTGTCAAAACGAAAATGACATTAAAAGTGAAAAATAGTGCCTGATACGAGAACAGCCAACAAAGAAGAAAATAAAACGTAAATGTGTTAATATTTTCATCTGCAATGACGAAAGAAATTCACAAAATTTGTTTTTAATATCTATAAATTACTAAGAAAATGTAAAAGTGCAATAATAAAATATAGTTTAGGTTGTAAAAAAGTCAATTATAAATCTTTCGGTTTTAGAGCAAACGTTTTTTTAATTTGGTCTCAATTTTTCTAATGGCCTGCAGAGAAGTGGTGACCAATTTAATGTACATAATTAACTAATTAGCATTGTACGTGAACTGTCGAATAAATGTTAAATAAGCTTAAGTTAAATGTAACTAGTTGAAAACGATTACACAAAATTTTAAACAAAGGCGAGAAAGAAAGGTCGGGTCAGGTGATTCCAGTTTTTGAAAAATTCAACTTTCTTAAAAATGTCGTGTTATTTCCGGCAAAATGGTGATACTGAAGTCACAATACCTAAATATATAGAGTCTTCTACGGGAGTCACATATTACGACATTAAAGTACGCGTCGGAAATGTTGAATGGATGGTGGAACGCCGATACAAGGATTTCGATCAAATGCACGATAAGCTTGTGGAGGAAATAGCAATTTCAAAAAAATTGCTGCCACCAAAGAAGGTATTAATCTTTTCAATTCGTGTAATCACTGTACGAACTTACTACTTGCATTTCTCTCCTTTAGATCGTTGGTAACAAAAATCCTATATTTCTAGAGCAACGTCGTCAGCAGCTAGAACAATATGTTCAAGAGCTGCTTATTTTCTTTCGCATACAACTACCGCGTGTTGTTGCTGAGTTTTTGGAATTTAATAAATACGATATAATTTATTTGCTGCAGGACATGGCCAAGTTGTTTAATGATAGTGGAGATTCGCTTTTAAGTGCGAAAAAAGAATTCAATATGTCAGCCCTGGAGGCGAGTATTTTCTGAAAAAATTAAAATTTTCATTCATTTTTATACCTTTTTTTCTTTTTCTCATAGGTATTTGCAATTAGCGAAAGATTGTGCTTACCCTGTCCACCGGAAAGCATTGAGCAACGTGGAAAATTTGATTTTTCGCATGTGTTAGATTTTTGTACACAACTTGAAGTGCTTATTGTCTCACCCGTTAAGGTAAGCTTGACTAATGTGATTCGAGTTTCAGAGCTTGAATTTTTGATATCTTTTGTTTCAGGATAATTCTAGTTTTACCAACGACTACAACACTGTTGATGTGCCTATCGGACGTAGTAATATCATTCCGAAAAATCTTTGTTTTAATTTAAATGCATTCCGTAATTTGAAAACCTTAAAATTTTTCGGCCTGTCTACGGAAAACATTGTTGATATAGGTAAGTCATTTTGTAAAAATTAAAAAACCTTATTTTGATTTTGCTTATTATTTTAAAAAACTTTTATTTTTATTTATTTATTAAAAACACAATTGGATGCATTTCGACCAGCCTGCTGGTCATCTTCTGCAACACGAATGAAATTGAAATTCAAAAAATAATCATAAACAAAGCATTCTATGCGAAATGTGAAAAAAATTACATATGTCAATAACCTAACATATATGTACATACATTGAGATTGACAACGGGTAAAAACGAATTAGAAAAACAACAACAAGAAACAAATAAGAAAAAGAGTGTTTCAAAAAATATTTTAAATTAGTTAATTTGGAGTGTTTCAAAAAATTTTTTTAAAATATATAAAAAATTTTTTCTAAATTATTTTATACTGCAAAAATTAAATAAATCTGAAATAATATTTCCTTTGTCTAAATTTATAGCATTTCTATCTTTTTGTATGTAAATGCTTTCATATGCATCCAATTTGTTGTAATCATTCACATGTTTTCTTAAAAATACATTTTCTTTAGAAAAGTTCCAATGTGAATTATTAAGAACATGATCCGCAAAGGCTGACTTCTTTGGCTGATTTTTTTCTATGTAGCTGACATGCTCTTTGAAACGTTTTCCAATCCCTCTTCGTGTTTGGCCGTAATACTTTTGTTTGCAGTCTCCACATTCAATTTCATAAATCCCGGCTTTGTCTAAATCGGCGATTTTGTCTTTTGTTGAACTTAAATGTTGCTTAATTTTGTTGTTGTTTTTAAATACCAATGTCATATTGTGTTTCTTAAACACTGATTTCAATTTGTTTGTTATTTCTGGTACAAAATGCAAGGCAACTCTTTTAGTCTCATCGTCCTTATTTATGGCCTGTGTTTGTGTATATAGAGTTGTCATTTTAGACCGCATTACTTTTTTTGAATGTTGTTTAATTATTTTGTCGACCAATTCTACTTTATATCCATTTTTTAGGGCAATGGTTTTAATATGTTCATATTCTTTGTTGAAATTTGCTATAGATAAAGGTAATTTAACTAACCTGTGCACCATTGAATGGAATGCGGCTAATTTATGTTGAATTGGTGTATGGGAATCAGATGGGATATATCTCATTGTGCTGGAATCCTTGTGGTAGATCCCAATTTCGATTTTTCCATTCACTCTATTTAGCATAAGATCCAAAAATGGAATACTTCCCTCTCTTTCTTCTTCCATGGTGAACTTAATTGATGCGCATTGAGAATTTAAAATATTCAACAAAGGGATCACTTCCTGTTTCTTGACAATTGCAAAAACATCATCAACATAGCGTAGCCAAAGTTTTGGGAGTTTTTTTGTTTTTTGTAAATTTATTTCAAATTCCGCCATAAATACTTCAGCTAATACTGGGGATAAAGAGTTTCCCATGCTTGTCCCTTTTTCTATTTTAAAAAATTCACCACGAAATTGAAAAAAATTTTGTGCCATACAACATTTGCCAATATTCATATAAATTTCAATCCTCTCCGCTGGTACTTCATGTACAACAAGGTGATTTTTTAAAGCATTCAAGGCTTCAGGAACTGGTATTGATGGAAAAAGTGATTCTACATCAAAAGATACCATGATTTCGTCACTTTGAATTGTGATGTCTTTAATTTTTTCAACAAATTCAAATGAATTTTTAACGGAAAGACTCTTTACATTTGGAACACTCTTAAGTTCACTCACTAGCCATTTTGAAATTTTTTCCATTGGTGCATTTATATTGCTCACTATTGGTCGGACCTTTTTGCCAGATTTATGAATTTTCGGTAGGAAATATATTCGAGGTACTTGAGGATTGGATACCAACAAACGCCACTTAAACCTTTCTCCAAAAACGCTGCTAATATTTTTACGAACCTCGTCCGCTTTTTTAACCATCGCTGGTAATGGTGATTTTTTTATCTTTTTGTATCCACATTCGTTTATTAAATTTGTGGCTCTTTCTTCGTAATCTTTTTTATCCAAAATTACTACTTTATTGCCTTTATCGGCTTTTACATAAACACAATCTTTTTCTTTTAATGTTTTTATTGCATTCTGAATTGTAGTATTTGGTTTTTTATTTTTTTGGAGATTCAAACTTTTAATAATATTTTTCGTTTCCGTACGAATTTCATTTTGCACCATCGATGGTTTAAACTTTAAAATCGTCTCAATGTCAGCAATCAGGTCAGTCAGGTTTGGGTTATTTGGCTTAACAGAGAAATTTAAACCTCTATTCAAAAGTTCTAATTCATTTGTATTAAATTGTTGTTGTGAAAGGTTACATACAACGTCATCGATAACGCTCGCAGTAGAATCCACAGTTACACCTTTTTGTTCCTTAATTAGTTGTTGCAACTTTTTCTGTTGAGTCTTTAATTTTTCATCCTGCCTTGTGGTTTGTTCCACTTCGAACAAAAATTGGATCCAATGGTACATGCTGTCTCTTGCAGAAAAATCATTCGCCATTAGTAAGTGTAATTCGTAAAGTTTAATTTCAATGGAAGACAATTCGGCATACTTTTCTTTCAATTCTAGATTTAGCCAAAGTTGTTCAGCTTTCAATTTCACTTTTTTAGTAACGTTATTTTCTACTGCACATTTGAGTTTTATAAATTTTGGTTTTACTTTGTTTTCCTTGCACCCTTTTAAAAAAATAATGTCGCACTTCAGCTTTTCTACTTTCATTTTCAATCGAGTAAATTTGTTCATATTTGGTTTGGTAGCCATATCAATTTATTTATACACGAACCAGCCGCAAAATCTTTCCTTATTTTGTAAAAATTAAAAAACCTTATTTTGATTTTGCTTATTATTTTAAAAAACTTTTATTTTTATTTATTTATTAAAAACACAATTGGATGCATTTCGACCAGCCTGCTGGTCATCTTCTGCAACACGAATGAAATTGAAATTCAAAAAATAATCATAAACAAAGCATTCTATGCGAAATGTGAAAAAAATTACATATGTCAATAAATATAATTCATAAATCTGGCAAAAAGGTCCGACCAATAGTGAGCAATATAAATGCACCAATGGAAAAAATTTCAAAATGGCTAGTGAGTGAACTTAAGAGTGTTCCAAATGTAAAGAGTCTTTCCGTTAAAAATTCATTTGAATTTGTTGAAAAAATTAAAGACATCACAATTCAAAGTGACGAAATCATGGTATCTTTTGATGTAGAATCACTTTTTCCATCAATACCAGTTCCTGAAGCCTTGAATGCTTTAAAAAATCACCTTGTTGTACATGAAGTACCAGCGGAGAGGATTGAAATTTATATGAATATTGGCAAATGTTGTATGGCACAAAATTTTTTTCAATTTCGTGGTGAATTTTTTAAAATAGAAAAAGGGACAAGCATGGGAAACTCTTTATCCCCAGTATTAGCTGAAGTATTTATGGCGGAATTTGAAATAAATTTACAAAAAACAAAAAAACTCCCAAAACTTTGGCTACGCTATGTTGATGATGTTTTTGCAATTGTCAAGAAACAGGAAGTGATCCCTTTGTTGAATATTTTAAATTCTCAATGCGCATCAATTAAGTTCACCATGGAAGAAGAAAGAGAGGGAAGTATTCCATTTTTGGATCTTATGCTAAATAGAGTGAATGGAAAAATCGAAATTGGGATCTACCACAAGGATTCCAGCACAATGAGATATATCCCATCTGATTCCCATACACCAATTCAACATAAATTAGCCGCATTCCATTCAATGGTGCACAGGTTAGTTAAATTACCTTTATCTATAGCAAATTTCAACAAAGAATATGAACATATTAAAACCATTGCCCTAAAAAATGGATATAAAGTAGAATTGGTCGACAAAATAATTAAACAACATTCAAAAAAAGTAATGCGGTCTAAAATGACAACTCTATATACACAAACACAGGCCATAAATAAGGACGATGAGACTAAAAGAGTTGCCTTGCATTTTGTACCAGAAATAACAAACAAATTGAAATCAGTGTTTAAGAAACACAATATGACATTGGTATTTAAAAACAACAACAAAATTAAGCAACATTTAAGTTCAACAAAAGACAAAATCGCCGATTTAGACAAAGCCGGGATTTATGAAATTGAATGTGGAGACTGCAAACAAAAGTATTACGGCCAAACACGAAGAGGGATTGGAAAACGTTTCAAAGAGCATGTCAGCTACATAGAAAAAAATCAGCCAAAGAAGTCAGCCTTTGCGGATCATGTTCTTAATAATTCACATTGGAACTTTTCTAAAGAAAATGTATTTTTAAGAAAACATGTGAATGATTACAACAAATTGGATGCATATGAAAGCATTTACATACAAAAAGATAGAAATGCTATAAATTTAGACAAAGGAAATATTATTTCAGATTTATTTAATTTTTGCAGTATAAAATAATTTAGAAAAAATTTTTTATATATTTTAAAAAAATTTTTTGAAACACTCCAAATTAACTAATTTAAAATATTTTTTGAAACACTCTTTTTCTTATTTGTTTCTTGTTGTTGTTTTTCTAATTCGTTTTTACCCGTTGTCAATCTCAATGTATGTACATATATGTTAGGTTATTGACATATGTAATTTTTTTCACATTTCGCATAGAATGCTTTGTTTATGATTATTTTTTGAATTTCAATTTCATTCGTGTTGCAGAAGATGACCAGCAGGCTGGTCGAAATGCATCCAATTGTGTTTTTAATAAATAAATAAAAATAAAAGTTTTTTAAAATAATAAGCAAAATCAAAATAAGGTTTTTTAATTTTTACAAAATAAGGAAAGATTTTGCGGCTGGTTCGTGTATAAATAAATTGATATGGCTACCAAACCAAATATGAACAAATTTACTC
Organism: Tricholauxania praeusta; assembly: GCA_949775025.1. Classification (NCBI taxonomy): domain Eukaryota; kingdom Metazoa; phylum Arthropoda; class Insecta; order Diptera; family Lauxaniidae; genus Tricholauxania; species Tricholauxania praeusta. The sequence continues at coordinate 110,014,038 of OX459031.1, read as the reverse complement.
GATTGAAAATGAAAGTAGAAAAGCTGAAGTGCGACATTATTTTTTTAAAAGGGTGCAAGGAAAACAAAGTAAAACCAAAATTTATAAAACTCAAATGTGCAGTAGAAAATAACGTTACTAAAAAAGTGAAATTGAAAGCTGAACAACTTTGGCTAAATCTAGAATTGAAAGAAAAGTATGCCGAATTGTCTTCCATTGAAATTAAACTTTACGAATTACACTTACTAATGGCGAATGATTTTTCTGCAAGAGACAGCATGTACCATTGGATCCAATTTTTGTTCGAAGTGGAACAAACCACAAGGCAGGATGAAAAATTAAAGACTCAACAGAAAAAGTTGCAACAACTAATTAAGGAACAAAAAGGTGTAACTGTGGATTCTACTGCGAGCGTTATCGATGACGTTGTATGTAACCTTTCACAACAACAATTTAATACAAATGAATTAGAACTTTTGAATAGAGGTTTAAATTTCTCTGTTAAGCCAAATAACCCAAACCTGACTGACCTGATTGCTGACATTGAGACGATTTTAAAGTTTAAACCATCGATGGTGCAAAATGAAATTCGTACGGAAACGAAAAATATTATTAAAAGTTTGAATCTCCAAAAAAATAAAAAACCAAATACTACAATTCAGAATGCAATAAAAACATTAAAAGAAAAAGATTGTGTTTATGTAAAAGCCGATAAAGGCAATAAAGTAGTAATTTTGGATAAAAAAGATTACGAAGAAAGAGCCACAAATTTAATAAACGAATGTGGATACAAAAAGATAAAAAAATCACCATTACCAGCGATGGTTAAAAAAGCGGACGAGGTTCGTAAAAATATTAGCAGCGTTTTTGGAGAAAGGTTTAAGTGGCGTTTGTTGGTATCCAATCCTCAAGTACCTCGAATATATTTCCTACCGAAAATTCATAAATCTGGCAAAAAGGTCCGACCAATAGTGAGCAATATAAATGCACCAATGGAAAAAATTTCAAAATGGCTAGTGAGTGAACTTAAGAGTGTTCCAAATGTAAAGAGTCTTTCCGTTAAAAATTCATTTGAATTTGTTGAAAAAATTAAAGACATCACAATTCAAAGTGACGAAATCATGGTATCTTTTGATGTAGAATCACTTTTTCCATCAATACCAGTTCCTGAAGCCTTGAATGCTTTAAAAAATCACCTTGTTGTACATGAAGTACCAGCGGAGAGGATTGAAATTTATATGAATATTGGCAAATGTTGTATGGCACAAAATTTTTTTCAATTTCGTGGTGAATTTTTTAAAATAGAAAAAGGGACAAGCATGGGAAACTCTTTATCCCCAGTATTAGCTGAAGTATTTATGGCGGAATTTGAAATAAATTTACAAAAAACAAAAAAACTCCCAAAACTTTGGCTACGCTATGTTGATGATGTTTTTGCAATTGTCAAGAAACAGGAAGTGATCCCTTTGTTGAATATTTTAAATTCTCAATGCGCATCAATTAAGTTCACCATGGAAGAAGAAAGAGAGGGAAGTATTCCATTTTTGGATCTTATGCTAAATAGAGTGAATGGAAAAATCGAAATTGGGATCTACCACAAGGATTCCAGCACAATGAGATATATCCCATCTGATTCCCATACACCAATTCAACATAAATTAGCCGCATTCCATTCAATGGTGCACAGGTTAGTTAAATTACCTTTATCTATAGCAAATTTCAACAAAGAATATGAACATATTAAAACCATTGCCCTAAAAAATGGATATAAAGTAGAATTGGTCGACAAAATAATTAAACAACATTCAAAAAAAGTAATGCGGTCTAAAATGACAACTCTATATACACAAACACAGGCCATAAATAAGGACGATGAGACTAAAAGAGTTGCCTTGCATTTTGTACCAGAAATAACAAACAAATTGAAATCAGTGTTTAAGAAACACAATATGACATTGGTATTTAAAAACAACAACAAAATTAAGCAACATTTAAGTTCAACAAAAGACAAAATCGCCGATTTAGACAAAGCCGGGATTTATGAAATTGAATGTGGAGACTGCAAACAAAAGTATTACGGCCAAACACGAAGAGGGATTGGAAAACGTTTCAAAGAGCATGTCAGCTACATAGAAAAAAATCAGCCAAAGAAGTCAGCCTTTGCGGATCATGTTCTTAATAATTCACATTGGAACTTTTCTAAAGAAAATGTATTTTTAAGAAAACATGTGAATGATTACAACAAATTGGATGCATATGAAAGCATTTACATACAAAAAGATAGAAATGCTATAAATTTAGACAAAGGAAATATTATTTCAGATTTATTTAATTTTTGCAGTATAAAATAATTTAGAAAAAATTTTTTATATATTTTAAAAAAATTTTTTGAAACACTCCAAATTAACTAATTTAAAATATTTTTTGAAACACTCTTTTTCTTATTTGTTTCTTGTTGTTGTTTTTCTAATTCGTTTTTACCCGTTGTCAATCTCAATGTATGTACATATATGTTAGGTTATTGACATATGTAATTTTTTTCACATTTCGCATAGAATGCTTTGTTTATGATTATTTTTTGAATTTCAATTTCATTCGTGTTGCAGAAGATGACCAGCAGGCTGGTCGAAATGCATCCAATTGTGTTTTTAATAAATAAATAAAAATAAAAGTTTTTTAAAATAATAAGCAAAATCAAAATAAGGTTTTTTAATTTTTACAAAATAAGGAAAGATTTTGCGGCTGGTTCGTGTATAAATAAATAGGTAAGTCATTTTTTAAGGAATATATAAGTGCATAACTTTAATGACTGCAACGTATATTTCAAGCAATTAAGTAAGTCAAATTAAAAAATTTCAAAGATTTTATTATACACATGTCAAAAAAATTAATAGATAATTAAATATGTGGGTTTTAGAACGGGAATGTGGGCTTATCTATCCGCCAAATGAACGTTTGACATTGGGAGATCTATAATTTATTGATTAAATTTCTTATAAATTATTAATTTATCAATTTTTTGCCTTTTTCTTTTTGTAGCGCTTTTAAAACCAACTCTTTGCTCGATATGTGTTCATAACACGACCATAACACGAATCAATCAAGTGCTCATGTGTGACAATCTACATAAAGATATCATAGATAGCTCAATTTTACCGTCCAATACCACCAATACTATTAAGGATTGCTCACCCACATCCACCCATTCCTCCGTGTACAACATCATCGTTGAAACAGATGCACGTGCCACTTGGCGACAAATCAAAGAACTAGACTTAACTGGCAATTTATTAACACAAATCGACTCAAGCATACGCACTGCACCACAACTACGTAAATTATCGCTCGAACAGAATCGAATAAAATGCATACAAAACCTTGCAGAGCTACCGCATTTGCAAGTGCTGTCGCTTTCAGTAAATCTTATAGCGGAATGCATTGACTGGCATTTGGAATTGGGAAATTTAGTAACATTAAATTTGGCACAAAACAAAATAATCAAGCTAATAGGTTTACGCAAACTTCTTTCATTGGTCAATTTGGATCTAAGCTGCAATCAAATTGCAAATCTTGAAGAAGTTGACTATGTAGCGTGCTTACCTGTTTTAGAAACATTGCGCTTGACAGGAAATCCATTAGCAGGCAGTGTTGGTTAGTGTTAATTGAATGATTTAAAACTAAATTTTGCTTAAAAATTTTTTTAATAATTTTTCAGATTATCGGCCGCGTGTACTTGCGCGATTTCATGAAAGAGCCACTGAAATATCCTTAGATAGCGAACGTGGTTCACAAAAAGAATTGGACACAGCTTTAGTGTTGTCAGCCTTACAGAAATCTAAATTACGCCAAAATAACATAACCATTAACAATCAACGTTAGTATATTAAAACTCAAACAAAAAATTATTTTAAAGTATTCAGGAAAACAAATGCCAAATGAAGCCATCAGAGGTAATTGTACGCATTATAACGGCAATATTTTTATTTTTATATGATGCTGTATTTTTATGTAGTTTAATGATAAATCTAACAAATGTATGTGTACGCGTAAATTTTATGGTTTCACTATAATAGTATTTCTACCAAATATGGCCCATTATATTTACTTCATATTAAACGAATACCCTCAACTACGTGATCGTAAAGAAGTGTTGGTCAAAATATACTGTATATTATTTGCATACTCACTAACTAGTTTAATATTTAGTTAATAGACTGGGCTTTATTTGTGTTATATAGATTTTTCTTCAGCACTTGAAAAAAAGAACAGCAGTGATACTTTATCGAATATCAGGATAGTAAAGAATTATATATATTTTTTTAACACTTTCCCTAGATATTTTTTCAAACTGCTAAAAGTAATTATTTAAACTACTAAAAGTAATTATTTATTTGGACCGTATTTTAATGATAAAAAGTGGTTCAGCTCTAACCTTTAGTTTTCCATACAAAAAGCCGCACCGCTGATTTTCCGATAAAATTTATATTTGCACCCTTTTTCGTGGTATTAGTTTTCTTGTGCCTATACCTAAAATCTTTATTTTTGAACCAATAAGTAATTATTGTGCCCTATAAATGTGACGTAACTTAGACTTACACGAGTCGATCAATTGCCTTATTATATCTTATTAAAATTTGGATTTTAGGATTTTAAAAAGCTCAATTGTCTTGCTATGTTCGATCAAAGAGAAGCCGTTAAAAGTTATAATATTTAACGCCATTAATTCTCTTTTAATATAATTTGGTTTAGGAGTTTCAAATATCTCATTCTCTTCTCTTGGATAGAACAGCAATTATTCAAATTATTCAAAAAGTTTTCAATCATGCCAACGATAAATAGTCTTGGAAAGGTCAAAGAATTGGCTTAGGACACCACTATCGTGTTTAATGGAACTTATTGTGTCTGTCACCCTGCTGTCTAAATAAACTTAAATTTGGGACAGCCAGGGGATTAGTTTTCTTTGCTGGGATAAAAGCAAGCACTGAACGATCTTTCTTTTTTTTTTATTTCGCTGTTTTAAAGGCTTTTTTCTATATTCCTTGTATGCCATGCAGAGTTATAGTTCGCAGGGTGATCTTTTTTACAGTTAACACAGGTGGGCTTATCACCTAATTTTTTGTTTTTGTGCATGCGTCGGGTGAGTGGTCTTCACTACACTTAACGCAGTTATACCTGCTGGCATAGTTTTTAGATACGTGACCAAATTGTTGGCACCTCCAACATTGTATGGGCTCAGAATTTCCCTTAATTTTTTCCCAATTAATTTGGGCGTTAAAAATGTATTTAATTTTAGAGATATCTGTAATAGCTTTTCCAGTTTTTTAAATGTCATATTTAAATCCTTCCTTAATCGATTTGGGTGTGGAAAAGTTGCTGATTTCCGCACCTTCATAATCTGAAAAATAATCTCGTAGCAATAAAGAAAATGTTAAATAAATAAATAAAATTTTGCAGTTTATTGTGTTCTTACATTTTGTTACCATTTACATTGATTACTAAATTTTTTGCCACACACAAAATTGCCAGCCAAATATATAGTTTTGGAAAGTTAATTTTGCGCTGATCAAATATCTCTAAGCAATGTATATCTCAATCACTGAAAGTTTATGATTTTGTATGCCACATTATATTGACATTGAAAAAATTTTAAATTTTGAGCGCATTTAAGACATAAATTACTCCATTTTTTCTTTTTGCAAAGTGGAATTTGTGGTAAGCTCTTCTGCTTCCCACTTTTCCAATATTTGCTTTAAGCAATAGCCTTACTCCATTTTTTCTTTTTGCATAGTGGAATTTGTGGTAAGCTTTTCTGCTTCCCACTTTTCCAATATTTGCTTTAAGCAATAGCATTACTCCATTTTTTCCATTTGCAAAGTGGAATTTGTGGTAATCTCTTCTGTTTTCCACTTTTCCAATATTTGCTTTAAGCAATAGTATTACTCCATTTTTTCTTTTTGCAAAGTGAAATTTGTGGTAAGCTCTTCTGCTTCCCACTTTTCCAATATTTGCTTTAAGCAATAGCATTACTCCATTTTTTCCATTTGCAAAGTGGAATTTGTGGCAAGCTCTTCTGCTTCCCACTTTTCCAATATTACTCCTTCTTTAATCTCTGCTATGTGCCCATGGGTATAGCATAATGTTATTATTCAATTTTATCTTGCTTCTCTTCTTTCACTAAAGGATTTGTACTTTTACCAAGTTGTGATCTCAAAATCGAAAAATAGTTTTCAAGTAAGTCCTGGTTTAGTCTGTCCAATAAAGCGAATGTTATGTTCTGATTTTCAAACATATCATTTACAAGGCAAACTATTGAATCCGGTGTAAATATAAGCCCCTTGATGCAAACATTTTTGTTCGCTCTCTCTTTTAAGAGAGTTAGTTTTCTCAAGTAAACTTGAAACTCACTTATTTTTGCAGTCTTGTTGCAATATTATATTATATTATATTATATTATATTTAAATCCTTCCTTATTTTCCAGTTATGCACCAGCTCTTTTAGCATGCAAATTAATTATTTCGAAGTCACGTTAGTTAAAAAAATATATTTTATTTTTTATTTCTTTGTTCCTTTCAAAATAATTTTAAACTAATTATAATTTCTAAAAGATTAACTTTTACTTTTCACTTCTGGAACTTCACTAACTTAACTGACTTGCTTCAGTTTGGTTACTTGATCTTTTATACAAATCAATCCTTATTTACTAATTATGTACTATTATGTATTTGTCACATATTTACGTCTGTTGTTTGGGTTAAAGTCTTAATTTATTAATTAATATTATTAATTAATCAATATTTAATTCTCTTTAAATTTAATTGATCCGAAAGTATGTTTCTTGGATATTGTCACGTACGCTGAAAGTAATTACACTGAATTTTCGGTAACTTGATTCTTATTGCCAAGTGCAATCTAATTCTTGTTTGCAATAAATTTTAATTATGTTTTGCGTATGATGTCAACGGAATATCGTTCCTTTACTTGCACATCAACATTCTATCTGCAAATTGAGGGGTGCGCATACCCTCCTTTGACTTGATCTATGTGTGAATCCGTATGACTAACTCATCACAAAGGAGCACGCAATATCGCTCCTTTTCTTCCATTTTGGATACCCAATCCTAAAAATTTTTTTCATTTTTGGTTTAATTCCAAGAGTCAGATTTTTAATTGGGCGCCATTTGTACAGCGAAGATGGTCAAGGAAGTTTAATTATCACTTTGTTTTCGCGAAGTTACTGAAAACTTATCGCGTGGTACATTCTGAACATTTATGCATATGTAGCTGTGTTCAAGAAAATAGTGCCGTTAGGTCCTGAGTATGTAACTGTAAGATTTGTATTATTTTTAATGGGTTGATATCTATTTTCGTCTAATTGTGATTTGTTTACAAATGCACATGCCGTAATCTCAAACTTTTATATCCATCTCGCTTATTATTTGTGAAACTTGATAAGATAACATGAAAACGCAACTTAAAGCTATGAATAGTATTTATATTTATTTACTGACTGGAGCCTGTTCGACCAAACAAAACTACTTTGCTCTCATCTGTTCGCAGTACGTTGCGCCACTTTTCGGCATTCCAGATCATATAAATTTTTGCAAATTTGATTCTGATTTGATTTTGCAATTCCTGATTGATTTCAATAGACTCATCTACTTTAGTCTTTTGTTTTTAGCCGTCGAACTGATGCTTTGTCTAACCGCTTCTGCGGTAAATCCAAATGCCTTAAGTGCATAAAAAGATAGATGACTTTTCAGTATCGAATCTTTAAGAATTATATGCATCACAAAACTTTTATTTCTATAAAAATATAATATAAGTAATACAATAAAGTAAAATAAATAATGCTTTGTAGTTGACCATCAGTCCGCTTTGCTGGTTAGGGCGCAATTAAGTAATATATGGCATGGACTTGCTCTTGAGCCAAATTTCGTTGCTCTAGGGTATTTATTATCTGCTCTTAAGTATTTATTATCTAGTGCTTTTTTTACTGCAAGTGCCCAGATAAGTTATTATTTCTTTCAAAAAAATTTCTCCAACTAGGGTTTGATTCTTGTCGAAAAGGATTATTTAACCAAGTGTCCACTTTAATCCATTAATTCTGGAATAGTGTGAATTTTAAAAAAATTTATCGCTTCTCCATCGAGAATTTAAATTGTTGCTTTGATTCCCATGAAACTGTCTGGTTGAATCAGAAGAGTAAGAGGGTTGGTTATGCCTACTGCTTGAGGAATCCACTGCTCTCTCTATTCTATTCATGTTGGCTAGATTTTTGTTTTGATCAAAGCGAATATGCCCCTTCATAAAATTTTATATATATTTTAATTACTGCTATATATATTTTTTAAGTTAGAGTCGCTTCTTTTATGTTTATTTTTTATCAAATTGAAAAACACTTATTTGTTTGCCTTTTTTAAAATTAAAATTCACTTATCTTATATATTTATCACTATTTATACTTGTAAAGAAGTTTTCCAGCCTGGGAAAACTCGCCGGATGTTCAGTCGTGAAATCATAACGCTTTGAATTTCACTTTGAACTCTGGGTTATTTTTTATTTATTAACTTCTACAAAATATTTATTTGATTCAAGAACTCTAAGTTTTTGCTTTTGTGGTGCTTCACGGAAGTACTTTTCCTACCCTTACTGACCATATTTTTACCTGGGAACCCTTAGTCCTGGTGGTTCTTAGGACGCCAGCTCGCTGCAGGATTGGCTCCGGTTTGACTGAACTCGTGACTTCTACAGAATCGCTTCTCATGTAAGGTGCTGCTTTCTCACTGGGTGATCCTTGCTGTTACTGCTCACTGGATTTCTGCACGTGTTGATCTTATGTTGTTTCTTGTGCAAGCACTTGTTGTTGTTTTCTAGTTTCACTTTGTTTTCACTGTGGTTGAACTTGTGATCACGTCGATCGCTGCTTACTGACTGCCTTGCTCTGCATGTTACGAAGTGTTTTATACACATTTTCAGCTGCATAGCCAGATGAATTTGCTCGATCTTATACGTATTAAGTACAACTAATGTACCTTCATACGACAAAACTTCCCGTTGTTGCTAACCGCAAATCTGTTTTTCTCGAACATTCCATTGCCTTGCGGCATTATATATTTTCCAACAACATTTTATTTTGTTTTTATGTAGGACAAAATTGTAGGCAATTTTTTTCCTTACATCACCCTCTCTTTTAGTGGGCTTCCAATTTAAACAGTTGGCTGGTTATTTATATACGATAGCCGTTTCGATTGAAGCGGGAAAACTTGTCGGAACCCGGTATCTGCTTTTTCTCAAATTCGCGAGCCGGATATTCGCCTAAGCCTGCTGGTAAGTCAACAGCCCTTAACTCCTCCGTGGACCAGTATATCCTTGACGGGGTACCATTATCCTGGTTCAGGCTACTGACACATCTGCGCTTTGCAGGGGGTTCTCGCTATCTTTCGGCTCAACTATCTTTTTGGTACTTCTGCGTAGTACCTTGGCACCAGTTGTTTTGCGAAAGCGTGGCCCTGCGTACCCAGCCGTGCCTGATGTTCGGCTGCAAAATACTCGCGCAGTGGAGCTATCACATGGCTTCTTTCCTTTATGGTCATGGAGTCGAATAGTTCAATTTCAGGCCCATCGATTTCGCCAGGGACGACACCATCACTGCTACCATGACCCAATGTTTGTTTTCACAAACGAGAAAAGGCACGAATTGGCGAGGGCATCTAAGTGTGCTGAAGCCTTCATACTCTATTGATGGGAAAAATTTGATTCAGAAATTCAAATATTTTATCGTGCGTTTAGTTTTAATAGAAAACTTTTGACTCTTGATACCGTTTTTGTTACAACCTTTTCAGCAAAACATTGTAATGTTAGCGGCTGCTGCTGACCTTTTAATTCCTTTTGGAAATGGTTCTATTGTCACAGCATGACTAGCTGATTATTACACCGCAAACCCTAAGCTTCACAGCTATAAAAATCCCCGGGAGGTTTAAGTTGGAAGAAACAAGATTATAGCCTATAGAATTTTTAATTGCTATTGCAATTCCTGGTTGCGCGTCGTTCCTCAAGAATCTAAAATTACACTGTGAAACAGGTTAGGTTACAGGTTAGCAAAAGTTAGGTGGATTCTGAGAATGAGGGGTCAAAATAGAGGCTATATAAGACCCGTATCGCGGCGTTTCTTTATGTTAGTTCGAGTTTTTTTTTTTTAATCGACCTTCGAACTTTGCAGTCAAATGCCGATTTTTAGCATATTGTTTATATGGTTTTTTGGCTATAACTTGTCGACTAATTGATATTTCTCAATCTGTAAAAGCCAAATTATTGCTAGAGACCTGTGCAACAATTAAAATTTTTTAAAAAATTTATTTAGAAAATTTGTGTGGTGCTTATAAAGCAAAATGTTGGAAAAATTATTTTTTTTCATGTTTTTTGAAAATATTTTCCACAAAACTAAGTCTTTTTTGCTTTCTGTTTGATCTATAATATGCTTCTCAGTTTCTTCAATAAATTTCATTTGAAAAGAAAACAATCATAATACAAAACTTGCGTTTTCCAGCTTAATATTAATTTACCTCTCATTTTTTATGTACCAATTTTGTTAAGTGTTGGTTTTGAAGAAACATTGAAAAACAAATTATAAAAATATGGAAAAAAATATAATTTTGAAATGTTAGTTATGAAAAGTTTTAAGTAAAAAATTTAAATAAATTAAATTAATGATTTGGCCAGTCGCCGTTTAGCAGGCGAGTGTGGATCAACATCACTGCTCTCTCTAATATCTTGGTCATCGTCATCATCATCAGAAAGGCCGATAATTTCGTCCAACAGATATTCTGGAATTTCATCTTTATCTTCCCTTTCCTCCTCTTTCTCGTCTTCCTCTTGTTCAAAGGTGTTTTTATACCACCAACAAATTTCAGCGAGTATAGCATCTGGAGATTTCTTTCCTCTATACCTGAAACGAAAATAGTTTTCAATCGTTAACATGTTTAAATTGTGCACTCTGACAAAGATATTAGAAAAATCTAGGAATTTAAAATATACACACTCTATAGTTACCTTATTTCAAATGGAAGCGCAGTTTGGTGATAACGTTCGCCTTGCTCATCAGATTCAGGTGGCAACTGTTGAGCGAGTTGATCAAGATTGCCACACATATTGCCACATTTTTCATCGCTTGCTATGAAACGTCCACAAACATTACAAAAGTGGTCCATTTTATATTTTGGTTCCGACATTTTTAATACAATATATTTTATACAATGTTTTCTTTGTTATTTTCTCACAAAATGAAATAAGTTCCAAAAAAATTAATAGCGAATTTTATCACGACCGAGCGAAAATTAAAAGACTGAGTTTCGAGTCTTAACTGAATCTTTATTTTTGAAGTCAGTTCGCTTGTACGAAATAAAAAAAATCGCTATCTGTGCGGTGGTTGAAAACAAAAAAGTTGTTTTACTAATTCCTAATTCTTGGAACTTCCCTTTTTAATTACTTCTACCTAAATCGCTATTTAACAGTTGGGCTAAAAAGTTCGTAGGCTAACGTAGTAAAAAATATTTTTTTGACAAAATTCGATTTTATTATTCAATATAGGGTGAATTCGAGATTGACAGTACTGCGCATTATAAGAAAGCAGTACGTTCTTGTTTAAATTTCTGCCAACACCACAAACGTCATCCGTTCGAGTTGGCAGCTGCTGGCAATGTACTGCGAAATTCCTTGATAGAAAAACAGCAAACAACGCAGCAAAAAATTTATAACTGCTGACAAAGATGGATGAAGAAAAGTAAATGAAACTCAAATTAAAGACAATTTATTTATTTTTTAACTATTAATTAATAACTAATAATGTATCATCCGCATATATTTCAATTGCTTGGTAGAAATTTGTTACTTTTGTGATTTTCTCCTTCTTCAACATTTCTAACAAACAAATGCCTCTTCTTCGTGATAAATCACTACTGCTTGTGATTATTAAGTTTAATAACATTTCCATCTTTAATTTTAACTTTTATTAAATTTATCGGCGGAATCATGTTCGAGAAAACAAATGTAAATAATTTGCTCAGTACTGCAGCACTCTGACAGCTGAGCAGCGGCAGCAGGGTTGCAGACTAAGTAAAAAACTTGCAGTGCTAACGCAGTCCTGTCGCATTTCTGTCAATCCCGAATTCACCCATAGTTGCCTTCGAGGGCGATACAACGATTATAGCGGTCATACAATTTTTCGATGCCATTTTTATAGTACGATTTCTCTTTAGCCTCAAAATAGGCCTCAGTTTCGGCGATTACCTCTTCATCAGTGCTAAATTTCTTTCCAGCGAGCATTCTTTTAAGGTCTGCAAATAGGAAAAAGTCAGTGGGGGCCAGATCTGGAGAATATGGTGGATGGGAAAGCAATTCGTAGTCTAATTCATATACTATAATTTTGCCATCGTTTTCATTGATTTGTGACACGCTGCATTTGAAGCTACGTTGAAAGACAAGAAATTGAGATTATACATTTTGAGACAGTTGACCCGGAAGTTCTAGATATAAAATCCTTTTTTCGTGAATGGAACTGAGATTATTTAAGTCGGCCATAAATACCGAGATTCTCCCGAGAAGGCTTTGGGCCTTCATGCCAAATAATTGGTTGGACAGCTCAATAAATTGGCTGACCACGTTAGGGCTCCCCCGCTGTGACCGGGAGGGGGCCATCCCGCTGCCTAAAGTGGCTGGCATAAGAGGCAGAATTCAGTAAATTGGATTTAATGAAAATAGAATTTTGCGCTGATCTTAGCTATCTGCTTTCTCTAGCGTTTTTCATCATTTGCTTTTTGGTTTTAATATAGTCCTGATATTTGGCACAGCCACGATAGTTAGCGGGGTGGCCCCCCCGCAGTTCACGCAAATAGCCCCCGCTTCCTCATCTTTTTTAATTAGGCACTCGCCCGGCAAATGAGAGCCATCACACTTCACATACCTGAAGTCACTGGCGCAATTTTTTGCTATATGGCCGAACTGCTGGCACCTCTTACATTGGGGGTGCTCCAGCTTTTTTTTTTGGGTTTTTCCCATACTATGCAAGTATTGAAAAGGTACTTAATTTTGAGGAAGTCACTTAAAGGCTTCTCAGGGAGGATGCAAACAACAAACAAATTGTAAAAAGTTTCATCTTTTAAGGATTTTGCGGTGGTGAGCCTATACCACACTATTGACCACCCCTGGAAGGATGGATTTAATCTCTACGAGAATTTCATTTGTCTCGTAGTTGCCACATAATGAGTATGCATTCACCCCTTGAGTACCACGGAGTTTTTCTAACAGTTCCCGGTGAACTTCACGACTTTCTACAAGAATTTTAGCTTTAAGCCCGAAATTTTTAACTCTAAATGTAACTTTTCTGTCCCTAAGGGACTTGATAAGATCTTTGACATCGATATTACTAACATAAATGGGAGGACAAAACTTACTCTTTTTTCCCAGCTGGGCTGCTGCCGCCTTGTCACTGTCGTTACCATCGGTACCGTCTCTAACGCTGTTGGTGTTGTTTAATGCCTGGAGGCCATTGTCATCACTAATTGCATCGGATTTTGGGGTGTCAACTTTGCTTTTTTTCCGCTGACTCAAGTTGGGTTTGATAATGAGCGTATCAAGTAACGCAAACTTGTTGGTGTAGGCCTCCTCGTTAAGACCACTGCCTGCGCTGCTACCCCTAGACAAGGTTCTGCTTCTTTTGCCTGATTGAATTTGCCAGTCCTTGGATAAATCAATTTTATTGGAAGGGTCCTCATCGCTGCTGTCTGCCATTTTGTTACTTCGAGAATGTAAATGCGCTTTGGCAAAATGGCGAGCCGGCTGCTGCTGACCTTTTAATTCCTTTTGGAAATGGTTCTATTGTCACAGCATGACTAGCTGTTTATTCATCGGCATCTTGGAGATCAGCTGTTTCAAAAGTGCTGGAATTGATAAATGTTGTTCACATTTGGATGATGTCAGAGGTGCAACAATCTTTCGTCGAAAAGCTTTCACTTATAGGAAACTATTGAACTTTGGCTATTTTTTGGCCTACAAGTCAGTGTTTCAAGTAACTGTAATTGACGGTTACAAACGCTCTTTTACAACTTTTTTATTCAAGTCTGATAATTTTGGTGTCTGAGTTAAAGTTGTTCCTCATGACAATACAAGTACAAAAAGAATATACAAAAACGAAATCAGTTGCATATATAGTAGTGAAATAAATCATACATGTTACGAGGAACAGTTTACATCGGTGGCAGCAGCAGCAGGAACAGAAGCAGTAATGTTAAATGCAGAAGCAGCATCCTCATTCTTTAGCAAAGAAGAACATTGTTGTGTATCGAGACTCTTTTCATGGCCGTCCAACATAGTCACTTTTACTTTGGGTATATCATTATTGAGTAGCTTGAATCTTTTAATTTTACCCTCCTTTATTAACTTACGATAAACATAAATTAAATGTCTTGCGGCAGGAGTATAATGGTCATTAAGATATACCCTGGAACGAATATCACCTTCGACAAGATCACACAGTTTTAAATTCGGCCGCTTGAAATAATTGTTCATAATGTTATCACGTAACCGAACGTTATTAAACTTCACAAGTACCGCTTTTTGATTGCCAATATAAGAGCACTGCTGTACGTCTTGCTCATTTATGTTAACATTGAGCACATTAGATAGAGACATTACCGGTAGATGAGTGTCAACCATACCAGAGGGTAGACCACCTATAATGATGTCGGCACGATTTAGTCTGAAATTCAAGATCCTGCAATTTGTTCGATATGGTGTTATCAACAAATTATCTTCTCGAAGAGAAGAGACTTCAACAGAGGGTGGGTTTTCCTTGCAGTTTTTGCATATGAATGTGAAGTTTCGATTTTTTAACAGGAAAGCGTGTTGATCCTGTGACACGTCGGCGCATAATAAATGGAACTAATTTCCACACATTGCACAACCAACACTGGGTTGTTGCTTGCCAACTTTCTTTGTGCAAATTGGACACGCCAGATTATTTTTTGCAGGCATCTTACGAGAAAAAAAAATAAACAAAATGGTAGCAAACACAGTTGGATAAATTATTCACCCACAGCAGAAAAACCAAAAAAATATTAGAACTTGTTTATTTATTGAAGTAAAGAAATAAAATTGACTACAAAATCTAACTTTGATCGACGACTTAAAATTTCACGTTCTACTCTAACATACATTTTTGATTATGTATTAAAATTTTAATGGGCGTAGTTAGAATTATTCGATTACGTTAATAATTGGAAATTCTTTCATAAAAGTACAAATTTCCTCTTCCAACATATATTCGAAATTTTAAAAAGCGTTTTACGAGATATTTTGACTGGAAAGTAAGACGATGTACCTTACATATGTATAAACATGTGAAACATTAAAAAATGTTTGCATAAAATCCCAAGTCCGCCTTTAGGCGGTTTCAGTTCAAAGTTAATTTTAATACCTTGTGGTTATTTTTTAATTATAACTTTTACACCAATCGAAAGATATACTTTTTCCTACTCGCCAGTATTTTTTGTCAATTCGATTTGACTAAAGTTAATGTTTATTTTTTTTTTTTTTTAACACAAAAATATTGTTTTTTGGAAAACACTTAATTCGTCCAAACATGATGAATATGCACTTGCAACTAACGTTTCTTTCAAATGCATCGTGTTATTGCCAATCGCAAGTGTTGAATGAAAATATTGTGTTGGATAAAAGTATTGTATTGTGATAAAAATATTGTTTCAATATATTATCATTTATATTTTGCGGTTTAAGTAAACCCTGTCTAGAGGCGGAGCTAGGCATTAGAGGGTAAACAGAGATTGCCGTATAACGACTTTTTTTTATTTATTGTGCCTGTTCATCGGCATACGAAGTTCATCTCCATGATTATCACGTCACGTAAAATCCAAAAAGGCGTAAAAATGTTATTTATTTAAATAAGCAAAAAACCTTGTATAATGAGTGATGTAGAATCCATTTTTCTAACCTTGATATGCTAATAAAATCACTTTTTTTGGACGTGAGCTTAAAATTTTGTTGGAACATATAATTTATTAATTTATAATTGCACAATCTTCAATTTTTTGCATAATTATAGAACGAACCTTCAAATAGGATCGAAATTATTTAATTTTCGCGGTGTAGCTTTTTTATGGCACAGGTTGTAGAGCTTTTAATGAAAACATATGTTGCAGATTTTTTTATTTTTTACTTAAATACAATTCAAATATACACATACCTTTGTACATAAGGCAAAATTGAAAGTTTGTTATGTTAAGAAATATATGAATATGAACGAATGTATCCTAGGTATTTAATGAATTGTGTTCGTTCTTATTTTCAAAAAGAAATGCAAAATATTTTTATTGTTATAAAGTATTTTATTGCGCATTATGCATATATATTACATACTAATTTATGGTGAATGTTATTTTTTTTTTTGTTTTTAATTATCAAATATTGTTAATGCTGTTAAGCAAAATTAACTTAAGTTTTTACTCCTTTTTTATTTGATATTATTTGTTGTAGTATTATATTATTTTGTTTGTTTTTTCTATATAATATAAAATCTTAAAGCTAATTAAAAATTACTGTAATGCTATTCAAAAAAAATAAAAGACATTTACTTTGAAGTATAACTTTTTGAAATTTTAAAGTTTAACGTTTTTTTTTTTTTCTTTTCTTGAAAACTATAAGTAAAACCTATCAATAGTTCAATTCCTTCCATCCTTACTAGATTCTAGAAATACAGTTGTAAAATTTCAACACTTTCTGTAAATTATTTTCATCACTTCCGGAATTGTCTGAATTTGTTAACATACACCACACTAACTGCTGAAATTTTTATTATTTCGTTCTCATGGACACAAAACTATTTATGCTAAGTTTATGAATCATAATTCCGGATTGTGACCACATAGCCTTTCGATAATGATTATTATACTTTCATTCAACTTGATTAAAGTACTTTTTTATAAAAAAAAAACGTGATTGGTTATTTCAGTATGACGTAGCTTATATCATTCTGACCAAGTCTATATAGTAATAAGTTTGAGTTATGAAAACTTTAAGAGGTATGGAGAACTTTATGAATTTCACACCTAAAACTGGGCATAAATGGTATTTTGCACACAGACATTTCATCAAGCTACATCATAGTGAAATTTCAGCAAATTTAACAGCAGAGGCATAATTAATGCGGTGACCTTTATCAAAGTATACAATAGTTTGAAGTCACGAATTCGACTATTTATGTATGTTAGTTACATTCCACTTTATTCCAAATATTTCTGCTTTTACAACTAACGTATAATCCTTCTAAATGTATTACCACAATACCGGGCCAATTCGGTGAAGCGTGCACCTAAATTCTTCATCCTACCCATAACGTTTTACGTTTGAAAATTACATAATTATATTTAATGCTTACAACTGAATAGGAATTATATTTTTTGATGTATACGTTTAATACAAAACGATGAAAAATTAATCATTTGTAAAAGAATAATACAATCAACTGATGTTAAGCTGATAAGTACGCCCAATCGATTTCGATTTTCAAAAATTTATTAAGGGTAAAGGTCTAAAAATTGTAAATTTGTTTGAAATTGTAATTTTTTTTATAAAAATATTGTTGTTTTCGTTTTAAGAACCAGAGCCACTGATTCGATATTGGTCAGACGGACTTAAGTTGCCCATACCTCCGTTGATGTAGACTAGGTTGATTTAATCAACATGCCAAAACAGGGAGAAGTTTTTTTTACGTCAAACTATTTCTAGTCTAGAGGTAGATTTGCTCAAATCTATAAATTATGGAAATCAAACACCATTTCAACACACTCCAAGCAATGTTTATTTAAATTAAATGTTCAGTCAGTGTTGCTTAATGCTTGCGAATAATGCTCGCTCACGAGCACACTGTCGCAACGAATATAAACTTTTGTAAACTCCTGCTTGAGAATCTTGGAGCCTCGGCTGATCTCGAATCACGAACTACATTTGACTACCATCCATACTTCTATCTCAACACATATTATAATCAAACGTCAGCAATGGATAGGCATTACGACCAGGAAAGATGCTAAAGAAACTTATCGATCAGCGCCTTGGTTAAACCGCAGCATTACAGTTGTAGAGGAAGACACAGAACCCGGAGCAAAACCAAAGCGAACCGGCAGGGATCGAAATAGTTGTAGAATCTTTGTACAGACTCTTCGCTCCTAAAAGAGTTTTCTATTACTATTTCTAGTTCAAAGTATCTTCTATAAAATAAACATTGATACAAGAAACTTGAATGTGTTTTTGTCGAAAAATTCATAAAGTAGTGGACAACCACTCCAACAAGACAACCTTCCCAATCTCAAAACCATCTTTAAAGCGGCGGCCTTTATTGAAAAGGCATCAAAGCAGGGACTTTGGTATTTAAAACGAACTATTGAAGATTATAAAATATCGATGCTTGATGTTTTCAATATTTTAGACTCTGTAGTGGATGAAGGATATCGTAAGTACCCAGTAATTTTTGAGTGCCATAAAAAAAATAAAAACTATAAATTGAAACGAATCTGATTTTGCTAGTACACGTTGGTCAAGAACAGCATTTTTATAAAAATGCATGAAGCTTCTCACAATACTTGGATATATGATTATTAAAGTAGAAATATCATATGAGGAAAGTTGAAATCAAGTTATGTATATCTACATGAAGTAATGAGGCAAATCGGATACCGGATTCGAGTTCAGCAATCTAAAATCTATGACTTTAAATAAACTGTTTTTATTTTCGCTGTATTTGATGTTTGTTTTAACCATGTTATTATCTTTTAAGCAATAAAACGACCATGTTTTAGCCAAAACTAAAAAAGGTTATGAACTTTTAAAGGTTGTTTTTAAAAAAAAAAATCGATTTTGAGAGACTCCAGTTTAAGGATTTCAAGCATCTTAATTTACCTATTTTTTTGCATTATAAATAATTAAAATTTTGAGACGCTTACAGCCCTTAAAATTTTTAAGGAATATTCTTATAAATATATAAATATACGAGTTTTAAGCGTGCACCTCAAAAACATGAGGTTAACTTTGCCTCATTTCTTTATTTTTGTCAATGATGCACACCTTCAACGAAAATTTAAGGGGACAAATAGAAATTCGGTCACCTTTGTCACACATTGATCAATTTTCGAATCGCATTATAGATTAAGGTCCCTGGTTATGTTTTTATCTTGAACAAGTTAAAACTTTGGAATTAAATTATGAACTTGTTTTCATTTTCTAAATCAAAACTTAACCGAACTTAACTGCACATCTTGATAATTCAATTGTTATACAGCATTTTTAGAGGTCAATCTGAAGCCGTAATGAAACTAGAAAAATATTCCTTTAATTGTATATTGGCATTAGCTGAGACTACTATAATTTAAGAGACTCCACAACCTCATAAATTCATTTGTCGAAAAGATCAAACCTCGTTCTCCTCTGTCAACTATTACCGCGGAATGAGCAGTTCTATTGAGATTGGAACAAAGTCTCTTAAATTGAATGTCTCTGCCATCACCTGAGAAAATAGAAACCTATCTTTCGTACATAATACCTTTCATTTCCTTTATATATAAAGCCTTGTTTTAAAATGGTCAAAAACTGCTAATAATTTAAGACTGTACATTCTCCATGAACTGAAAAATTCATTTGACGGGAATATCAGCCCTGCTCCGTCACATCACATAAAATTTTGGTGTAATTGGTGTAATTGTAAACGGGGACTTTTCAACGATTAAATAAAAAGAATATCTTAAATTAATAATTTTTGTTTGTATTGATCAATCTATAAATTTAGGATAGTGCAATTTTAAAAATTATTTGCTAGAAAAATCAGGCCCCGTTCTCCTCCGTAAAATCACATATTTTTTTTAAGTGAAATTTTGAGTGAGTCTTTAGGGGTGATTTTTCCACCGAAAATTTTTATTGAATTTGCAAAGTATCCTAAATTTATAGTGTCTGCTTTAGTTGAATTTATAGTTCAATCGCTTAATTTCTAAAGTTATCAGATAATTTAGATTTGATGGTATAAGCCCCTTTTTTAGATGCTTGCAAAATAATTCGTTTAGACTTTTTCTTGAAGAGGAAATATTTAAGAATAAAATAACCAGTATTTGCCATTAAAGCAAACATTTAATATAACTCATACAATTAAGGAAGCATCGTAAATCTAATAGTAAATGTGCAATTATTTGAAAATTCAATATTAAGACAAATAGAAGATATTTTAAAAATTATGCCACGGCAGCACGAATTCACGTTGCTGCCTCGCCTTTGATCATTTTCATTGATGGTGCTGCTGATGGAGATGATGATGATGCTGCTGCTGTTGCTGCTGCATCATTTGATGATAATGTTGTTGTTCTGCAGCAGCGACGGCATCAAACATTGGCGTATGCACTTCACCAATAAATTGCGGTGTTGGTGGTGGATTCGGATCAGCCAATTCACCAATTAATGGCATATCAATATCAGAAGTATTTAAAGTATGGTGTTGCACCTCAGGCTGGCCAAAACCAAGATGGTATTGCTGTTGTTGCATTTGTGGATCAACAATATGACCATAATGCTGTTGTTGTTCAAGTTGTTGCTGTTGTTCTTGTTGAATTGGTGCAGCTTCCATTTCACCAAATTGTATTGGTGCTTGATCAACTAATGTTTGTGGCTCTGACAAATGATGCTGCTGATGGTGTTGTTGTTGATCCAACACTTGCTGTTGGCCTACATGTTGTTGCTGGTCTTCATGTTGTGGTAATGCGGTTGACTCATGTATTTCAGATAAATCTTCCTGTCCATCAATTGCTGCAGCATCGCCACTGTTTTCACCATCCTCGTTGCCTTCCATCTCAGTATCTGGTTCACCATCACGACGCACCAAACCCAACATATCTAACATATTACGCTTAATAGTATTCTCCTGTGCCATTTCAATTGTTGGATACGCAGACTTTTGTCCACATACTGCCAAATGCTGAGCCATTTTATTTCCAATTGCAGTTGAGAAACCACATACACAATGCATTTCATTGGGTAGTGGTAATTCCATACCATCCTTGCCATTACTACCCACACAGACGGTGGAATGTTCAAACATTGCACGTTCACAACATGTTTTGTAATTGCATTGGTTGCATTTCAAGAATCCACTGCAATTAATTCGAAAGTTAATACAGAATTTATACAAAAAATCATAACATGCTTAGACTTACGCAAAATGATCCTCGTTTATAATTTCACCATTGCACTCAGCACAAATGGTGCCATCGATAAAAGCAAAGAAATTGCCAAATTTCTGTTGTACTGTAAATGGTAGCGGATCACGATGATGAGTACGTACCTATAAGTTAAAAAAAAAAATTATTTAAAATTATCTTTCCTATTTTTTTGTTAAATATACGAAATTTACCTTTGGCATGGGTATCATATTTGAGTTGTTCAATAATATACGCACAACCTGAGAGTTCTTCAGTAGCGTAACATGATGATTTGCAGCGTGTTGCTTTAATGCGCCTTAAATTTAAATTTTAATAAATTAAGAAAATGTAAGGAAATTTTTTTTTATTTGAAATTGTTAGGAAGAACGTCCAGATCAGTAAAATCTAAAATCTAATAATTGGCACTTAAAAAAAAATTTGCCCGAAATAATAGAAAAATTCGTTAATAAGACGAATATCAAATTTTGGTCGTTAAATCGCTTAATATTTCCGAGGATAAAAATTTTTACTGAATGACAAGTGAATGCTTCACCGCACAGTGGATGAGTTTGTATGGAACGGCGGCCATAAATAGTAATAGCGCTAGACTCTTGAAATTCGATGATCGACAGATGCTTTCAGGTTTAAAAAAAACAATGTAAAAAAATCGGCTCCCGGACACGCCTACCTCCCATATAAATCTGAGATGGGGTTGGAACATTTTCTTCAAAATGTGTATCAATTTCCAATAATTTGGTAATACTTATTTAGAAATACTAAAAATTGTGCGATATCTTTTATAGTTTTCAAGTTACTGGAGAAAAACCAAAAACGGTGGCCATAAATGGTAATAATAGCCCTGAACTTTTGATACTCTTTAAATTTGGTACAGATGATTTTTAGGTTAAAACAACAAAATTTTGTGAATATGAACAAAAATCTGCTAACATACACGCCTCCCATACAAAGGTGGGAGGAGGTTGAGGCTTGTTCTTCAAAATGGGTATTAATTGCCATTAATTTGGCAATGCTGATTTCAAAAATGCTGAAAATTGTGCGATATCTTTTATAGTTATTTCAAGTTATTGAGAAAAACCGTTTTGAATTCTTATCTCTTGTTTTTGAAAAGCATTCGAATCTATACCTTCGATGCCAAGATGGATGAAAAGACGGAAAATACCCCTAACGTGTTCTCCTCTCTTCAAGGGGACTTCCTTCTGAATTTAAGCACCTCCCCTTACACTTTATGTAAGCTTTTATAGTTAATTCAATTATTCTAAGGTATTACAAAATGTGAAGAAATAAAAATAGGTAAAACTTCATAAAAAAAGTTCTGAAAAGCTGAAACTTTGGGTTTAAGTTAACCATACCATAACCATAATGTTGAAGTTTGCGAAATTTCTCAAATTTTCACACTTAAACTTTAAAACCTCAGCCAAACGTTTTTTTAGTGCTTGAGCATGAACTTTTTGTGAATATGCTACTATAGTGAATTTCGATACAAATAAATTAATAAGAGCATTTCATAAACCTTCTAAAATTACATTAGGATAAAATTGATAAAAAAAATTGTGAGAAACTACAACTGGAACTTGGGATTTTGGCTAACCATACTTTCCCACATAATATATAAAAAAATTTTAAAATCCAGGGATTTATATTTTTTTTCTATTAAAGTTTACAAATTTCCCACTTTTATCATTTTTCATTCTAGTTTTTGAAAAATCTGTACAATTCATATGAAGGCGATAGAAGAAAAATAAATTACTTTTTATTCAGTGGTAACCATTTACTTTCCGTCATTATGCCATATTATCGCATTTTGTTTCATACAAGTTAACTACAGCGCTTTATCCAACAGCTATTTTTATAAAAAGTTCCATGGAACATTTTTCGTATTAAAAGTTCAACTTTGAACCCACTGTGTCACTAAAAAAAATATGGAATTTTTAGTTTTTTTTCATTCCCTAAGTATTATCAAACGATTTTCTTAAAAAAAATGTTAAGTCCCTAACACTTTCATTTCTTTATATTTATGGCCACGATCTCCCACTGTACACCGTTTGATTTGGCTAGGTATCTTTACATCTGTTACAGTGCTTGTTAATAACATTCGGAATCGCCTCTACTGATCACCGAGTTCGTAGTGACTGACATCACTAAAATTAGTGCACTTTTGTTTAGCTATACATCCCTACGCATAGATTGTATCATCTTTGAACAAATTCTACTAAGCCTGTCAGTGTTCAGCTATAGTAATTTATTTTTTTTAACTTACCCTTATCCACAAAGTTGAGAGCACACTTGGTGCAACGCAACTGCGATTCTTTTTTACCAATATGTTGACGTAAATGCATATAATAATTTTCAATATTGGTGATATTCAAATAACCTTTGTAGGAGAAACGGAATATCTACAATAAAAAAAAATCAAATAAATTCATATCAAATTTTCCAAACGCTTATAACTTACATCCAAGCAGAATGGGCACTGCAAGAAATTCTGATTTTTGTGATCATCATAGAAATGGCGTACAACATCACGATGTGATGATGAACGATAACCGCAAGCTTGACAACAATACGGTAATTCAAGCATATTGTGCATCTTTTGCAAATGAGTTTGTAATACATACAATGAATTAAAACGTTGTTGACAAATTAAGCAATGATAAGAAGCGGATGAAGTGGCTTTTGTCTCCATTGGATGCATAATTTGATTATGCTTAGAAAGAACAATTTCACTACCATGTTTATCCAAACAAAACAGGCATTGAAATTGATGATCTTTGCCATCGATTGAAATGTGCGATACCAAATGTGTTTGCAACTTTTCATTAGAATCAAATGATTCTGTAATGTCGCATATGGGACAATCAACAACTGTAGGTAAATCTGCAGCAACAGCTGGATCAACATCTGGCGATAGTGTATATGGGAAACTTTCATAGTTTATATCTATACCATCGCGCACACCATAGTACATTTCCTCCAAACCTTTGAAATCATCATCTTTTTCTTCTTCTTTAACTTTCTTAATATTTTTGATATCAACTACCGTTTTCTTGGAAGTAGTTGCTGCTTCTTTCTTTGCTGAGACAACAGTAGCAATCTTTGCTGGTTCTTTTTTGGATGATGTTGCCTGCTTGCTTGTGCTGGATTTCTTAATGCTGGGAGCGTAATCATCCTCCAATGCAGCGGCGGCAGCAGCAGCTGCAACTACAGCTGCACGACGTTTACCAGGTGGTACAGGTATTGCGTCTTTTTCAATCTTTGCCGTGTCTTTTTCCTTCTTAATTGATTTTAAATTAACCTTTTCGGGTTGGTTATAATCAGCATCGTTGATGGCTGAAATGAAAAAGAAAATTTAATTTTTTTGAAAAGGGTTACTTTTTTTGGAGCTGCCAATTGTGGAACATTATAAAATGAAAATTAATGGCAATAAATTATTTGCAAGTTGCATCGAAGCTAGAATATCGCGAGGCAAGAGTGATGTTTTAATTTACTTTTTAAAATTTCAGACTTCATTACCTAAGACTAAATGTACATTCACATGACCTAAGGTATAGAACTAGAGAAAAATTTATGGTTCATAAAATAACTCATGAGTTACGAGTACTTCTCCGGTTGGTATTAAAATCAGAGACCCAATTATGCGGGTGCTAAAAAACTGCATATGTAAAATCAAAAGCAGAAATGTTTAAAGAGTCAACCGAACGAATAAAACTTTTTGCCCGATCAAAATTTTCAGGAGAGCGAAAAATTGAATTATGATTTTGCTGAATTACGATACTGGCGAACCTGCTACATAGCATCCAATCCGTTTTATTTCAAAACTCGCACACAGATTTGCAGTAATATCGATTTAAAACGAGAATACAAATTAAGCTTTATATTTAATACTAGCTAATGCCAGTGACTTTGAACTCGTAGCCTGTTTTTTTTAGTAGGCCTACGGTAATTTTTGTAATTTCTTCAGAAATCCAAAGTTGTTTTTGTTTGCAATCTAAATTGAAAAATTGAGGCAAGAGAGTAAAATTTGAATTGGAGATTGAGACCAAGCGTTTAAGGAATAAGACTAAGCAAATTTAATCAAAATTGGTCCAGTAGATTTTGCATGATGCGCGAACATTGCAAATGGCTATTATTTTAGTTATATAGATTTCAATATTTATTTACTCATGTTTTCTTTTTTTGATAATACAAGCTTTCAAAAAAAGTCCTGAAGTTAAAAAATGAAGTACCATTTTGGTTTTTTGGTATTTTCAGCACGAATCTGGGTTTCGAGATAAACTAACCTAGAAATTCAAAAGCTTACCCAGAAAATTCCAGTAGAAGGTATTGATACTGAGCAAGAATTCTTACAATTTCATATCAAGCAGTTTCTTTAACGTTGTCTATAACTTTTGCCGTGAATATCCTGGGATAAATTTAAAATTATGTCGAAACTAATTACATAGTTATATTCATTGTAATCTATTAGTGTAAATTTGCCTCAATGACACAAAAGCCACCAGCTGTTTTCTAAATGCTGTTATTTTTTAGTTGTTATTGGTGACGAAACACGTACATATTTGGGAAAGCATAGCGTCACCATATTGATGGCTTTCAAGGTAAGATAATTGCATAATAAGTAACATTTGTTGTTCAAAATAGTCACCCTTCTATCACATAATGTAAAAGATTAAAAATTGGGCATTTATAAAACGTTGATTACAGGAATATCGCAATTTCATTTCAATCCTCCTTTACAATTGCATACATACTTATGTATGTATCTGATTTGTAAAGCATTTTTGAGTACTAAAACTTTCACTCAGAAAATAGGGACGTGAATTGTATGAAAGATCACGTGTCCTTCGAAAGGGAGCTATTCGTCCTAGTTGTCAATGTTACTATTCTACTTTTCTACGTATGCATAGTTGAGATATGTTATGTCTAGCATTTTTTTGTATAACTTTCATTCAATATACAAT
Organism: Tricholauxania praeusta; assembly: GCA_949775025.1. NCBI lineage: Eukaryota > Metazoa > Arthropoda > Insecta > Diptera > Lauxaniidae > Tricholauxania > Tricholauxania praeusta. Next base: position 109,987,837 of record OX459031.1, on the reverse strand, counting down.
ATAAAGAGGGTTTCTTTTTTTAAGTAAGTTCAAAACGTTTTGTAGAAACTTTTACATCAATAAAATTGAAGTACATTTTAAGGAAGTAGATCTTTCGAAAAGACTCGTCAAGTGCTAAAGAAAAAGTGTTTGACGCTTTATGAACAAAAAGCATAATACTAATTAATGATTTGTCGGTGTTAGATTTAAAAATAAAATCATTCACCAAAATTTGTAAAAGAAATAAAAACAGAAAATTTGTTGTGTAATTTTGGAACAGTTTTATTAAAGCTTTTTATTTCATTTCCAGTATCATTATCATTATTTATTATTAAATTATTATGCTTTTTGTTATAACTAAAACGAAATATAAACTAACAACACACCAACTCGTGTGGTTTTTAAATTAATTACATTAATTCTGCAAGATTAACGAGTCTGACAAGAGTTTTCATAACACTGATAAAATAGAGGCAACATCTCAGTAAAAGAAACTGCTTTTACTTTCAATTGTCACAGCTATGTTTGTAAATTAAAAAAAAAATCTTAGGCAAAAGCAGTTTGTTTAAGGAAAGTTTTGTAACAAATTAAAATGTTGCTTCTTAACATTATTGGTGACAACTTTCTTAAGGCATGTACATAAAAAAAAAGTAATGACTGAAACAACATAACACATTTTCACTAATATTAAAATGAGATAGAAAAACAATTTCAAAATCAAACAGCTTAAATTGAGCAAAGTAATTTAAAGTTAATATTCAAGAAGATGCTGTAAAAAGAAAGAATATTTTTTAATGCGTGATTAGATTAGTTAATTGTGCATGTTAGGTAGATGAGTATGGAAAAGTTTTTGTTTGCTACTAACGTTTTTTCAAGCGTTTAGGCGTTGTATTAACCGGGGTCTCCTTGGCATTGGGCGGCAGAACGCTCCAGTCTTTAAATGGGTTAGTTGCAACCTAAAAAAAAAAATAGAAATAAGTTATTTGTTTTAAATAACAGCTTTAAATTAATTCATACACACCTGATATAATCGTTGTGTAAGCGTTTCACTTGTATTCATACGCGTCTGTTCAGCAATATGAGTTGTGATGTTATTAAAAGCTTGCAGTGCATATGTACCAAATTGTTCACGCCAAACAAGTTCATCCAAAAACTGTTGTATCATTTGACGTGATAAAAGTGAAAGGGTATTTTGGAACATTCGTGGTACTATGCGACGCAAATAGTCCATAACAGCAGAGTTAGTATGCTTAGCGGAGCTATCAGTTGCAGCTGCTTGAACAATATTCTTAAAGCCCATTGAATAGAGTGTCATCTTATCAACAGTTAAATCAATAGAAATTATGCTGTCTTTATTAACCCAACGTTGCAATGGTTCCAATATGGTTTGGAATCGCTTTTTGTAGTTGCGATCAACATCAGATACCGGCTCAACAGCACGCAAACGTATGGTTTTTTCAGCGAAATCAAGCACACCAAGAACTTCAACTTTCACTTGACGTTGTTGACCATCTTGTGACGTGGTGCCTAAAGATATGACACCAACCTGATGAGAAAAAATTTGTGTTATTTAAATGATTGTTTAATTTAAGACATAAAGTTCGAAGTAGCCTCTCACTTCAACGAACAATTTAACAATTCCAGGCTTATTAAAACCAAAATGTCATGCGGTGAATTCAACAAATTAAAATTTAATTTATTGTAAAACCTCAGTTAATGGAAAAATTTAATTTTTTTTTTTACCGAATTGAACGTTCAACAAACACTAATAAAAACAAGGTAAAATAAACTCATAATTGAAAAAAAACTCACCTCTACGTATTTTTCTGGTCCGCCCAATTTCTTACACTTCTGATGTACTGCCAATGTGCAAACAGCGCGCAACCAAGTGTAAACACCTTTAATGTAAACATTATCTACCTTAACCCATTGTACGACATTTTGTATGTTTGTCTGACAAGACCAATGATAAATTAATTTTAAAATACATGATGGCGGATGTGGAGCGCCTTCGAAAATAGATCCTTGGAAAACAGAAACAAAACGCATTGGACAGCATTCGCTAATCCAAACATAGCCGCCTGTGTAGGGGAACTTGGTGGCATCCGAATAGACACCTGTAACAAAAATTTAAGGTAATATTTAGAAAAAAACATTGGGTAATATTTTGCTAAGGGCAGTTAAAATTAGAGTAACATTTTTAAATTGTGATAAGTAATACCATTGTTCCTGCAACAGTTCAAAACACATAATAAAAAACAATTCACTATTTTTATATAAACTTCAATCATTGCATTTGTATGTAGGGGGTATTCTCTGGAACTACTTAACCGATTCTGTAATTTCTTCTACTAAGAAAATTTGTTCCTCATGAAAAGATAAAAATTCACCATTAACATTACCCCTTCAGTACCACTATTTAACCTCCCCTAGTATTTTAGTCAAAGTTTCTAAAAAAATTACATACCGAACAAACGATTGAGACTGTCTTTTTCTGAGGAGCAACTTTGACTCCGACACCAAACCTCTCAGGCTTTAAGTAATGAAAGCTGAAAGTTGATGAGCATGTCAAATTGTAATTGCCAAAATATAAAAATTAAAATGCCGGGGGAAAGCAAAAAACATAAATTAATTAATTAAATTGTTAAAAGAAATTGCTGTAGCCGATTTATCGATACTTTTCTAGTTTATTCAAAAAACTTTCCATACGATTTTTGACAGTTCGTTTGCGAGAGCGTAAAAATGCACAGTTTGCGCGTTTAGATGACTACCCATAGTGTTATTATTATGAAATAGGCAGAGGGCAAACAATTATTTTTTATGAGAAAATAAATACACAAGAAAAATTGTTTTTTTTTTTTTTTAAATATGATGGTTTGATGTGTTACCGCAGTCATAAAAAAATCGTTCACACCACAAAGAAAAAATGTAGAATTAAGTAAATAAATAATAAAACAATAATAAGAAAAAACAAAAGTTCTGACAATCGCGTTTATGTTTTAAAACCCGTTATGTTTAATTTACCTGCAAATTTCAAAATAAATTTTAAATTGGTAGCAAATTCCTTTGACAAACATCAACACTCATTCACTTTCCAACTTTTCGAGGCGTGCTCATCAAATCAGTTTTAAGGAAGACCCCATTTAAACTTTAAACGGATATCATGTTTTCAATACGATGCTACTTTTATTGAATAAATTCCAAGAATATAAAGACTGTATGAACCCATTTTTCGGTATTATGTACTTATATTATTGAGCGTAAGAGCAGCACGATAACATAAATACAATTGGGAATCGGTTCTAGTGCCGAAAAAAAACCAAGTCAGATAAATCTGCCACGTGTCCATACAATAGAAACAATTTAGGCGCCCAGTTGCAAAACCGGCCAAGTCCCTTTTTCATACTTTTGGAAAAATAACGAAAAACGTTTACCTTCATCTATGTTTATGGAAAAATTAAAACGTATTTCCCATATAAATAGCTCATAAAATTTCTTACTCAAAGCACGTCAGATCAGACTTTTCGAGTTTCATTTGCCTGTGTTTTTTGAGAAATTTTGGACTTGGCCGGTTATGATACCAATGTACTGGACTTGGCCGGTTTTGACATACATAGTAATCAACAAATTTTGTTTGAAAAAAAGTGGACTTGGCCGGTTTGAAAACCATGCATCAAAATAAATTTAAAAAATGTAATATTTCTGTCAAAAAAATTTTTTTTAATGTAAAAATATAGTTGAAAGATAAAGCATGGTCTAGATTTTGTGAGAATAGTTGCGTTCCCGTACAATAATGCATTAGTACAATTTGAAGGTTTTTACAGTTTTTTACCCAAAAAGCGTTCCCGTACACGAAAAACCTTAAGTGAGAACGAAAATGAGAGAGTAATTTATTTTCTCTCTTTGTAAGAAGTTACAGGTTTTTACCCGAAGAATTTTTGCGTGTAAACTCATTAAAAGTGTCAAACTATCAGCTGTTCTATGTTGTGCAAGCTGAATTGTAAACATTGAGTTTATTTTTATTTTCCATTTTATTCTTTGCGTTTAAAGAATTGAATTTATTGTTCCTACATTCAATTTAAGATATTTATTTATTGTCTGAACTTAGAAAATTAACTTTTTGCACCAACTGCATTCAAAAATTTTTGACGTTTATTCTCGTGCTAAAAAAATGGTTTTTTCCGTTCCTGCTTTTTTTACATTATTTCTCTTTCACAGAGCGAAATTTTCTTATTCTCTCGTGTTTGACAGTTTCACAGGATTTTACTCAAAAAGTTTTGGAACGAACCTAATATCTCAAAATTTGATTTTTTTGACTTGTCCGGTTTTTCAACTGGATGCCTCAATTCTTGAATCACAAGAGTGGGAATGCCTACCATGAAAAATTAACACAAGATGTCGATTATCTCGCGGTTGTTAGCTCAGAAAAAAAATCAATCAGACTTCTTTCGAACCTAAGGGAAAAACCTTTTAGCAAGAGCCCATATATACTCTATTCATTTGATATATTATAATGGAATTATAAAATTGACATTTTCCGTCTCCCTTCTAATCGTTAACTTATATTGTGATTGTGACAATTTAAATGACTTATTCGTATTAACCGTAGGTATGTAAGCGCTGGCTCCTAAGGATACATATTCTGGCACAGTAGCGAGTCTTTGTAGGTCTAGTTTATTACACACCATAATTTTGTTTTTTCTATTACAATTTTACTGAATGGCGGGAACCTAAGGCTTAATACCGCCTCCGAGCGATGAAAAAACTTTACTCTCGAATCATTCACAATGAAACATTCTTGACTTGGCAGTCGTAAATTAAGCTCTGGCTCTTAAATTCAAATGTAATTAAACGGATAAAGCATCAATATCAGCCAAGCCAATTAAAAAGGAACTCAAACCGTTTGTCCGGGTACCAACAGATAAATGTAAAAATGTTTTTGCTCAACAACCAACAAAATTCTAAGGCCAAGAACAAATTAAAATACGAAACAGGCCTATCAAGTCTGATTTGAAATGGAAAACATGCAAAGGATTTTTAATGCTAAATTTCACTATCAACAAATTATAATGCGGAAATGCCTCGCTGCCCTGCACCATTCCATATTTTATAAATTAATTTGTAAAATATGTTACAATAAATAAATAAATAATGCGGAAATGAGTTAACTCGATCCAGGCACTGATGCCTAAATATGAAGAATAAATATCTATACTTAAAAAGTAAACGCACCTAATTTTAGTTCGTTGCTCCTATGATTAGCACATTTTTGCTCTGATTTTAGTAGACCTTCTTGAATTAACCATTCTGTGAATTTATTTGGTGTCAGCATAAGTACCAATTTGACTTTGGAATCCAATTTACTGCGCGTTGCAGACATATCCTTGACTTTAAGCCAAGGTTTAGCTAAAACTACAAGCGATGGGAACGTCTTTCCTTGTAGTTTAGTCTCTTTGCTGTTATCCTTGCCATCTTTGCCAGGTTCTTTGTTGTCAGCGCCTATTACTAAACCACCAACTGAACTAATTTCCGAAGGACGGAAATTGGCTGGAGGCGTTGTTGCAGCTGCAGAGGTAGCAGCTTTATCACCTTTTCCAGTTGTTGCTTTGCCTACAGCCCCTTTGCCAGCCTTACCAATTTGTGGTGAACCTTTACCTGAAGACGCAGCAGCTCCCTTTTTACCACCAGCCGCTGCTGGTGATTTACCTATGGCAACTGACTTAACGTCCGATCCTTTTTTGCCTGAAGCTACTGCAATACGTTTAGCCAGTGGTACATCATCTTCTTCCTCGTCCGAAGATTCCAAATACACATAATTCGATGCACGTTTGCGTCCACGATTCCCACTCGATGATGCTGGTGGATCAGCTGGTTTAGTTGGCTTCTTCGGTACCGTTGCTTCTTTAATATCTTGCAAAACTTTTCCTTTGAACGAATACGCTTGAAATACTTGCCCATTAAAGAGTTCTTTGCCATCGTTGGCATTTAGTGCGGTTTTAAGCGCATTTTTAATGGCGTTATGCTCGTTGGAGACTTTTTCGTACGCTGCCAATTGTGCCGGTGATAGCTCATCAACCCAGCACTCCAACTCGAGACTAATATCACTTTTAGTTACACGCATTTCTTATTTAATTGATTATCATTCAATTATTTTATTTTGTATTTTTTTTCTGAAATTGTTATTCAATTTTTTAATTTTTCCTCCGAGAAAAAAAAATTCACGCAGCGTTATACTCCAATCAAATCAATATATAAAATGGCGTTATGATGCTCTGCCAAGACGGAAATATGTGGATTACAGACGATCAAATTTACGATATAGCGGTTGGGCAACAGTTTGACCAAAATATATTTCTGAAGTTTGTTGAGAAATTAGATATTAATTGGCATGTTGTCAAACATCATATCCAGGAAAGCTTTGCAGTGTACACACCGTCAAATTTATAAAGTTATTTACTGTAGGAACATTGTATTCTCAAAAAGTCAACTTTCTGTGAAATGAAGCGCAAAATTCTTATTAAAAACTTTTTTGACATTGTTTCTTTATATGTTATATAATATTAATATAGCGCTATAGAAATTATATAACAATTTACGGCTTAAAATAAACTTACCTTCGGTTTTCAATGGCAAACTCACCATTTCTCCCATGACAGTTTCGCAACGTTTCAAGACTTCTGAATACGTCGTGACGTATTTGGCTGAAAATGCAATGAAAGCTGGCACCGCTGACAGATGCCGATTGTCAAAATAGTGGTAAAAAAAAACAAGCCTTTTAGTAGAATGGCGTATGAATTTTCTTTAACAAAAACATTCTTTAACATAAACAAATAATGAAGGATAGCGAATCACGTTCTTCACATCAACGTTCACGTCATGGAACCCGCTCAGCATCCAAAGATCGTGATCGTAAACGAGATAGACGCCGTGATAGGGATCATGACCGTGATAGGGATCGGGACCGAGATAGGGACCGTGACCGTGTTAGAGATCGTGACCGGGATAGGGAGAAAGACCGTGACAGAGATCGCTACCGCGATCGCGACCGTGATCGAGATTATAGTTCTCGTCATCACCGCTCAAAGTCACCTACGCATTCACGCAGTTCAAGTTCAAAAAATAGAAAACCTAAATCGAAAAAAAGCAAAAAATATCGTCATCGCAGCAGCAGTAAAGAAAGTAGCCACTCAAGTGCCAACTCCTCACCTACTTCCAGTAATACTTCTCGTGGTAGTCGCCGTAGTAACACTAGTCGCAGCAGTCGGATTTCGAAGAAATCCAGTTCACGTTCAAGACAAACACGTGCTGCTAGCTCCGAAGAAAATTCATCATCAATGCCAGCCTGTGCAACTGTCGCTCCCAAGCCAATTGATTTAAATGATGTGCAAGTACGTGTAGCGTTGGAAACCATTGAAGAAGATGCATTTGTCCCCAGATCTTTTTTCAGTACACGTGATCGCGAAGCACCAGAGAAGCCAAAGCTAGTTCCAGATAAAGTCATTATTGACTTAAACACAGAGACCGTATCCGTGCCGAAGGGGACACCACAGAGTATGAAAACTAGAGAAGAAAAGGAGGAAATATTTCATCCTGGAGTGAGTTAAACCTATTTTATTGTTAAAAATAACGAAATCAAATAAGCTTTTTGAGAGATTTATAAGACAATTTTTTTTCTTTTGCAGTTTCTCGGCGATCCACAACAAAAAACAGACAAATGGATAAAGAAGCTTTATAATTACCGTCAAAAATGTTTTAGAGAATAAATGACATTTTTATTTAGCTTTAAGCAAGAGGAATCAATAATAAATAAAATTTTACTAAAAAATATCTGATCCTGATTTTCTAGCGCGCAACGTAGCTTCGTCCGCTGTTAGTTTCTCAGACTCCGAAGGTTCTATTGGACTGCCATCATCAGTAAGTTTTCCGTCCTTAAAGTCATCGATAATTTTTTGTGAATAGATAGCATTAAATAAATCCAAGCTAGTGAATTCGGATTGAATAACATCCGGTGCTTTGTATGAAACATATGGTTTCAATTTGCATGTGTCCAAATTTGCAGGAACAATTAATTCAGGTATTTTTTCCGGTATATTTACATATTTGCCATCAATTGTTATTCCAGTATCACGTACACCACGTTTGTGTATTGCGACTGGTGGTGATGCCATTGTACGTTGGGACTCCTTGACGACGCGGGTACCACGTTTGTTATATACCGGAAATTTACGGAAATTTCTTTTGCCTGACAATGGTGCCGTTGTGCTTATGTTGCGTTGATTGCATTTTATAACGAACGTTAATAGTTTATTACAATTTTGCATAGTTTTACGATATTTTAAAAATGGTTAAATAACTCAATAAATAGTAAGAAAGTGCACAATTTTATTATTAGGTAGTCAAAATCATATGTTTCTTATGGTGGTGCCAGATTTGTAAATGGCAAAGCTTACGTCAACTTTTCTGAGTGGCCCATTAAAAACTTACTTTTAAAATTTGAAAAAAAAAGTGTTTAGTTCTGATTCCGGGGGAGAGATATTCCAAATATAATTTCAGTGTTCAGTGTGATAAGCAAATATCCTCAATTTTTACTTCATGTGGTTAAGGGAGCACATACATTAGGGGGGATTCAAATATTTTTTATTTGTTTAAAACAGGCTTAAAAGTGGTGCTGGTGGGGTAGTGTAAGTAAAATCAATGTTTGCGTTTTCATGAGGAACGAATTTACTAAAAAATTACTGGTTAATTTACTGTTATCTTAAAATGCTGACGTGTAGGTCAAAATCTGACGGCAGATTAGACCTCAGCTATCTCAAATTACTCTAAGTTTATATCAGTCAATTTTTCTCTAAAATTTAGTTTTTATTTTGCAGACGTTGTTATTTATTATTATAGAAAAAAATGTCGTCCACAAATTTTAAAAATTCATAAAGTTTACTTAGTTCATCACGAGCAATAAATTTTTTAAACAGAAAAAAATTACGAAAGTTGCATGCACAATAATTGCGAGACATGAGTGCGAGAACAAAACGAGACAACGTAATTTTCCCTATACGTTAAAGCAAGATACGAAATAGAGCTTTCTTTGAACTTAGATTGCGCATCTTGCTCTAAGGTATAGAAAAAATCACGTTATCTCGTTGTGTTTTTTCCTCGCACTTGCATTGATTATGTTTAGAGCTTGAGATGTTTTTGTAATCGAAGTCGATTTTCCCGTTTACGCGAAATGGCCATATATATAAAATTTTTATTTGTTATTTATATATTTTTTTAAATTATTAATTCAAGTTTTTGAACGTCCTAATTAAAATTCCACCCAATAGATAGCCCCAAGTTATGGGTAAGAATATTCTTCCGTTTGGCTGGCAACGCCAATTATCAACCAACAAGCACATATAGAAAGAACCCTGTCGATTGATTGCACGCAACACTGTTATTATTCGGTGAATGAATGTGAAGACGACGAGTTTGACTTTTGCTGTGCCGTTGCCGCGCCGGTTTACAAAGAAATTGAATTCGAATTTTCATTTAAAGTAAAAGAATAACAAGGACACAACTAAAAATGGACATTAATTTGATGGCCGATATAATCGAGTGGCGTTTCGATGATTACACTCATTTTAAAAAGTGTGGTGAAATAACCGCTTCACCGGATGAAAAATGTTTTGGTTTAAATTGTGCTTTTTGTAAAACAATTTGTACGGAATTAAATGCTTTTATGCAGCATGTACGCGAAAAACATAGTCAAGAATTATGGGCGCTCTACTTTAGCGCCGATGATGATGTGGGGCAAGAAATGATTGATGATGACGACGCTATTGTTGTAAATAATAAAATTGATAATCTTGGTTATATAAATGATTTTCTTTTATCAAACATTGAATCACAACAACAACAACAGCAAAAACAATTATTAACTGAAACGGAAGTGCAGAATAAAACGGATATGAAAAATGAAAATTTATTAGATCAAAATATGGACTATTGTCTTAATACAATAGCACCCAACGAAACGACAACAACAACAACAAAGACACCATATCCAGTATCCTTAGTATCGACCAAAACACCGCAGTTTTTATGCGCGCTGCCATCGCCAGCACCCAGTTCACCAGCGACATCAAACTCGGAAGAAATACCTGATATACACTTGAAAATGAAGCAGGATGTCGTACAAATATCTTTATGTTTAGCAGAACTGGACTCAAATCATTCGATAGAAGCGGTAAGTTGTAAAAGACATGGGTAGGGCATTTGTTTGTTTTTTTTTTTTTTTTTTAATTTTACCTCACCTTTTAGTTAGTGTGTAAATAGTGAGTCAATGGCAAAATAAAAACGCCAAACAAAACTTCTTCACCATTGCACCCCCTCAAAGTTGCACAGTGGGCAGAATTTCCCACGTTGCCCTCCGTCAAAACTCATAAATCTTTTGGATGAAATTTTAAGTGGGATCGGATGCTTAAAATTTAATTAATATTTTAAATATTGGGGAATAAATTTGAAAAAAAAATAATAATAAAATCCAGAACAAAATTAAGATTTTAATCTTTAATATCTATTACGGTGTTTTTTCCTTTTACTGTCAACTATATTTAAAAATATAAAACGTAATGGAGCAAAATAAAACTTTTTTAATAATAAAAGCAGACAAAAAACTGACGTAATGAAACAAAACCAAATTTTTTAATAATACAGGTCCAGAGACACCTACATATGTATATTGTAAAGACAGACCAACTACCCTGCTCACGGAAATATCAGTTTCCATCTAAAGGGTGTTCAAATATAAAGTATATTTTTAAATTTTAAATAAAAGACATAAATTGTGTGAAATTATTGTTTATTTTTATTGAAAATTAAAGTACATTGATTCCGGTTAGTAACGAAAAAGAATGTCGTCCAAGTGACATCCTCTGCTAGCTTGGCAGGCTGTCAATCTTTTACTAAAATTGATGATGATAATGATGGTTCAATTAGTGATATTTTCTCGATGACGTTACCTTTGAGGTGTTGAACAGTTTGAGGATTATACGCATAAGCTTTACTCTTCAAGAAACATCATAAGAAAAAATCCAATAGTGTAAAATACTGAACAAAGTTGTTGGTTTGAGGTTTAATTACTGTGAATGTCGAAGAATTCATGTCCCTGTCTCTTCAGCAATACCTATGCTTACAGCTGCAATATTTTCATTAAACGACCACTACGATGATAAATTCTGCTTCTCTGTTCTTGAACTGAACCACTTTCTTCAAATTTATTAAGGATAAGTTTAATAGCACGGTTTGTCGGAGCATTTTCTCTACCGTAATTTCACCATACTTAAAATAATTTTTGATAATGAAAACACGTTGTTCACTCGGAAATATTAGTTCCGTTTCCCTCTGTCAAAGTAAAAATTTTTTTTTAGTTAAGTTTTGAGTGGTCAGCAAAACTGACACTCAGATTCATATTTAAAAGTACACGCAGCTTGACAGTCTAATTACAGCGCAGTTACTCGCGAGTATAGGCTTTTTGGCTAATGTTTTAGAAACTAGTTATGACTAGTTATAATGATGGTATTTTTTAAAGTGAGCTGTTCATAACTAATAGTATTTAATCTCTTTATTCAACAGAAATCTATCAATTTACTGATAACTTTATGATAATATCTTATAGCATACTTTGAAAATTGTAAATCAAATCTTATAAGTTATAGTCAAACAACTTTAATCTTGTGTTTAACCCATATCGTATCATTGATTCGATAACGAATCACGAAAATTGCTCATGTTTGGAATTTTTTTTCATTATAATGTAGCGAAAAATCCGAAGGTTTATATTTTTTATATTAAAGCTTCATCTATTGGCTTCTCTTCAAAAATTTATTTTCTCGTACCACGCCCACTTTTAAGGGGAGTTTAAGAAAAAACACTTGTTTTGGATATTTTTTTGAAAATTAATCAATAATATTAAAATTGATCAAATGTGAACAAAACCTACACAGATTAGATTCAAAAGGACTAATGTTATTATCCACAATAAAAATTATATATCCAGATTACTATTAGGTGAGCTATATATAGCACTCAATTATGGTGATGCGAAAAAGTCGAATTTTTTGAATAGGCCAAGCGCTAAAAAATTCAAAATCTTGAAAAAATATTAATGCATAATGAAACTACATGGAAAGACAATATTCTAAAACTAAAAAAAAAATTTTCTTATTTCAAAAACAGTAAAGTTTTTTTCTTCCAAAGAGCATTTTCTAAGAAAAATAAAATTTAATTTATCTAATTGAGGAAACTATAACCAAAAAGGTGGAAGTCATAAAAAAAACTGTCTGTTTCGAGTGGGTAAAATAAATTTACAACATTTTCTGATTGCGTCCAAAAAAAAGTTAATAATTCGATATTAAAAATAAAACTGACGTGATCCATAATATACACAAAAATTAAAAATTTTTCATACTACGTTTCGCAACTAAGCCACTGTGCATCGTTGTATAAAACGAAATGTAGAAGCCTTCTTAACATGCACGCAATCAACCACCCTAGTCAGCTTAGGTCTGACTGGTCTGCAAGTTCTGTATTTTTTGCTTTATCAATTTCTCTTATTATCTACGTATTTTGTACATATGTAGTTTGTTTTTCAGCACGTTCAACTTAAAGTTTATTCAGTTTGGTAAGATAAGCCAGCCAAATGTTGTTACTTTCAGTTTTAAAAATGCTGAAAAACAAGAGCATAAAAAAGCAACAAAAATAAAAAGAACCCAGAACATACAAAGTATTTTCTAATACAAATCAATTAATCAATAAAAGTTGTATCATTAAGTAAATGCTTGTACTTTTAAATATAATTTATAGTGTTGAGCACCCAAATGTCATTGTTACGCGATTTTTATCGCAACAGGCAAGATTAATTGTTAGCTGGCTTTTTTTCCAAATTCCCACTGAAACTCTTTTTTAATGTATGCTATTTCATTGTACCCATAGTTATGGGTTATTTGAAAACTTATTGCTATTACAAAATGATAACAGAAATAAGAGAAACACTTAATGTTTACATTGCTCGTAGAGTTATAGTCAGCTACTGTTTGCGCAGATTATTTATTTATTTTTTTTATCATTGAAAATTTTAAACATATACAATAAGATATTAATTAATCTGTGTAAACATTTAAATTATCAGCAAGTGTTCAATTTGTGTTCAATCATAAAAGGTAGTAAAAAAATAGGTTGACGGAATTAGATTAGAAGTTGCAGACCACTGTTGCCAATTTTCAAATATGTTTTGAAAAAATAAGTTCATTTTATTTGAGAGAAAACTTATTATACATACTTATATGCTGGGTGCCCGGTCATAAGGGTATTTCCGGAAATGAGAATGTACGAATATACCAAAATAGAATCAGAACAGCCGGAAAATCAACAATTGGTAGATCTTAGGATATCGCTGGCAGAACTACACTATCGAATAGAGGACATAACCAAGAAACCAACGAACAGAAGGTGGAACCTTAACGCCGAATGCAGTACGTCTCGAAATACGTGGTCTAAACTGAATCTAAGTAGGAAGGACACAAACTCTCTTTAGGTTCAGCAGAGTAGAGTTAAGAACGGTTGTAGGAGTGCTGATGGGGCACTGTGATATTGGCCCCATGGCCGCCAAATATGGTGTCCCTTTTAGAGCTTTCTGCAGGGATTGTGGAGACGAAGAAGAGGATGAAACGGTTAGGCATCTACTCTGCGGATGCTAATGAGGCAACGAGCGAAATATTTTGTTTCTGCGTTCTTGATGAACTAGCCGAGTTGAAGCTTATTAGCATCCTCAACTTCAGCAAGGCTTCTCAGTGCTTCACGCCCAGTCAATGAGATTTTTAAGGAGAAAGATATTTAGGGTATCACAATGGGCAAACTACCTATGTATTTTCAAAAGGTTACTTGAGTTGATTAACTTTTTTCAACTCAACATTTTTTCTACTGGAAGTTTGATTGTAAAGGATTTTGATGAATTCGCTGAATTTGAATTAGGCCTCCAATGTAATAAAGTCCTAACGTGAACTTGAGGGAAAGATTTCACTTGATAGAGGCATACATTATTTTGGAAAGTGGAGCACATTTTATTTCTGATAGTTTTTTTGTTCTACTGCGTATTCAAACATTAAAGGCCCTAAATAAATAGTCAAAAATCAAAATATTATCCACCTTCAAGTGTGGCGAGTTTTGGCGGTTTCTGGTTTTAATTAAAGTTTTTAATTAACATAAAATGCTGGTAAATTGTTGAAAAGAATATTTCCTTCTAAATTAGATTAGCCCAAGAGCCGGCTGTAGAAAATTCGAGTAGTGTATAAGATTACAGGATGAGATGTACGGGATAGATAGTGAGCCATTTTGGTGAAACTAAGGAACCAGGGTTGCCTTGCCAAAGCATGTCCCGATCCCCAAAAATGCCTGAATTTTAGCTAATTTTGTTGTTTAAGTAATTGAAACTGTATAATATTATGCCTCAAATTGAGAGGCCTAAATATAATATGAAGGGTTGCATTGTTGAATCCTGTCCCCAACATGGGTTGCTACCGGTTTCTTGGGTCAATTTTTAATAATATATGTATATTAATGCTTGAAATGTTTACCAAACGATAGAGCTCGAAGATTTTCGATTTTTTTTTAAGTTTTCTTTTTTTTTCAATATTTGAACATTTTTGCAAGTTTTGAAGTTTTTATAACTTTTTTGAAATTTTGAATTTTAGAGCTTTTTTCAGTTTTTTAAAGACAATTTATTTAAGTTTTCTAATTTTTGAAAATATTTGAAGTTCTTAAATTTTTTCAACTTTTGAAAATTTAGCTACGAGAAGTAAACAAACATGAATTAGTTAAGGAGCCATCCATTAACTACGTGAGTTAAAATAGGGGGGAGGGGGTGCGACAAATTCTCACCAAGGGGAGGTCAATGAAAATCTCACGTCAACTTTTTAATGCAGAGAGTAAACATTATTATAGCAGATTCCATTTAAAAATTATATGGAAAGTCTCACGGGACACCTTACGTAATTTATGGACGGCACCTAAGAATTTAGTTATACCTGTCAAGTATCAAAAAGTTTGTGGTGTGAAAAACCGAAAGTATATTTTAATACGATAAATTTTAGTTTTTATTTTGTTGAATAGTTCTATTTATTTTTTTTATTTAATTTTACTTTTTTAATTTTTATTTTATTTCTTAACTATTTTTTTCATTTTTGATACTTAGCAAAATTTAACCAAAAAAATTCTTGAGACTTTTGATAATTAAATTTAATAATTTAAAAAAAAAAATAAGCTATTTGCATAAACAAGTTTTGTTTATCACCCATTTAATAGTGCTATAAATAATATTGCTTGATAGATCAGACTTCAAAATAAATAAACCAATCCATAATTGCAAAATTGTAAATCGATCTTGTCTCTTTTTTTTCAAAGTAGAGTACATACATATTAAAGTTTTGGCTTTACTGAAAATTGTTTATGTATGCGTTTTTTTTATATTTTTAATTCACTGTGTTTGTACTAATTTTATTAAATTTTTCCATAAGTTTCAAAAATAAAACATGTGGTTCCAATTGAGTAACCTTGAAATAACGCTTCAGATACATTCACAAAATTTTTTGCATAATAAATGAATGCATCTGATAATTTCCACAATCTTTGAGAACATTTTCATACTATAAAATTAACATAAACAAATTTTTGTATTTTTGAGAATTTAATTAAATGCAGCTCCTTGAAGGCCACAGTCTTGTTTTCCTAATATTTTTGGAAAAAATCCAAATGCCATAAAGTTTAATTTTCTTAAAATAGAAACTGAGAGAAAAAAAAATGTTTCGGTCAAAAAAGAAACAAACAAATAGTACCCCAGTCTCATTGATAATACACAATAGACAGTAACAATATTACAGTTTGTTAAAAAAATTTCAATATCTGTTTACTTATGTACGTGGGCTGAATGTTATGTATATGAAACATAGTATTTTTAAGCAAAATACGCATGTATGTACATATGGATGTTTGTATGTAAATTATGGAAAGATTTTTTTTTTTTTTTTTTTTTTTTTTTATAATTTTATTTGCAATCTGTTACAAAACAATAAGCAAATTAGATAATAAATAAGAACTTAACATATTATACTGTGCACCAGTGTACACAATAAACTTACGTACAAAATAACTCACTTATTACAAGTTCAGGCTAATTCAAACAAATTAATACAAGTTAATAACAATAAATATTTCAGACTAATTCATACAAATTATATAAGTAACATATTAATTAAAATCTAAATGGCAGATCTAAGATGTGCATTCTCTTAAGTCTTCTTACATCTTCACTTTCATCTAGCAGACTAATCGCCAAGGGATTGGGATGATTACTAAGCCTTTCTAGATATCTATTACTAAAATTTTTAATTTCTTCTTTTACTGTTGGAATATTTAGATCTCTATGTAAAACGTTATTTGTTACAAACCAAGGTGCATTAGTAATAAGCCGTAATGTTTTTGACTGAAATCGTTGTAGATTTTCTATATTTGACTTTGATGCTGTGCCCCAAAGTTGAATTCTATAAGTCCACACTGGTTTGAGGATTGTTTTATATAGAATCAGTTTATTATTTAAATTCAATTCTGATTTTGGACCAAGAAGCCAGTACATTCTTTTTGACTTAATACTTAACTGTTGTTTCTTCGCTTTAATATGGTCTTTCCATGTTAATCTTCTATCTAAATGGAGTCCTAAGTATTTGATTTTGTTAGATTTTGGAATTACGGTTCCGTTTAATTGCACGTCAGGACAATCACCTCTTCTCATTGAGAATGTTATGTGCGCAGATTTTTCAGTATTAATATTTATTTTCCATTTTTCTAACCAGTTTTGTAATTTATCTAGTTCAGTTTGGATAAGGTCAGAAGCATCAGATGGTGAGTGCATCGAAGCTAATAATGCTGTATCATCAGCATATGTAGCGACTGTGACATTTTCACTAGTTGGCATATCTGAAGTAAATATTGTGTATAACGTTGGACCAAGAACGCTGCCTTGTGGTACACCTGCCTGTATGTAACAGATATGGGAACAGTCTTGATCAACTTTTACATAAAAGCATCTATCGCTCAAGTATGATTTCAGCACTAAATAGAAATTAGCTGGTAATGATGATTTTAATTTAAATAGTAATCCTGGGTGCCAAACTCTATCAAATGCTTGTTTCACGTCTAGAAACACTGCTGAGCAAAATTTTTTGTTTTCCAGTGAATCAGTTACAATGTTTATAATACGATGGCATTGCTCGGGTGTACCGTGATGGTTACGGAATCCAAATTGGTATTCAGGGATAATGTTGTACATTTCCAGAATTGGTTTCATTCTTCCTAAAAATATTCTTTCGAATACTTTAGAGAATGTTGCCAGTAAACTTATTGGTCTATACGATGTTAAAGCATTTTCAGGCTTGTTTGGCTTCAGAATCATAATTATCTCGGCGCATTTCCATTGTGTCGGGAAATGGCATAATCTCAAAATAGAGTTAAATATCAGCGTTAAAAAAATTATACTTTTTTTGGACAAACACTTAGCTACTTTCGTATCAATCTTGTCAAAACCAGGAGATTTCCCTTTGCCAAGCTTGACTAATTCAGCTTTAACTTCACTGGGCGTAAAGTGTTTTATTGGCAAATCCATTTGACACGGAACATCTAAAAATCGATGGACATCAGAATCACTGGTAGAACTGGTTGAAGAAAACGCTGTAAATTGTTGCTCTAAATGAGTCGCAAATGCAACTGCCTTGCTTTTAGAAGATCTGCACCAGTTATCATCAGCATCTTTTAAGGGTATATTTCTTTTAACAGGACGCTTTAAATACCTTGTTGCATTCCATAGGCAATGCTCATCATATTTTGAGACGTCTAGATTTCTCAAATATGTAGCAGTTCTTTCATTTTTAAGTTCATACAACCGATTTTTTAAATATCTACCAGCTTGATTAAAATTACGTTTATCAATCGGGCTTCTGCTTAGCATCCAAACTCGTCTTAACCTTCTTTTATTACGAATAAGATTCCTAATTTCGGCAGTTATGAACAATCTATTACAGATTCTTGTATTTCCAGAATTATTCTCAACTGGAGTAGATAAAAGTGCTGCTTCATGAATTAAGTTACTAAAAATTTGTACGCTTTCATCCAAGTCTTGATTACTCGCTATTGAGACATTCAGATTAATGTTCTTATCCATCCAATATTCAAAAGAACGAATATCAGTTTTATTGGTAATAATTTGGGAATTCTTTGAGGCCATACGCAGTTGGGCGTGATAGTTTATTATCAGAGCTGTGTGGTCCGAACTGAGATCGTCGGTATCCATAATATCAAGGCTGCTGCAAGGAATGCCAGAAAAAACAACAAAGTCCAGTAAATCTGGAATTTTAGAGGGATCAGTAGGCCAATACGTTGGTCTGCCAGTTGACAATGTTTTGTAATGTTTCTTTTGAATACATTTATATAGCTCTCGACCTTTAGGGTTAACAAGTCGCGAGCCCCACCATGGATGCTTAGCATTAAAGTCCCCGCCAACTATAAATCGGGCACCCAATCCACTAAAAAAATCTTCATAATCTTTACATGATATGCTATACCTTGGTGGAAAATAAATAGCGTAAATTGAAACGTCACCGTATTCAGTTTTTACTTTAACTCCAGCAGCCTGTAAATATGAATGAATCACTTCTTGAAGCGTGTCATATTTGATCGAAGATTTTATTAGAACTGCAGAGCCAGCGTGCGCTCTATTGTCTGGATGATTAGCAGATATTAAGTCATATCCATGTATTTGGAAATGCGTTCTTGATGTAAAATGGGTTTCAGATATCAAAAGTATGTCCATAAAATTAATTTTTAAAAATGTTTCAGTCTCCAGAGTATGATTAGAAAGCCCATTGGCATTCCACACAGCTATCCTTATATCACTTATTTGCATAACTTGTTCACAATAACTGTCATCATATTAAGTAATGTGTTAGTTAATTCTATTTGTTTATTTAGCATAATTTCTATTTTTTTAAACAGATTATTTTCACCTTCATTGGATACTCCTCTCAATACATCAGCGTATGAAAACTCAGGAGAAATTGTTGAATTTTTTTGCTGAAGTGGTACTGAATTTGACTGGTTTCGATTTGGGACAGAGAGATTTATCTTGTTCATCTTTTTTTGCATTAGCTCTTTATATATTTGACAGCCTTTATAATTCGCAGTGTGGTTCTGCAAACAATGCACACATCGAGGTAGAGAGTTAGTGTTCATTTTGCATTCTGCAGTAGGATGATCAAGGGCACATTTAACACATCTAAAAGGCTTCTTACAGTAGGCTTGCGTGTGTCCAAATTCTTGGCAACGATAGCACTGCACAAGATCATTAGTTTTACGTGGAGGTTCAACGGTAACAACGGCATTATTTATATAACGAATATCGTAAATTTTTTTATTATTAATTGAATTTGGTTCGAGATCTATAAAAAACATGGAAAGAGGTTCCTTAGTAATACCACTTTTAATGTTGTAAATATTCCTAACATTATGACCTTGTGATACGAGTTCAGATTTAATGTCTTCTACAGAGGTGGAGTGATGAATACCCTTAAGTATAACTCTATATGCACGTTCTTGCCTTATTTGATAAGTATGAAAACTAGTTTTTCGGCTTTCTAAATATTTCACTAAAATTCTATATGAATCTACATTATTCACCATAAGTTTAACTTCATTATTTCGTAGGGACTTATAAGAAAAATCTTTTTTAGAAATAATAGAACAAAAGTTGCTTATCATAATATTAATATTATTAACATTCGGTATAAATATAGGCGGCGGTTTTATAGCATCCATTTGACTGTTGTTATTCTCTGCTGTTGGTTCATTACCATTGTCGAGAATGGCAAATCTGTTAACATTTGAGGTGCTAGCAGTGATGTCAGAAATGAGTTGGCGTTTTGGATTGTTTCCAATTAATGAGGGAAGAGTTCTTTTCTTGGAAATATTTATTGTTTGCCAATTATATGTGTCATTGTTTTCATTTACATTCACCTCACTATCGACTGCATTCATTTCACTGTCAGCATCATCATCGTCATTTGCTTCACTCATGTTGTTGCTGTTATGCTTTGTTGTTTTTTTTTTTTTTTTTTCTTTTTCACATCCGATTACGATTGCAGTTAGTACAAGACTGTCCTGTAGTACCGTGTTGACACGACGAGAGATAATAGATGTAAAAATTATATTTTTAATTAATATTTTAAAAATTTCGGAAAATTTTAATTTTCTTGAAAAATTTTTCAAAGCAGACGATACTTTCTCGATCGAGCTGAAAAACAAACTGATATGGAAAGATAAAAAAGAAAAAGTAATCTAAAAATCTATAAGGAAGGTAATGTTTCAATTTTGTTGATAAGTTCGAATAAACACTCATTTTAGGGGTAATTTGCAATTAGAGCAAACTATTTGTTTTAATAATAGGCGGAGAGCCCGCTGTAGGAAAGTCGATTGTGTAAGATTACAGGATGGGATGATCGGCAAAGATAGTGAGCCATTTTTGTGAAACTAACGAACCAGGGTTGCCTTGACAAAGACTGTCCCGATGCCCGAAAATGCCCGAATTCCAGACAATTTTGTTGCTTTAATTGAAAATGCATAATATTATAACTCAAATGATAGAACTTGAAGAGGCCTAAATATAATATGCAGGGTTGCATTGTTGCATCCTGTCCCAAAAATGGGTTGCAACCAGTTTTCTGGGTGAATTTTCAATAATGAAGATAACAGCTTGATAAGTGTGCCAAGCGATAGAGCTCGAAGAGCATCAATAGAATATATAAGGTTGCCTTATACATATATTAATTTAAAAATTTCAGCATAATTCACATATACAATACAAGACCTTAAATACAAATTTTTTGAAAAGTTTGATCTATGAACGTTTTGCCAATATGCAATTTCTGTAAATTTCGATACAAATAAATTAATCATTTCATAAAAGTCATTATATTTTGTTCCCTCTGAAACTACACTAGGAAAAGCTTGATAAAAAAAGATGTGAATAAAGGCAGCTGAAACTTTGAATTTTGGTTAACAAATTTTTTCCACATATGTACCTACATATATATGTATAAATAAATTTCGAAATCCGGGTATATATATTTTTTTTTTCTGTAAAAGTTTACAAATTTTCCACTTTTACTTTTTTTCATTCTAATTTTTGAAAAATTCGTACAATTCATATGAAGGCGATAGAAAAAAAATTAATTGGTTTTTATAAAGTGGAAACCATGTACTTTCCGTCATTATATGTACCATATTATCGCATTTTGTTTAAAACAAGTTAACTAGAGCGCTTTATCCAACAGCTACTCTTATAAAAAGTTCCATGGAACATTTTTCGTGATAGAAGTTCAACTTTGAACCCACTGTGTCACCCCAAAAAAAAAAATTCAGAACTGTTATGGTTTTTTTTTTGTTTTTCTTTTCTAAGTACTTATTATCTGACGATCTGACTTAAGCAATTTTAAGTCCCTGACACTTTCATTTTCTCTATTGTGCGACGCCCACAAATTTAATTTAAAACTTACAGTTGTCTGGAAAGCGTTCATTCTTAGGAAATATTAGATCGCAGAATGAATTTTTATAGTCGCTTGGCAATTTATTGACTTTAATTATTGGAAGTTTTTGGGAAAACTATACATAGTCAAAAATGTCCAAAGCCAATTAAAAATGTACCTAACTCTTGCAATAACTCTTAATTTCAGTGAATTTTATAGTAAATATCTTGAGCATATTTCCTTCGTGTATACTTCCATTTAATACCCATGTATTTAGGTCTTTTGCCTTTGAAATGGTTTGCATGATTTGCTTGGTTGCATGGCCCTCTGTGTTGTATGCATTATCAATTAGAATTTTTGACGTAATAAAAAGCAAGGCTTTTTTGTTTTCTTTAGTTACTTTATGTATTAAAAGAAATCAACAAATGAGTAATAAAAAAGAATTGTAGCATATGCATGCGTCAATTCAATTGAGTCATTAATATTGAACTAAATTTGACTTGGAAGATTTTTTTATATGCCCATACCATGTTGGTTTTTTACTTGTTTTTTTTTTCTTTAATGGTTAATCACTACTCAGAAATGTAAGCATCTTTTAGTTGTTTATCGTAAAACACTCATAAGTTTTCCGTGGGGAATTCGACAATATCAATTTAATGTCAAGTGTTATTTTCAATATTTTACACATTTTTCTAAGCTCATTGCTGACCTAATATCAAGTTCAATACGGAATATACGGTCCTAGAATTTTTCGGCTACTGTCAACATTGCCGACTGTAACGTACTCATGTTACTTGATGCGCTAACAAAAATATCTACTGTAAAATCACGCAACGCAAATGGATTGAAAAAGAAAAAAAGAATTTACTCAACAAAATAATTAAGGCGCCTTTGTCGGAATCAATAAACTTCAAGAGACGCGCAGCATTATTTTTTTGAGTTTTATATTTTTTAAGTATTTAAAGGCGCTTTTTTATGCATTTCATTTTGGTGAAGAGAACAAAAACCCCGCTTTTTAATTTACAGACGACCAGCGTCAATTAATTTAGAGTGACATATATTAATTAATTTGGTACGAACGTTCTAATTAAGGGTTTATTAGTTTACTGTTCACTGAAGAATACTTCAGTGAGTGAGTAATATGATGGTATGAAAATTATGTTACAAATAATTTAAAATATTTAAGCATTCATTAATTTAATTTGAACAGAAAAAATTTTAAATTTTTAATCGAGGTTAGTTTCTATCTTGGACGGAATAGTGTTTTTTTGCGAAGCTTTAATCCTTCTCTATAAATTATTCCCATCATCTACTAAATAAACGTTGGAGGGAGTTAGATAATAACATTTAAAAAATAATTAAAACA
This sequence comes from Tricholauxania praeusta, assembly GCA_949775025.1. Classification (NCBI taxonomy): domain Eukaryota; kingdom Metazoa; phylum Arthropoda; class Insecta; order Diptera; family Lauxaniidae; genus Tricholauxania; species Tricholauxania praeusta. The sequence goes on along the minus strand of OX459031.1, from coordinate 109,964,893 downwards.
TCCGCAATGACAGAAAATGGTAACGTAACATCGTTCGAAAAGTGGAAAAAAAACTTTCTGCCAATTTTTTCTTCTGTGAAAGTTTTGAAAAATTAATAATAAAGTTGGCAGGGCCGGCTCGAGGGGTGTTCGAGCCGTTCAACAACAGGGCGCTCTTTCGTCAGGAGCGCCTTAATTTTAGTTTAGTTTGTTTCTAGGAAAATCTTCCTGCAAGTCGTTTTTTCAGAAGCTAAAGAACATTTCGCTTGTCTAAAAACGTTATCCCAGTTTGATCCATTTTAACATATAGTATTTCATTTCACAAGCATCAGAAAAGATCGAATGGAATTCAGAAAGCATAATAAACTCTGTTTCTGATTTAAAATTCTCTCTTCGCAATATAATTGATGCATGTTAGAGGCTGTGAAAGGTAGGTATAGAAAAATGAACCCAAAAATTTCTGAACAGGGTGCTCACTACCCTCGAGCCGGCTCTGAAAGTGGGAATTTTAAGATGAAACTTGGCAGGATGATTTACTATGTACTCAAAATTATTGTAAAAATAGCCTTGCGCCTTCAAAGTCGCCCATTTTTTATTAAATTTTTTTGGTTTGAATAAAAATGCAGAACTACTACGGGACTACTAATTTGATTCTTTTTTATTTAAAATTTGAAAAATATTTTTGTGTTTACCGCAAGAAATAAGCTACTTTTGTTCTCTGCAAAATTGATGTTTTTGAGGAAATAAATTGTTAAATAGATATTAAATTTTTTAAATGTTTTTGAGAATTGAATGTTATGAGCAAAGGTTTTTTATCGCAGAACCTATTCGCAATTTAAAAATTCGTGATTCTCATCTTATATATTTATGTAGGAGAGCATTAAAGTTAATTGTAGTACGTGTCTGATGAAAATGATCTCTGTTGTTATTAAGGCAAAGTACTATGGCACCGGTTTCTCTCTCCCCATAAATATATGTATGTATATAGTACATAAATACATATAGAATAGGTGTGAAGTGTATAACTTTCCATTAGTAGCCTTGCTAAGACTAATTATTTCACCCTCTTCTGTAGATTGATTTTGGCAGAAGATTATATTATCGGATACTCTATATCAAAACAAAAGATTTTAGTTGAATCATTTTACGAAAACATTTTTTTTTTTAATTCTGCCGAAACAGCTACGGACAATATTTTTTATCACTTTTCAGTAACCCATTCTATGCCATAACAGGCACTTTTCACTTTTTTAAATTTCACTATATGATGCCCTCCACCATTTCTCAAAAAAACCACGATTACTATGACCGAAATTGCACTCATCACACTAACTTTTACAACTCTAATGCTACGAAATAAGAAAAACAATTAAAATATTTGGGTCAAATCATATAAATTTACAATCGAACTTTTATTTCGCGTAATATGATAAAATATTATATCGTTTATGCAGGTTTATGTTTATATGTAGACGTAATAGCTATAAGAAAGTACTATAGCTTTCTTTTCAATAGTTTGTAATAATTAAATGAATACATTGCACTTTTTAATTGATTAAACTTGTTTTTATTTCATTAATAATTCAATAAAGAATAATTTGAATTTATTTCTAATCAACGATATCATTGGGGGTTTTGGCCCCGCTAAAGCTAGATTTCTCTTTTATTTCCTGATCTCATATTACATGAGGAAATCGTTTTCCTAATCCATCGTAGTTTCTTTTTATGATCCACAAAGTGCGTGCAGTGGCGGTTTCAAAGGAGAGGCATCAAATCCTTTTTTATTCAAATACCTGTTATATGTAGTTCATTTTATCACGGTTTAGTTTTTTTTAATTAACCCTTTGATAGCTCCAACTTCTTCGATTTGCTCTGCTCCTTTTGTTGTGCTCTTTATTATATAATTCCATTAAATCATAGACTTTTCAACGGTAGGTAGATTTTACTTTATCTTTCCTATCTTATTTTGTTTTGTATATTTTCGGTTTTTTGCGCTTCTATAGATAAAAAGACGACCGCCACGATAGGTCTCTTTTTGGTCTTGCAAGACTTAGCGTATTAAAGCTTTAAATTAAATTAGAGCAACAATAATTGAATTGGCATGAACGTTCATATTAAATATCAATACCACTGTCAATTAAATTTAGATGAAATTAATTAATTTGGCATGAACATTCAAATTAATATTTTATTAGTCAAGTGTTAACAAGAGAATTCTGCAGTGTGAAGTGTAAACTTTTATCTTTTTGGCCCAACCAAGAATTAAATAGCTTAATAGCCTAATTGCATTAAACTTCTTTCGTTTGGCAATAGCTTAGTATGTAATAGAAAGCTTTTAAAGCGTTCTTAGTTTTCGACTTGCATAGAGAGTAGAGGTCTCGAAACAATCATCATATAAACTTCTGCACTCATACAGACTTCTAATAGCGAGCTTAGTTATCAAAACCCTCTCACTTCTTCTATAACATTTGCTTCTATCATCTTATAATCTTGTAACGCTTTATGTTTTCTGGTAGTCACGCCCACTTTCCAAGCCCGTCTATTTTTATTTAATACTTGTTACTGTTACCAAATTGTTGCTCCATCGAGTTAAGTGAAATCAATTTCAATAGGCTCCTGAATATGACGCTTAAAGTCTTTACTTGTATGAGAAGTTCCACGCCTACTCATCCACAACTGTCAATTTTTCGTCCCAGTGTTTGTTAAAGATATTCTTCGTATTTACAATAAGCTTGGTCGCATGTAATCAAATAGCTTTTCCAACATGGGTGGTGTCACGCCTATTTGTTTAAACCCACCTCATTTTGGTTCAGTACTTGCTTGAACTATTCCTAGCATTTGTTCAGCATAGCATTTTTAAGTTATTGCTCAAATTCTCAAATCAAATTTCTCTCATTTGATCTAGCGCTTCCTGGGATAACCTCTACATTAAATTAATCTTTCTAAATACATCAAATTTCTCTAATTTGATCCACTATTTCCTGAGGTCAAGGAAAATACTTATTCGTTTTGGTATAAAAAATTTATTTAATATTAGTAATTTTTCTCTATTTTAAGGAATTATTCCTTGCAGTCAGTTCTTTCAAAAGATGTCATGTTTCATTATAACAATCTTAGCTTCCTCAAACAAAGATTAAATGTTTTAAGTAAAATTTTTCTTTGCTATAGTAAATTCGTCATTGCTCAAACTAGGTTTATGCAGTTAGTTTTCTCAATAAAAGCATAGTTTTGAAAGAATTTGTACTGTATCACGCAAATGAACTAAGCACAAAAAAACCACTGCTCGCCTCCACTAGTCTGGCACTATTCGTTCTTGGCAACAATAATGAAATTCAAAACATTTAAGTCCAATGTGAAGCCAGTTTTCTGGTACCGTTGTGAAAAATAGTTGACCAACATCACAACTTTCAAGTCTGTGACAACAAGGAATGACAGCTAAATTCAAGTTCAAAAAAAATGGAGTTCAGAAGGCTGATTCCCCAGTAGTTAAAAAATAAATACACAGTCAGATATATATCTACCACGCCCCTTTCTAATCGTTACAAACAAAATGGCAGAATGAATGAATACCCTACGCAGTGTTTGGTTAAATACCATAAAATATTTTCGTAATCTATTGATATTAATAGTTTATTAGAAAATATCAAACAGCAAAATTTGATGTGGTAAATAAAAACTAAACGCGATCGATGATTATCACACGACATATGCGTAATATAATAAAGTCTAATAACATACTTACGTAGTATGTTAAGATAATGTTTTACTAATATCATTAGTTTGTTGCGAGATATGCTGGTAGACGTCATATATTATTATTTATATGTGATAATCACGATTATTGATTTTTAATTTTCCATTTAAGTGGATTAATTTGTCCACAATTTTCTCTTTTATTTCCCTTTGTTATTAAAATTATCATGTGTATAAAATATATCGTACGAGTATTTACAAAAGTACATACATACATATATGTATAAATGTAAACAGTCATGGTCTTATAAACATATGATTGTTTACAAGAAGAACAAAATTGTTTGAGATACTTTAATACCTTCAAGGCTTTACTTTTGCTTTCAGCTTTAATTAAGAACTTACATACATATCTCCTAAGTACAGGGCGGGAAAAAACTACATTTTCCGATTTATAACTGTAATAACGTTTGAGCAAAGTAATAGTAACTAAAAAAATGAGTTATAAATTACAGTTTAATTCATGAATTTCGTTTACGTTAAATGTGGAAAATGATATCGGTTAAGCGTTAGCCAATAGAATTAATGGAGATATCGACTTTTTTCAATGCATCATGTTTCACTTTTGGCAGAGTAACCGATTTCCACAGTTTCTGCACAAATGTTCTTATTCAGTTCTTGTAAAGTTTGTTGGTGTTAAGTTTTTCCTTCAGATTAACCCATAGGAAAATTTAGAGTAAAGTCAGCTGATAGCGGCAGCTGTTCTCGGAATATTCATTCACAAATAAGAAAGATATTAGTTCTTTGAATCGAGAAGGTAATTTTTCCTCAACCTATATACCATATACAAATGTGTATATTCCTTATATTCATACTTCAATAAGATAAGAAAATGGTTTCAATCGTTCTCAGCTCAAAACTATACCTTGTCTTGTATATAATTTGTCTTTCCTTTTCCTATGAGCAAATTTTTTAATATTTTTCCATTTTATTTTTACAGATGTTGACTGATGATAGCAATAATAACTCCGATATAAAATATAACAATTATAAGAAACTTAAAAAAAAATCTGACCCAGAAGAGCATGTATATTTTGAGCCTTCAAAACAAAATACTCGAATATTACCAGAAGAGGTAAGTGAAACTACACACTGAAATATACTTCCTTGTTCGAATTTGAATGCATAACTAACATTGTCCTTTACAGGAAACTTTATCACAACATTCCTCCTCACAAGAGTCAACATCGTTAACAACTGGATTGGATTCGAAACATGAAAAAAAAGTGCTAAGTTATATATTAAAGATATATAAAAATTTTGAATCACTTTGGAATCCAAATCATACGGATTATGCTTACAACTACAAAAAACCTGTTTATAGTGAGATATCATCTAAATTATATAACGATCTGAATTACAAGATGACTGGTGATGAAATTTACAATGAAATTAAAAGACTACGTAATCAGTATCGACGTGATTTGGAAATATTTCAAAAGCGTAAAGGTTTCTATATACCAAGACTATGGTGTTTTTATGAGATGGATTTCTTGCGTGAGCCCACAGAAATGGGCCGACATAAGCCCATTGATGAAAACATTTTAGAAGACTGTGATAAATTGTCAGAAAGCAACGATGAAAAAGAAATTAAAAACATTTTAAGTGGAAAAATAACATCAAAAATTATTGAAATGTATAAGGAGCATGAGTGCCTATGGTTTGTCGATCACCCGGATTTTCGTTCTAAAGCATATCGCAAAGAGGCCTTGAATAAAATGTTAGAAAATATTAATAGTAACTTAAGACTGAATTTTACCTTAGAAGACTTGGAAAAATTTTTGAAAAACCTAAGAAGTAAATTTTCTTTAGAAAAGCGAGATCATATAACTGCAGAGAAACTGATAGGGAAAAAATTGCACGTTCCAAATTTTGAGTTTTATACAGAACTGGCGACTTTTTTAATGGATAATGTTGGACCATTTCATTGCACAACCTGTGGTGTAATAATCAATACATCAGATCAGCATAAAATACACAAAGCGTCACACGATGGTTCCAGTCCATTTATATGTTCCATTTGTAAAAAAGGTTTTGGCTCTACCGGTAATTTGAGCATACATTTGCGACGTCATCGTGGTGATTATCCGTTCGAATGCAAGGAATGTGGCAAACGTGTCGCAACGAGCACTGAATTATTCATTCATATGCGTAGTCATACGGGTGAACGTCCCTATTTTTGTGATTTATGTGGCAAAAGTTTTAAGTCTTGGTCATTCTTTAATATACACAAGCGTATGCATCAGAATGAACCATCATTCGTTTGTTCTGTCTGCGATAGAGGATTCTATGAGAAATGCAAATTCATGAATCATATGAACGCTCATTTGGATATACGTAATATGTCGTGTAATGTTTGTGAAAGAACATTTACTAGCTCTAACAACCTTCGAACGCATATGGAATTGCATGATGTAATGAAAAAATATAAATGTACCATTTGTAATCGTGCCTACGCTCAAATGTCTGGTCTTCGCTCTCATATGATACTGTCACATTCTGTTGTTAAGGTTCCCAGTTTAAGATCTTCAAAAAAGCAAATCCTTTAATTTAGTTTGGCATTAAAGGTATAATGATAATCGGATGAAGTCCGACTGGACCATGGAAAAAAGATAAGCTAAAAGTATGGACTAATTATATTCAGTGAATCATCATCCTAGCAGTAATTAAGGATCTAACTTCCACCAACTAATCTGAAAAAATCGAGCATGTATGAATGAAGTAGTCCAATAAAATTAGACTCAAAAAGGATAAAATTCTGTACAATCTGGATTCCTGCAGTATTTGATTTTATTCTCATATTTGACATAATGACTGTATGTATTTTACAAGCTTACACAAGGAGTGGAATCGGCGTCGTTTTGTTTCAATCGAAAATTTTGAATGCCGTGTACTATTCAGGTACTACTTTTCGTCTGGAAGAAAATTATAGAATGGCTATTATAGGGATGCGGCATACATATATGCAAAGAATGGTCCGCAACAGGGACAGGGACAACCGATAATGTGAACACTAAAGAGATGATCAAAAAATTCATAATATCCAAGTGGCATCGTATCATCTCAATTTAACGAGTATTTTTGCAACTTATGCTACAAATTTTACTTCTATAAAAGAAGTGACAAATCACTCGGTTTCTGGAGCAAATTTAAAATTTATTTCCTGTCCGCGTCATCGCTTTTTAATTCAAAAGTTTGTTATTTTTACATCCTAAAATTATATTAGTTGAATGGCATGAGCACAAGGTTTTGCAATTATTTTACCTTTGGAATAAAACAAACATTTTGAGTATGTAAATATTTATACATTACTGTGCTTGCTATACTTAATTAGTATTTAATGAAGGGCATACTTAAGAAAGTCGAAAATTGATTTAGTTGTAAATAAGTAGACATAATTACTTAGAAACTTAATAAAGTTTGAGCTTTTCGATTTGAAATCGAGACTTCAACCAATAGAAACCGTGAACTCCGTTGAAAGCATGCAATTGCCAACTGATTTGATAAACATGTATTTACAGTGGCTCCAACGAATAATCGGACAAAGCTTTCTTTTTTTAAAAATTATATGAAAAATTACGAACTAATTGGAACTTCAAAAAAATTGGAATGCCATTCAATTCATCCTTAATCCTCCATTCATACAACAACAAACAAATTTAAAAAAAATCTAACCATGAATTTTTTAAAAATTATAAAGAATGAATAACTCAGTTTTACTTGCTCAATGAATAATCGGACAACATATCAAGTAGTGAAAAAATTGTCGATATTTTTTTCTATAAAGGATTATTAAGAGTATTTTGTTTTACGTTGCGTTACTTTGCATCTATTAGTTACATTTAGTGTTAGAAATTGTATTAATTTCAACGCGTATTACCAGCAATGGCTCCAAAAGGAAAGCAAGCATGCCAGCTTATTGTAAAATCACATGGAGAAGGAAAACTGTCCACGAAATTGGTGAATTAGTCGGAAAAAGTCATTCGACTGACCACGGAATCATAAAAAGGTACCGTCAAGACTTTAGATTGACTTGCAAGTCCAAAGATGGGCAAGGAAAAAAGTTTAATAGAAGATTATAACGCAACATTTTAAGCGAAATTAAAAAATATCCGCTCAAAACTGCAAAAAAAATCAATTATCTCTGGATAGTAGGCTTGGAAAGGATGTATGCTTGAACACTCTATGTAGTGTGTTACATAGGAACGATTTTCATGGTAGAGTTGCAAGAAAAAAGCCATTTATGAGCCCAATAAACACAATCAATATGGTGAAATTTGCAAAAGAATACCTTCTCAAAACTGATGAATATTGGAAAACCGTATGAAATCATTTAATATGTTTAGAATGTTGTCATTTTAACTTTATCTGTATAAAGAATCTGTGTAGAGAATATTCAATATACAGAAAAAAGTTGAAATGACAACATTCTAAACATATTAAATGAGTTCATACGGTTTTCCAATATTCATCAGTTTTGAGAAGGTATTCTTTTGCAAATTTCACCATATTGATTGTGTTTATTGGGCTCATAAATGGCTTTTTTCTTGCAACTCTACCATGAAAATCGTTCCTATGTAACACACTACATAGAGTGTTCAAGCATACATCCTTTCCAAGCCTACTATCCAGAGATAATTGATTTTTTTTGCAGTTTTGAGCGGATATTTTTTAATTTCGCTTAAAATGTTGCGTTATAATCTTCTATTAAACTTTTTTCCTTGCCCATCTTTGGACTTGCAAGTCAATCTAAAGTCTTGACGGTACCTTTTTATGATTCCGTGGTCAGTCGAATGACTTTTTCCGACTAATTCACCAATTTCGTGGACAGTTTTCCTTCTCCATGTGATTTTACAATAAGCTGGCATGCTTGCTTTCCTTTTGGAGCCATTGCTGGTAATACGCGTTGAAATTAATACAATTTCTAACACTAAATGTAACTAATAGGTGCAAAGTAACGCAACGTAAAACAAAATACTCTTAATAATCCTTTATAGAAAAAAATATCGACAATTTTTTCACTACTTGGTATGTTGTCCGATTATTCATTGAGCAAGTAAAACTGAGTTATTCATTCTTTATAATTTTTAAAAAATTCATGGTTAGATTTTTTTAAATTTGTTTGTTGTTGTATGAATGGAGGATTAAGGATGAATTGAATGGCATTCCAATTTTTTTGAAGTTCCAATTAGTTCGTAATTTTTCATATAATTTTTAAAAAAGAAAGCTTTGTCCGATTATTCGTTGGAGCCACTGTATATGAAATGCTGCCTAAGCGAATTGATTTTATTTAAAAATATAATATTAAATAAAACTTTCGCCGTCAACGGAGACGACGGATTTTTCCGTTGAAACCTTTAGTATTTTGTTAAACAATTTATAAAATTTGTCAGCGATGCCTTTAAAGAGCTTGTAGTGTATAAGTCTTTGAAGTATTTAAATAATTTTTCAATATTTATTGTAAAGTGTTTAAGCTAAGTTTTATTAATTATTAAGTACTTAAACATAATAAAAACTGTTTGCATGTATACATTAGCGTTATGTTAAGTTATGGTGTTTTAAAATAAATAAAACTAAGAAACAGTCTTTTAATTATTTTCATTAATACAAGCAATTACATTTTAACTTAACTTAGTGTTGACGCTCAGGACTGAAATTTTAAGGGGATTAAAGTGATTTTTATGAAAAGTTGCAAGTTGCTTGACGTAAAATTTAATATACCATTTCCAGAATAGTACAATATCAATTTCGAAAATGTCGTTATGAAAACACGAACATTTTAGATTTCGAAAGTATTTTAAATAATTTAATTCAGACAGTGTTATTTCATAGCTAAGAATATTTTATTTTAAAACTCGCATATTATATAAGTAAAAATTATAAATAATACAATACTTAAATATTTAAAATATCATAATTTCATTCAGAAAAAGCAATTTTCTGAGGCATTTCTTAAAAATAGCATTTTTTCCATATGGCTACTTGAAAGCGAATTTCTTTTTTCATTTGCATCTTCTATACTTGATGTAGACGCTACAATGGACAGAAATTTTCGCGCCTGTATATATAAGGTTGGAAATACATTTTTCATGTCCTCCCAATCTTCAAGCGGTGAAGATTTCAAAGCCGAAACAGGATAAGCCAAATATAATGAAATTTCATCCTCTTTATCTATATTCCTATATTGATTTTGCTTCACAAGCAAATCTCTATGATATTGCCATAAATCACATTTTGCTGGCGGCGTTACCTCTAATTTAGTTTGTTTTTCTAGACGCATAAATTCTCTTAACTGTTGTATTGCCCTATTACAACTGCTTTCATATTGAAAGTGTATATTTTTAAAACGTGGATCTAGTAGCGTGGCAATTGCTGCATTTGTATTGCATTCCATGCCAAGAAAATGACTAAATTTTTTGTCAGTTTCTAGCAGTAAGGATTCGCGTAAAGTGATGATAGGATCATATGAGGAATCAAAAGACAAAAGCTTTATTTTCAAGCAATTCAATATGGGTATGACCTTAGAAAGTGTTATATAACCACCATCTTCGTTCAAACATTCCTTGGCAAGACACTCAAATGGTTGTAGTACAGTTTTCGCTTCTTTAATTATTGCAATTTCAAGTTCAGTTAGCATTTCAGGACTCGTATAATCCCCAAGCGAAAGTTGCAAGCAAATAGATTTTAGTTCGAGAAATCTTTCAAGCATGCAATATACAGCATTCCATTTTGTATCCACTGAAAATTTTTTTGTTGAATCCTCTATAATCTTACTTTGTGAGTACAAACATGCCAATTTTTCCGAATTGATAACATAATTTTGTGCCCATTTTAAAATTGCTCTCACTTTCGATATTATAACTTTGATATCATTCGTTTTCAAGCCGGTTTCAACAACTGTATCGATATTGCGTAGCAGACATGGTAATATATTTTTTTCCGTTACAATAGATTTGGCAGCTGTTGTTATGTTTGAGCCGCTATCGCTGATAATACATTTAATTTTAGAGCTTTGTATATTCCATTTTTTTAATATACCTTTTAACATATTAGATAAGTACGAAGCATTGGGTTTCGTTTGCAATTCCTTTGTAGCAAGGCTACAATTGATACGCTTTAAGCCTTCCAAGAAATGCGCTGTTACTCCAACACAAGTTTTTTCCATTTTTGTATTTGTCCAAATATCAAGTGTTAAACTTAAACAAGGAGCTTTTTCAATTCTTTGTTTATAGTATAATGCAGTTGTGTCATACAATTCACAAAGTTTGTTCTTAATATATAAAGTCGAAGGTATGCTGTAATATGGTGCAACTTCGTTCATAAACCTTATAAAGCCTTTTCCTTCAATGAATTTAAGATCATACATATCTCTACATAGAAAATATAAAATGCTCATGGTGATTTTTTCACTTTTTGATCCTTCCTCTGAAATGGTACAATTCGAATAGAAAGCTTGTTAGTTAAAATGAAATTAATTTATTTGATTTTATAAGAATATCAATAGTTATGTGCATTTAAATTCAAGAACACAGGTACACGAAGCTCAAACTCAAATATGTTGACAGTTTTTTCCAAAGCTAATACGATTTTAGGAATATCCTTATTGGAATATGAAAAAAAACTGTGTTTTTCGATTTACAGAATATTCTTAGTTATGGTGTGTTTGAAATGTATGTCTTCCCAGTGAAATTTCTTACTTTATAGCGTTTAAACAGATATAAAAAGCCAATGAGAATGCTGCCATGCTATAAAGCATTCAAAGAAGGTCGTGAAGTGATTGTTCTAGACGTCCTTTAACAACAAATACCGAAGAAAACGTTTTTTTAGAATATCGTACTCTCAAACATCATATAGAATAGATATTATTGGCATAGTCTATCACATTATGCGCCTGAGATGAGCGAATCATATCGAAGGTGCTCAGTTTTTTCAAATCTTCTCTTCTTGGTCGTAAATTTTTCAACCAAGCAATGCATTTTCCAGATGACACTGTTCGACATTTTCTTGTTTCTCAAACTCAAATTGTATGCGCTCTTAGCTCATAGATGATATAAAGAAGAATTCGAAGATGATGTACATTTTTGAAAAAGGTAAGTTTGTTCTTAGTAAATTTTTCAAGCCACATGTATCTCTATCGCAGCAAATTTGTTCGTTCTAATTCCTTCAAATTTTCAGATTTTCCATATTTCAGATATTCTTTAAACTTTCAGATAAAGTTTTTTAAAAAGACTAAGGTCGATATTTACGATTTTAAATCGAGTTAAAACACAGGAAAGTTATTTGAAAAAATTCTTGCAGCGCCGACAATGCAAGGATTATTTATAATCTTCCACAGAATTTTAATTTATTAACTAAACAACAATGAAACACTTTAACATAATTGCAAGTAATAATACAACAATAATAATTTGCAACGTTTTTTAAAAAAAAAAAACATTAATTATTTAGAAAGTAGAAAACTAAGTTAGTGTAAAGCTAGCAGATTGTTTATACTGATGTTGTCACAATCCTCTTTCCTGCTCATCTTTTGTGTTTTCTTTTACACTTGTTCAAGCTTCTTAGTAAACGCTGCAGTTATTTTTATAACTGGAGCTGCCCATGTACAACTTATGAACATGACGCTTGAACAAATTGTTATACTGAGAATAAATTATAAACATTTTGACATGCACAGAAACTTTTTTTGCCCTTTCTTGAAACCCATAAAAAAAGTAAAAGCCATAACGGTTTTCTGAGAAATTCTCAGTACTGAACTTAATAACTTTTGAGCACAGTAATGCCCTTAGTTAGCATAGGTCTTATTTGTAAGCAGCTTCAGTTCAAAATCAAGCAATATCTTTTTTATGACTTGTGTACTATTTTGAAAAATAAATAATATAGCTTTTTATGAAACATTAAAAAGTACGTTTTGATAACAACAGTTTTTGCTAAGCGAGTATTACTGTCTCTTCACTAAATTTTAGTACATTCCTTTGATGTAACAAATTATTATGTACTGCCCCTATGGAACGCGTCACCCGCACATAACCATCTTCTTTTATTTGGAATAATTTTCTATATACTAATAGCTTGTTCAAATTTTTAAATATGGGAAAATATTTTTCCCAGTTGATAACTCATGAAATGTTTAGGCATAAAATTGTTTTTAATGCAACACTCTCCACATACCTCTAAAAAAATTATGATTATCGAAACTTTCATCATTTGCTTCCTGATCCATATATTCCGCTTCGGTAACATCTTCAACATAAGTGTCATCTTCATATTCAATTTTCTGTTCAGAATCTGAAAGATATGAGCATATGATAAGGCATTGTATCTATACTTGAACTTTATTTAGATGTTCATACAAATAATTTACCTTCAACGAAATATTTTTCAAATGCTTTAATTGTGTGATGGTCATAATCAATTTCAGCAGTTTCTTCATAAGATGTTGGTCTTGCATGAACTTCCACAAAGGTTTGATTAGTTGGAAAAGCGGAACTTGAATTATCTTGCGATAGAAAGTTTTTCAAGCTCATTGGTTTTGCGTCTACCTTTTCTTTTTTAGGCACTTTTCTGTAAAAATTAAAGTAAAACAAAAGTAAGTAAAAGTGCATCGATACTTAATGTTTTTTTCTTTTTAAGATTATGATCACTGACCGTAAAAAAGTAAATAAATAATATCGTATGAATAAAATTCTATTCCTATTTTTATTCCTAGACTTAAATGTACTGGGTTTCTGTTAAACTGATGTTATTCGGATTATTCAGTTCTTTTTCGAAGCGACTTTTAAAATGAAATGAGACGGATTATACTGAACATTTCAGAAGTAAATGCTCAGCGTCATGAGATGAGAAAAAAAAAGGGAAGCAGAGTTTCAAATGAAAACTCAAGTAAATCTATAGGAACTTTAGTATAGTTAGTATTTATTTATAATAATTAATTATTTTTTATTATTAATTATTTATAAATATTAATGAATTACATATTTCTGAAACAATTGCTTTAACAGTGAGTCTTTACTTTCTGTTAATACCACTACTATTTTGTTTATATTATTTTTCGGATATTTCATTCAAACAAAGCTTTTTTTGTATCAAAGGACACTTTGCTTACTTATTAACGAATTCTCAATTTTGGTGTTATTAAATTTAGCAATAAAAATTGTGCTCTGGATGCCTTTAATAATCCCACCAATATATAAAAACAAAGACTCGTATATATAGTTTCTGGCCTTTGGATTTAGATATTGATCTATATTTATTACGCTGGTCAACAACAGTTTTGCGCATGGGAAATGCATGATTTTCTGAACTTTTTGAATATCGTTTTTTTGTTAAAGACAATAAGAAAATATTGCATAAATCACATGTGCAAAAACTGTTGAAAATTAGATCTAATCTTATCTCGTTCCTCACAGGAAATAACATCTTAAGTTTGTTGGTTTTTTTTTTTTTGGAGTGCAAAAATACTACAAAAACCTGTATTTCAAGAAGCCAACTAAGCTTGAATAAGCATTGTTTTAAGTCGTACATTCCATGCAATCGCAGTTTTTTTACTACCAATATTACAATAAAATTAACAAACTATAAATATCGCAACCTATGTGACTTAAGATATCTTTTTTAAAATTATTGTATTCAAACTGAGTCATTTGAAAATCTAACATTAACATTAAAGTTTTGGTGCAAACAGAATTAAATATAATAAAAAAAAAACAGGAAGGTTATTTTATGTATCTTAAGTTAAATAAGTTTTTTAAGCATTTTTATTGAAGGTGTTTTTTTTTTTTTGACCAAAGATTACGTTCTAAAAGTAAATCTTAACAAAAATCGACATTAGCTATTATTGGTTTTCAATTACTATTTACTGAAATAGGATAAAAAAGTCTAGAATATACACAATTGTGAGTGTCCTAAACATAAAGCAGTGGGAGCAATAAATTTGATTTGTTTCTTCTTCGACTTAAAATGTTATTCCTTGCGGAGATATTTTTTATCTCGGTAATTTTTTTTTGGTTTTTTTTTTTTTGCTTTACTTTGTTATTACAAATTAATACTAAGATCTGAGTACTGAAATTTTTAACACATATTTCACGAACATTTGCTGAGCCGATAAGAGTTTTAATTATATTTTGATGTTTTTTTTTACGATTTATGGTAAAATTCTTTACAATTTTTAATTAGGTTTTATCACTTTTAAGGAATAAGCTAAAATTATCCTTGATAGCAAGTGGCACGTTATGCTCTGCTGCAAAAGTACTTAACTGTTTTTCCAGTCCTCCAGATATAACCGAATCGGACTCAGTTGTATCGCTTTCTATGAAACCGCATAATTTAGATGTTTTTCTAGCTTTGCGTTTTGCTTTTCTGTGCATATCACTGGTAGCGTGACGCTGGATGTGAAATAAGTTTCCGGACAGTTTGACTCCACATACTATACACATTTTTCCTTGAGGTGAGTCATCTTGTCTTAGCCATTTAAACTGTTGGCACCAAATTGGACGAAACTTGACTTTGCTTGTCACGAACCTGTCTGATTTAGGTGGTTTTCTAGCTTTACACTTTGATTTTTTTTGTAATTTAAGCAAATCGGACTCAGCTGAATCGCTTTCTATGAAACTGCTTAGTTTGGGAGTTTCTCTAGCTTTCCGTTTTGCATTTTTGTGCATATCACTTGTTTCGTGACGTTGAAGGTGAAATAAGTTACCAGATAGTTTGACTCCACATACTATACACATTTTTCCTTGAGGCGAGTCATCCCGTCTGAGCCATTTAAACTGATGGCACCAAGCCGGTCGAAACTTGTACTTGTATTTTTTTTTCTTTTCCAGCAATCCACTAAAATAAAATATGCATTAAATTTGCAATTATATATAGAAAAATTGAGACTTAACAATTTAAAGTAAAATATTTCAAAAACTAAGTATTGAAAAGTGTTCGTATAATTTTTCAATTTCTATTGTTTTCAAATATTTAAAATTAAATGGTAAGATATTGATTCCCTCATAAATTAAATTATTGGAAAACTAAAAACTGCGAAATTTCGAAAACTGAGGTATAGAAATTTTTCTGAGAGTATGTTTTCAGCATATTAAATTTTGGATAGTTTCGATGGTTAAATTATCTTTAACTTTATTATAATATTTGTCAATTTTTTAATTTCACACTTGGATGTAAGTTTTAAATTAAGTGAAAAAATTATTATGACGTTTTATGTGCAAAATTTTAAAATAAACATCTTTTATTTGACGCTCTTATTAAACTGTTTGGGAGGAAAATGCAAAACAAACCATAGATAAATTTTGGACCAAGAAACAAATGGTTTCACTGAAACGATATGTTTTCATTCGCAAATAACAAAAGCAACATTCCATCAAAATCGCTTCATTTGCGCGTTAAAAAGTTTTCTGAATTTTTACTTTCATTGGAGCACACGATAATTGAAGCATTATTTAATGAAAAAGGTGCTCATATTTTGGCAATATATTTTTGCAGAAACATTTTTTTAGTGAAATGATCGATAAACTTACGTCTCAAAACGTTTTATTGCCATTTGATCTGTTTCATAAATTGCGGCGGTTTGCCTGAAAAAAATAAAAATTGTAATTAAGACATCATTCTACTATGACAATAATCCTTAAAAAATACTATTTTTTGTTGTTTTAAATTCTGCAAAATGTATATTTATTTATTCAAATTCATCAATTAAATAAATATGTATGCATGTAAACAAAAAGTGTCGGGAAGCATTGATTAAGTAATACGTACATATTTGGTTTTATAACATATCCTAGCTCACCAATATTTGTCCAGTGTTAGGTGTAGGTGTCATCAGGCGTTCGAATTTGCTGCACTTACATTTTTTTAGCTTATACTGCAAACCAGTCATTATTAAGTATTAAATTTTGCTTGTTTAGGCGATAAGTTTATCACTTTTTATCGAGTTTTCTGTACCAACAAACAGTTCTGTACAATGCTTGGCTGCATCCACTAGGATCGCAGTTTGGATCCCACGACTGCCAAGCGAATATTGTTTTCTTCATTGGCAATTATTTCAGAGTATAATTTGCTATGAAGTTTCCTCAATTATTGCCGATTTGAACTGGCAATAAACCCGCCATTCTATAAGAAATTAAACGACACAACAAAATGGCGGTGAGAAAACCCTAGGACAATGCGCTGTTGCGCCTAAACATTATACTAGTAGTATTTTGAAAATGTTTGCTTGTTGACACTTTTTGTTTTTTTATTAATTTATAGTACTAAAAATATTACATTGTAGACAAATAAGTGAGAAAATAATTACCTTTCTAAAAATGTGTCCATATTAAATGCCTTTGAAAAAATAGAAAAGCCTTGATATGATGCTGCTGCTGATTTTTACTGTAGGTCTGCTTCCACTGCTTCAATTTAAATTTCTTTTTAATATCTTATGTTTAAAAATCACTTTCTTTTTGTTTTTACTTTTTAGGCGACAGGTAGTTTTTAGAGAAAATAATTCAAAACAGGTTTTCTTTTGCGAGATGGTTCATTTGTTCCTCACTAACAAGCCCTCCCCCATCGGGAAAGGTCAATATCACCCTCAAAAGGTTGAAGAAAGCGTCAAATCAAATCAAAATGAAAGGTAATGAAATAATGAAGGTATACGTTAAATACATCTTGATTGGCTCTTCTGATTAGGTACAATTAATAAATAATTTTACTTTTATTTTCGGGAATAAAATTGTGAATTTAATTGGAAATTGTATAAAGAAATTCCAGAATTAGTTAGTTTGTATGATAATCGGTGGCAAAATATAAGAGTTACAGGAGGGCTAAATGACTAAAATTTTGGCATGTTTTCGAATGTTTCCATTGACTAGAAATCTTTTGTTGGAAAACAAATAGTTAAAGAGAAATCGGTAAAAAATTAACTTCTTCGACCTCTTGTAGCGAAGATCTATCTTGACGGAGATAACTCGGTGTCATTGAAATACAAATGAACATTTTCTCAAAGCAAAATTTCTATTTTAGCTTATTTCTCATGTCTATTTTTTAGCATATTAATCATAAATTTGCTTTCAAACTTCAATTACAACTGTCACAAAACTTTTATTAATCAACACAAACACCATGATACAAAAAGAAGAGGTAGGCCGATTCTCTGATTTGGATGCACCATTTTCTAAATCAACGTCAAAAATGAAAAAATAGAGAGAGAAAACCGTTTTAAGGATAAGAATTCAACTGAAAAAATTAAATAATCAAAACAGCGAATAATGATATTGTTAACGCGCAACAATGAATTTAACCTTATGTCATTAAATCATGATCGTGCACTATTTCTCTTTATAATTTTAAAAATTTTTATAAAACATTTTTTATTTTCACTGATTTTGACGGTTTTTGAGAATGTAAAATTTTTTTTGCAGAAAGCTTTTTTAATACTTTTGATACAAGCTTTTGTATAATACCAAAAAATTACTAGGAAGGAACTGCAATAATACAATATTTGGAGACACACATCTGGTCTGGTATGGTATTCTTACCAAATGTCAGTAACGGGTACAACAATTAAAATTTACGATTTGTAAAAAAAAATATTAAAAATAAGCACTGGTTTAGTAAAACAATTATTTAATAAAAAATAATTGTTTAAATTAATTTTTTTGCTTTAAACCTAAACATACTGTGTACGGACTATGAATATATTGATAATGAAAGCTTTCAGAAACGTTTCTGAAAGATGTAACGTTTCAGAAACGTTTCTGAAAGGTTTCAGAATCGTTTTATGCCGAGTGGGTACTAAAAAAAAGTATAAAAGTAGTATAAAAGTTAGATATAAATAGTTATCATCACAAATTTGTTTATTTCTCTGTAAATTCATGTTTTTGCACTTAGCATGACATATGTACGTAGCGACCGTCAATATCATATATTTATTATTAAGATGTTTGGATTTAGGAATTTTTCAATTTTCAAAAGAGAGCAAGCTTTTGTTTATAAAGTTATCTAAAATTTAATTTTGCAATAAATTTTATTTTTTTTGATCTCAAAGAATTGTTTTTCCAACATTTTGCTGTAAATGAGGATGGTCATCATGATGGTCACGTATTCTGAGTATATTGTTAAATTAAGTTAAATTTTAGAATTTTTGAGAATTGGGATCACTATGCAGATTTTAATTTAAAACATTTTGCAGTAACCTATAGTAAACCTTTGTTCCATAATAATTAAGTTCTGAGCTTGCCGCCTTCGCTTTCATAGAACTAGTACCGAAGCTTCGAAAAAGAATGGGCATTGAAAACGGCATTATTTTTCATTATTTATTACTATTTAAAAAAAAAAAACTAATTCCTAGTGGTTTATTCTTTGAAACGATTCCCTTAAAAACGTTTATTTAGGCGGCTAGAGTGTTTACTTCATGCCATCACTTGTAGTCCAACCTTAGCCACAGCAAGTGATTAGAACTAGAGTCTACGCTTTTCACTGTGCGAACGTCGAGTAGGCTGTTTCGCCAGGTTTTGCTAATGCAAATGATATACATACATATTTGTTACTCTGTTTGAATTTCTTTTTTTTAATAAATGACTTTATTATGGTCTTATTAAGAATTCCAAAATTTTGTGTACTCTTTCTGCTTTTCAGTTCGTTTTGTAACTTATTTTGCTACAAAATAGTTGGTCACGTTAATCATGCGGCATATTTTTAAAAAAATAAATTAAACTACTAATTTTTTGGTGGTGTATTAAAATAAAAATCAGCAAAATTTCATAAAATTGGTTATGACTCAACTGCAGTTTATATATAATTTTTATAGCTTATTAAATTAACATTCAAATACATAATGGTTTTTTTTTAAATTATGTATATCAGTATTATTATTATTTTTATTACATTAAGTTACTTATAGAATAAATTTTATAACTAACAAAGTGAAAAGAGCATTAGCTACTTTGGCTATCAGCTCTGGATAACAATTAAATTGATTTATAAAAAAGTTTAGTTGTGTGTGATAGATTTTTGAATTTAGTTAATGTTTTTGGAAGTTGATTTCTTAAAGTATATAATAAAATTTGATTATAATAGAATTTGATTTTGAATGATAAATTTATGAAATTTTATTAATGTTTTCAAAAGTTGGCTCCTTAAGGCAGTCAGTTAGGCTACTGTTTTCGAAAATTCTGTCCCTGTTATTTTTCATGACTAGGCATTCAGTTAATATGTGTTTCATTTTAAAATTTTCATTGCATCGAGAACAAATAGGAATTGGTTCTTTTCTTAATAAATGTTGATGGGTGCTTAAGGAATGTCCTAGCCTTAGTCTAGAAAAGCTAATTATTTTTCTTTTATCAATATTGCATGGGTAAATGGGAGTCTTTAATGATCTATTGATGGTTGTATAGTGATGATGTTGGTAATTGTTCCATTTAGTGTGTTTTTTTATTTTAAGTTAAATTTTTATATATTTGCGGAGATCAGGTTTCTCAATACAAGAATCTTTATAGATAGGTGCTTGACATGCGTATTTTAATTTTTGGTCCAAGAATGAAAAATTGAAATGAGTTGGGATATACTACGTAGATAATTTATCAATATGCAAAAGTTCTATGTCGTTCCAAATATATACAAAAGGAAAGGGCATAAAAATAATCCATTAAGAATTATATGTTAAACATTGACACTTAACTCACTCAGTTAATCAAACTTTTAATTAATTCTCTTCCAGAACTTTTTGTAGTTAAGTATCTTGTTTAGAACAATTTAACTTTAAGTCGTCCAGTATATCAGATTAAGAATTTAACCAAAAACATAACTAAAAATGAATGTAAAAACTATTTTCTGGTTTAAATAAATTGTTTTACTTATGTATATTGTTCATTCTATAAGTAGCTGCACACTTTTTGCTCCGATATTTTCAATTTTTATATATTGCTTAGTGTTCATTTTAAGCTGAATTTGGAACCTATTTAAACTTTGAAAATTATTTTCAAGAATAACATATAAGAACCTTTAAAAAAACATATGTTGTATCGAAGAAATTTTGCGATATATTTTCATAAATAAAAAAATGCATACTTAAGCAAATTTATTTAAAGTAATTTTATTTTTTTTTATCATAGTGTTTTTAAACGTAAATGATTTTATGTTTTTTATTCTATTCGCCATAGATTTTGAGATATTGCCTTTCAAAAAATTGCTGTACCAAATTTCTGTTGAAAATAATTTCTTTTAAGTTTAAAAATTGTCAATATTCATTATTAGATAAGCACTAAGCAATATATAAAAATCAAAAATATTAGAGCAAAAAGTCATATAGACTTTTATATAGACTATAAAGACTATATCTCCGAGACCAGACCGAAGCAATTTTTTCGTTTGAATATTGGTTTATCGTGGTAAAAATACTCCATTTGAGAAAAATTAAAGAATACCATTTTCTGCTAATTAAACCTGTTCCAATAGATTTACCCTGCTCCCGGGCTACAATTACACGAATACCTTCTCTGATTGACAAGCATCGATTCTATCGATTAGATGTGTATGTATACTCAATACAATATAAAATTCAGCGATAGTCTATAGATATAAATTTATATTTTATTGTATTTACTTACAAAACAAACGAAGTACTCGTACTTGGTGTTGCTCGAGCTCGTTTTGTTAAAACAATGCCGTGAATAAATAAATGTTTGTGTAAGTTTGTTGTATTTCCCGATGTCTTGATAGATTTTCCACATTTCTTACACAAAGCCAATTTTTCATCATCAGTTTTACAAAAATGTGACCAAACTTCAGATAAAGCTGCACGCATTTTTATTTTTTTCTCATCTTTTTTTACCTCCAGAGACTTAACCTCCTGAGGCCTGACCTCCTGAGGCCTCACCTCCTCCACAGGTCTAGCCTCCAAAGGTCTTGAATCCAGAGACTTTACATCTAGCACCTCCAGACTCTTTACCTCTAGTACCTCCAGAGACTTAACCTCTTCTTCCATGGTACAATATAACAAAAAGTACTCAAATCAAGTAGTAAACTTTTACGATATTTTATTTTCAATTAACTTCAGCTTGATGTGTTTTGTGCAGCTTTACTTTTACTTATTTTCGATGTTTTTTTTTTATTCTCACCAAATTTTAGATCGATGCTTTGTTATCGCTTGCTGCGTATCGTAGCAAATATTTATTATCGATATCCATCACTAGTGTTTTGACATAATAGTTGCGAAGTGCCGGCTGAATTAATTTTCTACTATAAAATATTAACGTAAGTACAATTAAAAAAGCATTAAACTTTTTAAAATTAAACTAAAGATAGCACGAGCCGAACAAATTTATAGTTTTACTGAGTAAAAGTAAATATTGCGCTTGTGTATTCAACACCACACACAAACGAATAACAAATAAGAGTTGCCGTATGAAGGTAATTTGTTCCACTTAAGGGGATGTATGGTTTATCTAGAGTAGTATAAATTGTGCATACATAAAATACAATAAAAATCAGTCCTTTCTCAACCGATTTTGAAACATATGCTTAAAAACAACAAAAACATTAGGCAATTTGGCATGAAACTTTTTTTGAGTAATGTTCTAATTTTTTTTATATAGATAATGCTTTACCAGTGATAATTTCATATGAAGTGCATTTACCATGAACTCCGACAAAAATTCCGAAAAACTTAGGAAAAAGTTAATAAGGGAGCAACAAAAACGAATTCAACCATCAGAATGCCAAAAATATGTGCGTTTAGTAATTGATAATAGAATTACAGGCACACCAGTTGGGTGCGATCTATTGAAATTATTAGAATCCTCATCATTAAAGTATATCCTACGTGCTCTGGCAGAAAAATGCTGCATTTACTGGGAGAGATCAACAGGACAGCAAACATTTGTCAATAGTAACTTACATAAATATACAGATGATAATTCATCTCAAGCAACAGCAGAGCTCAGTGAAAGATGGCAAATAGAAAATCAACTTCTACGAGTTTTTACTGTCCAAGAATTGAATGAACTAGTAAGCTCAAATGAATTAACTTCTACTGTTGAAGGCATAAAATTAGCTTTTCCTAGTATGAGAATGACTTTACTTTTTCCCAGCTTGCCAGCAAAATGTTCTAGTGGTCTGCAACAAGAAAGAGAAACTTTGCTCACTGAATTACAAATTTATCACGAGTGTAATCTGTTGCAAATAAATTCAAAGGCCGTTGATTTGCTTGAATTATTAAAACGCTTTACTAAAGCTATTGCAGAAGTTCCATATAAAAATCAAAAATCTGAAGCTCAATCATGTTTTAAGAAATATCTGATAAATGATAACAAGCACTGCGTTCGCCTTGAAGGTACGAATGGTATGAATAGGTTATGGCAGCAGCATTTAATTCGCTTACCTTCGATAACGCTTGACACAGCTGAAGCTATACGAGCTGTATATTCTTGTCCGAAAAAATTGTTCGATGGTATGCAAATCCTCCCTGATGCATCAGCAATGTTAGCCGATATTCCAATTAGTCGTGGTGTTCCTTTACTTAGTACAAATCGTCGAGTTGGAAATGTTTTAAGTAGTAAGATCACTAAACTCTATCAGACAAGAGATCCAAATGAGTTGCTTTAACGAAAAATACTTATATATACATTTCGAGCTATGATGCATAAATTTTTTTCATTAATACATAAATAAAATGATATAATAAATTTAACAATTTTTATTTTTTTTTTTGCATTAACATAGACTTTTTCATTTTACTTCAGCTTGTGAATATAACTATATTAACATATTATATTGTACATACACATTACTAGACGGTGCCTTACTTCTAAATCAGTATTCGAATTAATCAGTCGTAGTCTTTTTTTATTATTACGAAAGAACGTGTGTATTTGTTCGTTCACACTAAGCGAATAGCTTTAAAAGTATTCTTTAACTCCGTGTTAACACAACAATTTGGTAGTGTAAGGTATTAACTTATCGATAAGTTAGGAATAAGGTGTACAACCCTGTCTTAATATTAATAATGCAACACTGTTAATGCATTTTAGTGTAGATATTTTGTGAAAAGAATAATTGTGGTGTCTTGTGAAAAATATAAAATTTATTATAAAGTTGATCTTTAATTAATTTATATTAACAAAAATTAGTTAATCAACCTACAATAATTGATATAAATACAAATTTAACTAAATTATTTCGATTACAATTGAGTGAAAAATTTAACTTAAAGCAGTTAAAGCGAGTTAAAATAAATTAAAGGTGCAACCTAGTGCCCATTAAAAGGAGATTTTAAACAAGAGTACTTGGCAACACTGCTAAAGAATTGGCTACGTAAGCAGGAATTAACTAAATAAATGAAAAACGCAGTTAAAAAGTTATTAACTGCTGAAATAGTATTCTTTTTATAATAAAAAATACAAAGTTCAATTAATGTTGAAAACATAACTTCATAAATATACATATACCGTGAAATATGTTTAACAGATGCAATACATTTTTGTGTCTGCAACAAAATCAACATCGTTATCTTTGTCAGTCTTTTGGTGCTGATGTACAAAAATGCACGAAAAAAAATAGTGTACAAAAAAAAAAAATAAAAAGCGTCTGTATAACGCCGTACTGGCGTCGGCTCGCCCTTTTAATGCATTCGAGTAAAACGCAATTAGTAAATTGGGGCACACATTGGAATTCTTTCATTTATTGACAAACTGTTGATAAGTTTTAATTGAAAATGGGTGTGTATTTTGTGGCTTTTAATAAATCTTGCTATACATAAGTTGATAATTTTGTTTCATTATTTTTAGAAGCTGTCTGAAGGTTTGAACTTTGAGCTAAAGAAAAGGTAATTAATATTTAACTTTTGTATACATGTATGTAAATGGGTAATTCTACGTAAGTCACACCCTAAAAAGTCTGTAGTACAAATTGCAAATGTTAACATAAACTTTGGCACAGGTTTACTTTAGCTCCCATGCTCCAATCTTTTTTTTTCTTTTTTTTTTGAAAATAAATCAATTCAAATGAAAATTAATCAATTTAACTTTCTTAACATGTTAAAAAAGATTAAGGAAAAATAAGGTTTTTTCAAAATAAAATTGGTCAAAATTTCAGAAAAATTGTCATGTCTCCAATATTATGGATTAGATTTCAAAGATTTGTAGGCCATTAAATCCGATTAACACCGATATTTTTGATATTCATTCAGGGGTTCCCAACTTAAGAAAAGTTTAGTTTAATTATCTTTGGACAATGAGAGCTTAAGTAAACTTAAGCCTAATCTTTTTCGGAGAGAATAAGGGAACAGGTTTACTTTAGCTCCCATTCTCCAAACTTTTTTTTTTTTTTGTCGCTCGGATCTGGTTTCGGATATACATATATATATGTAGTTGGTAACCCCTGAATGGATATAAAAAATGTGAAAGTCATAATAAAGATAATTTAAAGGGCTAAATAATGGTAAGAAAAACTTAAAAATTTAACCTATTTTTTTGGAGATATTACGATTTTTCTGAAATTTTGACCAACTTTTTTAAAAAATCCGTTTTTTTTCAAGGAGTATGTTCATAACCTATAACATTTTTAGGATGTTAAGAAAGCTATTTTCTTTCCTTTTAAAATTATGTATTATTTGTTAAATATAATACATCTACAAAATTTTCAAAATAAACAACCTAATGTACATTAGGGTGATTCGAATTTTTTTTAAGGTGCTGCTGTGGAAAAATTAAGCTTATGGTATAAAGAAAACGTTCATGCTAACGTAGCTCAATTTTAAAAGGTGGCGCCGAAGCCTGTTGGTTACATGTAAATTGTATGGGAACATTATATTTTATTAAAAAGATCTGTGAATGTAGAAGTAATAAATGTTGCTGAGGGTCGTTTTTCAAAATAATTTTATGGGCTGAATCTGGTCTCAGAATCGACCCATATCATCAGGAATTTAAAATGTTTGAGGTTAAGTACTTAAAAAATGTTTCTTTTGTCTACTTCCGAGGCTATGTATAGGATTCGGAAAAAAAATTCTCAGATTATTTATGACAAAAGCATCATCTCTTTAAACTGAGATTTAAATGGCCACCTATGATGTTTCCTCGCAACTTTACAGCCATTTTAAAGTGATATGAATTTGAAACGGTTTGGTTAATATTATTGAGTCGTAGGTGATCAAATTCACTTTAAAATGGCTATAGCTTTGCGAGGAAATCTCACAGATGACCACTTGAAAGCTCATTTTAAAGAGGAAGGATGGTTCTAAATGACATTTTTATTATAGAAAAGCTAGAAAAAAATTTTTGATGTGACATCTCCACTCCAGAACCTTGGTAGATTGTGTGTCTAATCAAGATTTTGCAAGTCGAGGACAATGTTTTGGGTCATTATCATGCTGGAAAATCCTTCTGAGCGGTAAATTTTTGGCGCAATCGGTGGACAAATGTTGCCTCTATTGTGCATTTTGAAATGAAAAGAAGTAGAGCTATTTCGCGGAAAAACAATTGTTTAAAATGGTGGGGCACAAAAAGAAACATTTTGAAATAAAATACAAAGAACAACAAACGAGTACTTGTATAGGCAACAAATAGGATACTTAGCAACGTTTCTTACACAAAGCTAACGGCTGGGTCGCTGAGCCCGAATCTGCTATCAGATTTCGGCCTACACGACAGCGTTTCTATATGACGTTACATTAACCGGTAATTGTAACGGTTACAAGTGCTCTTCTACGAGTCTGAGATGTTTGGTTTCTGAGTCAAAGTTGTTCCTCCAGCATTACTCCTTAACCCCTCTCAGGAACATTTTAGTCAAATTTTCCGTAAAAATCTGCATACAGATTAAATGACAGAATTTTTCCTGACTCAACTATATTTAATTCCTTTAGTCTCTTAAAAACAAAACATATTGTATTGCTGTTAAAAGTTTCCCAGAGTTCACCGCTCACCACTTGTCACCTTGCTTATATGTACATAGATTTTTTTGTGTTTAAAAAGTTAATTTGCGGTAGTTGAAATTAAGACATCAAGTTCAAATTATGCAGGAATTTTTTTTATTTAGTTGAAAACCACCCTAATGTATGTACATATTTATTCACAAACATACACAAAAACAAAAAGTATAGAAGTTAGTCCAATCCATATGCATTCTTTGATATTGATTTTTCAATTAAATCGCTTATAGAAGCATTAAATTTGTTTTTTTATTTGCTGAAAAAAAAAATTGATCGAGCTATAACAATCCTTATTTAATTTTTATTTGTTTTTTGTAACAGCATAACAATGTAGTCTTCAAGTTTATATGCCTGAATACGGCTGAGATTCGGGAGCTACGGTTTTGCTGCTAAATGATGGACTGACAACTTTGCTTTTAATCAGTAAAAATGGATTTGGTATTTATAATCAAAAATATGCATCAACACGTTACTGACAAGCATAAAAATCACATAACTAAGTATTTCGCTATAACTATAATTATATGACGTTTAACAAGCATATTATATTTTACATTATGCCTATCATAATTTAAACTATTTGCCTATTGCAAATAATAAGTCATATTTGGCATATATAATTTCTTTGCAGATTTCCAACAACAAACTCCAACCAAAACCAACTACAACAAACATTTCGACGAATAATTCTTATATACATATATTAAATTTTATATCACATTTTTTTTAATTATTCTTATACATTCATTGAAAACATTAAATAACACGTTATTTTGATAAATACTAATGAAATCGTTACATCTCGAAATCATTTTTTAGCACCCAAATACCAAACTGCTTATGCTTGTGAAGGTAAAAAGCTTACAATTGAATGCGACCCTGGAGATTTAATTAATCTGATACGCGCCAACTATGGACGTTTTTCAATTACGATTTGTAATGATCACGGCAATGTGGAATGGAGCGTCAATTGTATGTCACCAAGGAGCTTAACGGTGCTTAATTCTAGGTACGTTTGTAAATCAGATCTTGCGATTATATGTGTGGTCGCAAAGGCTAAACTTAGTACATATTATATTAAAGCAAAAAATTGGTGTTTGATGAACTCAATTACTTATTCCAAAAACATTAGAAATCTCACAATCAATACTTTTCAGATATCGGTAAAAACTGCATAAAATGTATAGTGTTGTGAGAAAATGTTTTGATAAGGCTCAAGTTCTTATCTTTATTCATTTGTATGCCCCCAATATCAATTTTTATTATTACAATCGCTATTCCATTATCAATCATTATATTTCTATGTCATTCCGCTTTAGAAGTTAAAGTTCACTTGAGAAAGTTTGAAATAACACTTCCAAAAAAGTGAATTTTGAAGAGGTTATGCCCCCTTTCATGGTTGGCTACTTTACCGGTTTTGATATCAATGCAAGTTCATAGACAAAGCAGGTTTTGAAATCTATGCATCAAAAATAAATTTAAAAAACCTAATATTTCTGTTAAAATAGTAGAAAGATAAAGCGTAGTCTAGATTTTGATATTTGAGAATATCTCAGAATTTGATTTTTTTGTACTTAGCCGGTTTTGCAACTGCACACCTCATATGTATAAACTTTAAGCTTTCATATCGAAATATATGGTAGGTGAAGATTCTTAGGACTTTATTGTCGAAAATTCCTTTTTAAATGCCACCTACATTTTGTGAGAATCTGCTTGGTTTGTGCGATGATTCTTATTGAGACATTTGCGATTTTTAATTTATAGGAATTGGTGTAATTTTGATTGTGTAATAGATGCCAAACCATTCAGGATTTGAATCTAACAAAATATATATCGCTGGGGTTCGTGACACTTCTAGAAAATCAACATTTCTTTTAGTTACATTAAAATTCGTTTATCAAGTTTTTTCTTAATTTCTTCTTTACTAAATAAGGTGTGCACACAAACAAAGCTGTAGCGTTTTAGCATCAACTGTTGTGTTTGGGGATCCATGTCCGGGAACACACAAATATCTAGAAGCACACTATCAATGCATATCAGCAGCACAAACATCTACAACAACAAATCGTCCAAGTCCACCTTGGGTGCTAACGAATACACCACCATTGATGGCAAACAGCAGTAATATTATAAATCCACCACATCCGCCACCACCTGTACCAGTGCCTGGTGGAGTTATTGATATTTGGAGTTCATCGCCGTCGCCTGGACCGCCACCAACATCTACATTGCCAGGTGGTCGCTTGAAAAATTATGGAAACGGTACTAGCATAAAAAGTGTCAACAGACCTGATGGTATACCGCCACCACCACCACTACACAATCATCACAGTAATACACATCAAATCAGTACAGGAGAACAAACTTCGATACAAGGTGATGTAGGTAGTAGTGGTGGAACAAGGCCAGTAAATGATGTGGTTAAAAATTCAGCAGCAAATACCAGCAACGGTAAGATGAAGAATCGAAGTTTGAATGATAGTCTTCTAACCTATTATAACATAATAATTTATTTAACAGCTAACATTTCAGCAAGTGGTATAAATCCACCAAATACTCGTATTTTAAATGGAGTTGGTGGTACTGGCAGTGATGACAGCATACTGCTAACGAAAAACTCCCAAAATCGCAGCAACAATCAGCAAATGCAACCGTCAGCCAATGTTGGTGGAGTCACTGCAACTCAAGAAACTGTATTGGGTGCTGGTGGCACTAATAACAGCGGTTTTATACGTAACATTAATAATATAAATAATAATAATGCAGGCATTGTTGGTGATGAAGATGAAAGTAATATGTTCTGTGGTCCAACAAATGCAAGAAATTTATTCTGGAATGTAACACGAGTAGGGGAAAGTAATGTTCAACCATGTCCAGGTATGTTCTGGCAAATTTTTTTTTGTGTAATTGAAAAATGTAATGGTTACGCTATGTTAAGTTGTCAATCAACGTTAACGAACGAAAATATGTTAGCATATTTTTATTACATAACTAATCCAATATTTTTTGGTTTCTACTATTAAAGGGGGTGCTACAGGCATTGCTAAGTGGCGTTGTGTACTCATGAAACGTTTAACTGAAAGTAACACCGATGATGACGCAAACTCACTTGAAACCACTAAGTTGGAATGTGCAAGTAATACTAGTAATTGTGAAACTATGGCGTCAGCAAATAGGGTAAATCAACGTCTGCGCAATTTTGAACCCACTTGGCATCCAGTGACACCAGACCTAACACAATGTCGTAGTTTGTGGTTGAACAATTTAGAAGTGCGCGTAAATCAAAGAGATTCTTCATTAATTTCAATAGCAAATGATTTATCAGAGGTAGGACCGAAATCAACTCAAGAAAAATTAGTACTTGACATATTTCCTCTATTTTTTAAGGTAACAAGCAGTAAAACACTATATGGTGGCGATATGCTTGTGACAACTAAAATTATACAAACAATGTCGGAGAAAATGTTTTATGACAAGGAAACATTTCCCGATCAGCGTCAACGTGAGGCTATTATATTTGAACTTTTACATGGTGTTGTAAAGACTGGTTCGAATCTCTTGGACGAATCACAATTGTCATCTTGGTTAGACTTAAATCAGGAAGATCAAATGCGAGTAGCAACATCCTTGCTAACTGGTTTAGAATACAATGCATTTCTTCTGGCTGACACAATAATACGTGAACGTAATGTTGTGCAAAAAGTTAAAAACATATGTATGTTCACTTACTTATTATTTCTAATGTGCAGATAAAACTACAAATATTTGTTTTTTTAGTGCTCTCTGTGC
The DNA here is from genome assembly GCA_949775025.1 of Tricholauxania praeusta. Lineage (NCBI taxonomy): Eukaryota > Metazoa > Arthropoda > Insecta > Diptera > Lauxaniidae > Tricholauxania > Tricholauxania praeusta. The sequence goes on along the minus strand of OX459031.1, from coordinate 109,934,472 downwards.
GTGTTCTAGAAACTAAAAACATACAAACAAATGAAGTATTTCCAGATGCTGAACAATGGCAAATTAGTGATGATCGCATTGAGTTACCACGCGCTGCACTTGTTGAAAATAGTGAAGGTGGCTTAGTGCGAATTGTATTTGCGGCATTTGATCGTTTAGAGTCGATATTAAAACCATCCTATGATCATTTTGATTTGAAAAGTTCAAGAAGCTATGGTATTTTTTGTATAGAAATTGATAAAGGTTTAGTTGTTATATTTTTATTTGTACTATTTTTTAGTGCGGAGTACTGCAATATTATCAAATGACAGCGATTCGTCGTTACAACAGCAACGTATACGTATTTTAAATAGTAAAGTAATATCAGCTAGCCTAGGCAAAGGACGTCATATACAGCTATCGCAACCTATAAAATTAACATTACGTCATTTAAAGACGGAGAATGTTACCAATCCCACTTGTGTCTTTTGGAACTATATTGACCAGTAAGTTTTATTTATTTATATTTTATAATCTTTTTCGTCATTTCAAGCACAGCAACATGTAACTGCAATTTTAATTGGAGGGACAAATACCAGTTCCCCATAGTAACTTTTAATTTTATTGCTACAGACGAATTTGTTAACTTTTAAATATAAAAATCAAGTTATAAAGTTGGATTAAAAGTACTGTGAAAAATTATAAATTTAAAATTGCAGTTGTTTTGCCTCTTAAATGATGATATCTAACTTTGTGTTTCTTAAGTAAAAGTCAGATAGTTTTAGTTTTAATGCCATATCTAAAACTAAAAAAAAAATCTGAAGGAAAGTAACCTGAAAACATGAAAAAGTCTCTAAATATAAAATAGCTGCAATAAAAAAAATTTAACTGTCATCGATTGCTCAGATTAGCATCATAATTGTTGTGACCTTGTCAGCAGATTGAACACCAGCAATATGCCGAAATATGTGTGCTTTTTAAAATTTCAACTATGGAATATTCTATGCTGTGAAAGACAAATTAAATCTTCCAGTCACCACTTTCGCATTTACGCCAAATTCTTTGGATACAAAACGAAATCTCTTACACGTGCGTTCCCATGCCATGCCTCTCCCGAAATTAAGTTTTGCAACTCTATATAGAAAAATAATATTATTATTGTTTATTTTTATGGAAATATGTAGCCGATACTTAGTATGCCCCGGAAAATTAGACAAAAAGGGAATGAAATTCTAAAAAAATTCTAACCAGTCTTTAGTAAAAGAGGTTTTCATGAAATTTATAGCCATAAAATTTGCCTTTGACCTACGTATTAATACTGCAAAAACTGAAGCAATATCAACTAGAACTCTTCCTTGAAACTTTAACATATACGGGAGCAAAATAAGTACCAATACATAATTTTCCTACCTTGGTAGGAATACTAAACGCGGTAGGCGAAAAATGTCTTTGCACAACTCCATAAGATATCAAATTCAAACATAATCTAAACACAAACCAAACTACTGCTATCGTAACTGAAATTATATAAATATGCTGAGAATGAATAGACCACACGATCAGGAAAGATGCTAGGGAAATCTCTCAATCAGCACTTCGGTGAAACCCGCTGAGAAATAGATGAGGTAGAAGATCCAGAAAATCGTGTTGCAGAATAATAGATAGTGATATGTCATAAATCAGACCGAACTGACAACTTAAACAAACGAGCCAGGGCTCGAAATATATATAGAAACTTTCTTCAGGCCCTACGCTCCTAATGGAGCTAGATAATAATAGCAGTAGTAGGAAACACAGCTCTAAACATTTTATTTAATTAAATTCTGTAATAAAAATATTATACTAAGCTTTATTTTGTTATACTATTAACTTTCTTTTAGTGCCTGGTCTGCAAATGGATGTAATCTGGAATCAACAAATCGATCGCATAGCATTTGTATGTGTAATCATTTAACAAACTTCGCTTTATTAATGGATGTAATGGACGAACACAATCACTCGCTCTTCTCCATGTTCGATGGCAATATGCGAATACTTATCTATATAAGCATATCGATTTGTCTCATATTTATTGTTATCGCACTGCTAACTCTTAAAATTTTCAATGGAGTATTTATTAAGGTAAGAAGAAGAAATGACACACGGCAGCAACGAAGAAATAGTCGACGACAAAATAATATACGCGATGCAACGCATGAAGCGTTGGCAATTGCTGCAGCTGCTAATGCTGCGGCTAATATTGCTGTTGCTGCTGCAAATATGAGTAGTAATACTACGGGAGCTGTAGGAACAGCGGCAACAAATAATACAATACAAAATTTACAGCAACAATTAAATTTGCAACATTTACAAAATGCTGCAAATCATAATTTAGCTCAAGTAGGTGGGGGTGCTGCTGCTGCGCAAACAAATTTTATACAACATAATTCAATACGCAATTCAAACCGTAATAATTTAAATGCCAATAGCAATAATTTTCATTTGCAACAACAGCTGCAGCAGCAACAGCAACAACAAGTTGTAGCTGCTGCAGCGGCAGCTGTTGTTGTCGCAAATAATAATCAACGCAATATACAAATGAATAATTTGAATTTAAATTTAAATTTACAACATAATCATGCTCATTCTCATAATCATCATAATCATGGGCATAATTTAAATCAACCGCCGCCATATTTGTTGCATACTGCGCATGCGCAGCATCAACAACAGCAAAATATGGAAACACCAATGAATAATGCAGCAGCGGCGGCGGCAGCAGCAACAATTGCCGCAGCATTACAACATGCGGGCAGCAGCAATACAAATAGCAATAATTTAAATGTTAATAACAGTAATCGTAATAATAATAGCAATAATAGTGAAACGAATAATATTATAATGCAAGGAAATATGGATGATTTACAATATAAGTGGTGGTGGTGGTGAACAAAACTAGACAACAAATTTTTACATTTATTTTTATACGATTCAAAGATAAAAACATCAATAGACTTTTTATTTTATGTTGGTATTTGTATAAAATATTTATTGAAGAGTTTTAGCTAAGATTCGTATGCTTACTAAATAAGCAGTTTTCCGTAAAATTAGAAAAGTATTTTTTTTCTCAATAATAATAATTCTTTTTCAAATTTAACTAATAGCCATAAATTTTTCTATTGAGACGTCAGAAATTATTGCAAAGCAGAAACAAATAATAACTCATACATTACAAAAAAAACAAAAATCTAATTTACTTGAATTAGTTCATGTGCAATATGCATTTTGGGTCACTGGATCGATAGTCGGTGCTTTTTGGTTCATTTTAAACATATGGCTTAAATAACAATAACAGGCATCGGATTTAGACTTCTGACTCAAAATACTTTTGACAAATAATCTGGTTCAGATAAAGACAAAAAACTCGATTATCTATCGCTATAGGTCAATATTCATTTTGCATAAACGATACTACGTTTTTATTTTCATGTTGGTGACTCCACGTAATGTCACTCCCGTTACAAGATGCAGAATATTTACTTATTGTATACGCAAGTTTTATTCTTAATTATGTAATTTAGAGCTTCAGTAATATTTAATTATAATTTCTTATGCAACATAATATAATCCAAGTTAATTTTTAATGCTAAATTGCAAAATTTAAAAATGTACTGATTTTAGCGTAGTAAATGTGATATATGTTTAAGTTCAAAAATATTATATTTTAAATATTCAAGTTAATATAAATCATATATTTATTCATCTGAACAATTCATTTTATTTCCTATTATGTTGTCTTTTTTTGTGCTTAAGTAGCAATTTGTAATGCAATTTTGTTTTGTCAACTTGTAATAATTTCATTGTATAATGAATGCATATTTAATTTAAATGTTTTTTTTTTTTTTGTTGTTTTCATAAGATCAATAAATAAATTTATAATTTTGTCAACATTTTGTTTTTGTTAATTTATTTCAACTCAAACACTTCATTTCATCACTTTTTGTTTACTTTACACTTTAAATTTTAATTATGTTTGTAAAAAATTTTGAAAACTCACCACCAACCACAAAATTTATCGTGTGCTTTGTGCAACTGCAAATGTTAAGTTAAATGGCATTAAGTTCGAAAAAAATGTTAAATTTTTTAATTGCTGTTTTATTTTTTTTACTTGCGATTTAAACAATTTTCTGAACTTAACTTAACATTAACTGCAATTTAAAATTTTCTATTTCCTTGTATTAAATATGAAAGAAAGCGAATCAAAATTTCTTAATCTTTTGGCATTAATGTGTCCTTATAACCTTAAATTTATTATTTCAACTTTAGCTACAATCTTTCTATATCAAATCTTTTTTATTTGGCTCTTTTTTATTACAGTCTGCGCGTACGTCAATATACTGCAGCATATACATTTGCCTGTTCATAATCGAAATACTTTTTTTATTTGGTATCGAACAAACAGAAACAAACATTTTTTGTGGTTTTACAACCGTATTTTTACATTGTTCAATACTATCGGCTATTGCTTGGTTTTGTTTTGAAGGTAAGTCACAAAAATAAATATATACAGTTTATTGGTCTGATTGATTTTCTTTACTATGCTTGTGTTTTTAAATTAGATAAACTCTTTGATCTTATAGTAAAATTTAAAATGTAATTTTGAAAAGCTTAAATTTAATATGGCTTAATTAAAGAAAAATTTTGAAAGCACGCGATGGTCCTTTTATTGGTAACTTCGTTGTATTTATACATTTAATTTTTACGATAATTTTTTTGCGATATTAGGTCGAAGTTGATTAGAAAATTAATTTAGAAACTCCAGTCGCTGTTGAGAACAACACTTCTCAAAAGAAATGTAAGAAACAAATTGTTTGCGAAAAACTTTAAAAAATGCTGTACTGAAAATTTAAATTTTGAGCCGATTTTTTTTAAAAAAAAAGTCTAACGTAGTGATGCAAGCTTGCGCTTACTACTTTGTTTTGACTCGCCTTGAAAGCATGCAAGGAAGCTCCTGCAAGAAAAGTGTAGTATCAAATGAGTAACAAAAACATAGATCAACAACAGAACACATATATGCAAAAAGGCGAACATATCAGGCTTAGGAATTCTTACTAATCAGCTTAAAAGGCACTGATGATTCTAGTATGATTCACTTTAGGCACTTTTTTTTCTTAATTTATCTTTGTTTTTATATTGAAACACACTGTACTGAACAGTAAACTGAGTTAATAATAGTACAAACAATTTTCAATTAGTTAATTGTATTAAATTTTATATCAAATTAAAGATAATTAAATTTGGTGTCATTTATTTGTGCGAAACACAAAAGTTTAAGAACAATGTGTGCACTGATACAATAAGGTACAAATGATTGGGAATTTGAACTTAATTTCCATTTTCCATACTCAAGACTTTGGAAAATGGCTTGTTTATTATAATACTCTGGAAAGAAAACAATTGATATCCATCAAACATTCCAGAACTCCAATGCTTGAAACCTTGAACACATTTCTGGCGTGCTTTGTTTACAGTTACTCTTTCTATGGTGTATTTCTGATTAAGCGAGCGACACTTCCATTTGTCGATTCTCGTTTGCAATAGCTTATATTGTTTCTGTTCTCTATGTTTGAAAAATCTATCAATGAACTTATCAAACAAAGAAATGTCGTTTTTTAAATTTTTGATTTAAAACTTATATGTGTCATATTTTTTGTGAAAAAAAGAAACCAAATCTGTTTTCGTACAAATAAATGCCAGTAAATTTACTGTCCGTAATTTAGTATATAACTTATTAAAATCAACTAGTAGTAAGTAACTCTTTGAATGTGGCATTAAGTGAGACTTTTCTTTAAATCGAAAAAAGCTTAATTTGCCTATATTTCAAATACTGTACTTGGGTACACTTGTTGGCCAGTGTTGTCAATATTTTTTTTCTATCCTTGGTAGGTCCAGTAATGTTTTGAGGGGCCCCGCTATATATAAATTAGGACGATTTTTTATACACTATATCACCACCAAGAAGATCAACATTAAGGGCAAAAAATCTATACTAATATCAACTGAAATTCACTTCATCATTGCAAAAATCACGTGTGTTTTGAGTGTCAACATAAATGCCAGATTTGATGAAATTTTTAAAGGTTTCGTCCGTATTAGAAAGTAATACACTCTACAATAACACCCTATACATAAAAATATGACCTTTTAAAGGGTGATTCAATTCGAGGTTACAATTAGATTTTAATGAACTGTGAATATTTTTATTTAGATATGATGTTAAAATATCCAACATGCACGCAAACATGCACGTTTCCATGTAGTGGTACAACAACCATATGGAGTTCTACTTCTGCTGAAGTAGAACGCAAATGCTCTCTCATTACTCTCAATTGCGCTTCCGTTAGAACTTGCAGACGAACTTGTGCCCATCCGTGCAGAAGATGAACGATTATGGTTACCGAATTATTTCGTAATGCGATAATTGTGTTAGTTAAATTTACTACATTTTGGAAATAAGCTTTAATATTAAAACTTTCTGTTAAAAATTAAAAATGTCAGTATACCAGATGCCAAATATCATCTGTTTATGTTGTCAGGCAAATGGCCGGATTTAAATTATAACGTCCAATTGAATCACCCTATATCATCAAATTTCTCCTCTACTTCATAAGGGCATTGCTATTCACTCCGTTTACCTCTTCCATCTACTAAAGAAGTAACAAAAAATGTTCCTGTCCCCTAATGTCAATATAATCAGGCATATGAAACGAAATCACTTGAATTTATATGAAAAATCACATGAATTTCACTTGGAAGTGAAATGTAGAACATGTCTGAATTAAGAATAAAACTTTTTTGAAGTTCTCTTTGCACTTTTTTAATTTCTAAAATATTAATTTTTTTTTAAATGTAAACTTTATTACAATATTCCCAGTGGCTCCAATTTTCGGGCAGATGATAGAGAGAGGGCAATGATTTAAAGAATGATCCACATACTTTTTTGTAACTTACTAAAGTACTCTTCATTTATTTCTTTAATATTATTAGCATTTCAATCATATTCAACTCTTACCACCGATGATATGCTACTTGATGTTGATCAAACGTCCAAAGTTAATTGTTACTACCTGCTGTCTTATGGTCTATCCTTTACAATTGTTGCAATTTCATTGATCATTGATCCTAGCACATATACACAAAATGATTTCTGCGTGCTAATGGAACCGAATGTACTTTTTTATGCAACATTTGTTACGCCTTTGTTTATATTTCTATTGGTAAGTAGGATAAAAATAACTATGCATTATTTGGTTCCGAGTTAATTTTTCAACGTTATTTTTCCAAATACAGGGTTCTATTGGCTACACATTTTTATCCTGGATTATTATGTGCCGTAAAAGTCGTATGACTCTTAAAAATAAAGAACATACTCGTTTGGCTAATGTAAGGTAAGCATTACTGAGGATTTATTTTAAAATATGAATTTTTAAGTAAATTAATATAAGAAACAATTTTTTTTTAAATAATTCTAATTGTTATTTTTAGATTTGATATTCGCTGTTCGTTCATTTTTCTTTTGATTTTGACGGCTGTTTGGATATCTGCATATTTATATTTACGCATGGCTAAAGCGGAGGATGAAGTCGCCATTATATTTGGCTATATATTTGTGGGCCTTAATACGATGATGGGAATTTATATATTTGTATTTCATTGCATACAAAACGAGAAGGTAAGAAAACAAAATATTACGGTAATTAAAAAAATATAAAAATATTTAGTAAACAAATAAATAAATTAACTTTTACAGTCAAATTAAATGATGGACTTAGAACCAGAGGGGTACAAGTGCAAAATACTAATTGTTACTAAAAACTGTTTAAATTGTAAATTGAAAATGCCGCCAACAAGTTATCAACGACGCTAGGCCAATTGAGTATACTGATGTTGCTATGTTTGTAAGAAGAAACTTAGTAACTAGTACCACTACTAAAAAAAAAAAATTGACTTTATTTTACTGAAAAGTACTTTGGATGCACTTATACCCCCCGGCTTTAAGGTCAGTCAAATAAGATTTGAGAAAGTTAATTTTAAAGTCGTAAGGATAACAAATGACTAAACTTTGAAAATTTATTGCCTCATTTTTGCAATGTGATATTTTCTAAAGCGTCTGTTTTTTGTGGTGTATCGGAACAGAAAATTAATAATTATTTTATTAAGCTTTCTGTTTAGTCAGGGTTTCGAATCCGAACCCTGAACCCGCTCCGGAACAATGTTTTTTTTACATTATGTGAACCCGAACCCCAACCCAAACCCATTCAAAAATTCGGTTCAGGTTAAATTTTTATTGCGCTTAGAAATTCAAATTACATATTTTACAGAATTTTTTTGCTCCAAGCAAGATTATTATTTGTTGTTTTTGTTTTTGGTTTTTATTTATTTTGAAAATTTTCATTGAACTCCTAAGGAATGAATGTGAATTTCCTGATTTTGAAGAAGTTGAAGATGAAGAAGGATTAAAACTCTTGTCTAGTTTGTATAACGATATAATTCACTTTAGGTGCATGGCTCATACCTCCCAGTTGGCAGCTTATGACACAATATCTACAGTTAATATTAAAGTGCATCGTTTTTCTTGAAGTTAAGACTTCTTGAATTAATATTAAAGGAGGAACAATTCACCTCGTATTGGATCACCCTATAGTTATTGAGTTCCTGTAAAAGAGTTCCTTGTATCTTTTTTCAAAATCCAGTATCTTCGTTTTTCGATAAAATAGTGCCCAAAAAAGTGCAACCGTTCTTGTACTTACTTTACCGTCTTTGGTAATGAACATCAAAAGTAAAGAAAGAAAAATTTTAGCCTTTAACGCCTTTTGATTTATATGAAAAAATTTTAAATTAAGCTAAAATGATTTAAAATTCTTAATACAAGTTGGAAATATTTTAATTTTTTTTTTAACACTAGTGAAAGTATATAAAAGAAAAAATTTAAAACATAAACTTTACAGATACGTCGTGAATATCGCAAGTATATACGACAAAACTCTTGGTTACCGAAATGCTTACGTTGCTCCAAAACTTCAATTTCTTCTGGCATCGTTGGCGGTAGTGCTGGTGGTACACACACAAATTATACAGCTGGTGCTAGCACAAACAACACCCTTGCCAGCACGACAGGCACACAGCTTAAGAAAAAACCACTCTCTACATCAACAAATCCTGGGGCCTCAGCGGTTGCCATTGAAAACGATGATACTGGTGGCATCATTTCAGCCACAGAAGATGTTATAATTGCAACGAGCGATTGTGAATTAAATGAGAGCGCTCCGAATAGCGGAAGTACAGGAGCAGCTCTAGGTGGTACAGTCAAAAGCGGCATAATACCAGGCAGCTTATTGTTACAACGGGGCAAAATAAATGCAATTATCGATTCAATGCAACAAGGACCTGTAGTTTTGGAAAGAGGAAATGGTGCTGCTGGCGCCACTGGTACAATACGTTCAGCAACAGGTGGCTCAGCTGGACATACATCACCGACGTCATCTGCAGGCTCAACACATTTAATTTTCGGACATGGTCACAAGCAGCAAACTGTCGCAGCTGGTGGAAATAATCAAGAGGCATTTTATCATCATCCAGAATATTATGGCTGGAAGCAAGGTATACATGCTGGCGCTTTTCCACGTGACTTTAATGCCATTGGAGGACAAGCGGCAGCACCACCTGCTGCACCACCATCGCAACATGAATTCTTCTATTGGACACAAAAACATAATCAGCAAGGTAAAAAGAAACGTGGTGGTAACTCGGCTAACCCTGATTCGCCCAGTGGTTCCTTGCACAGTCGAGGAGCCACTGCTGCATCACAACAAATTCTTTTCTATCCGTCTTATAAAAAAACTACGCTTAAAAATCATCAACAACAGTATCCACACTATGCGGAAGCACTGGAGCCTGCTGCATTTTATCAGCAACAGCAGCAGCTACAACAACAGCAACATCGTCGACAGGCATCTGCAGCCTCTACAAATCCACATCATCAATATTTGCATGCGCAGCAGCTGCAGACGCAGCAGCTCTCTTCTGATGAGGAGCAATTAGAGTCGACAACACATCCACATCTACTACATCTAATGGGTGGTGGTAGTAGCGGCAATGGTGGTGGTAGCAGCCGTCGCGGTGTTGGAGTCCCGAGTATGACAGCTGGTGCTGCTACCGGGCCACCAACGCATCAATATCCGCCAGATTTTGGCGCTGGTGGAAGCGCTGGTCAGCGTTTCTATAGAAGTAAGCATTCCAACTGTGATTTAACAAATGATTACGATGGCACTGGTCGAGGCGGCAATGAACAATATTATAATCAAGGTTCATTTACTGGAGATGGACCCGTCTATGAGGAGATACTGAGTAATCGTAATTCGGATGTACAGCATTATGATGTCGGCGACGATGATGATGACGATGCAGCTCATGATTTAGTGAGAAATCGACATCGCAATCGAAGCCATCACCGCATGCATGATAATCGTCTTACTGGCGATAATGAGAGTATTTGTGATGAAGATGATGAGGACGATGATAATGATGAGGATGACGATGAGGACGAAGATGATGATGGTGGTCGCAGTATGCCACAAAGTGATGAACGAATGCGTCGATTAATGGCAATGCAAGATGAAGATTTTCAAAGGCGGTTTCAGTAAGTAGAATATTTTTGTAATATATATTTCATATACATATATGTATTGGTGTACCTTTCTAACTTATGAACCAAAATTGATATTCTTATTATTTCTACACACAAGTCGTCAACAACAAATGAAAAATTCAGTTGAAGCGGCTGGATCGTCAGCTTTTCATCAACATCAACCAAATCAACCAAATGCGGTTTTTGGGGTTAGCGGCGGCGGCCTTGGTGGTGTAGCATCAGTATCTGGTGGTGGATCGATACGTAGTTTTAAGAAATCACCAAGCGGTCGTTTAGGTGTAACTGATTTATTTAATCATGCGGTTGGTAATCATGGTCCCACTTTAGGCAGTAATTATGGGCCACCATTGCCACCAGCAAATCAACATCCAATGCAGAAAAGACAAAAACATCAACAGCAAAAACAATCACCGCAATCAACGACATCGTCGTCGTCGCAACATAATTTTTTCAATTCCCATCCACAACAACAACAACAACCCATTGGTCGTAACATTTCAGCAATGCTCGATGAAAACAATACAGTGCGTTGCTATTTGGAACCATTACCCAAGTAAAATTGTAAAGATATCTCGTCTGCCCTATATGTCCCATCCTACTCCTTAGGCATACACTCGTACACATAATTCCTTTTTAAATAGAAACCTCCCCCTCTCATTTTTTTTAATTTTATTTCGTTTTTTATGAACAAAAAAACGAAAAACTCAAGAGGGATATTTTAAAAACATGGACATCCGAAAAGGGCTCGACAACGCCCCCTCACTACTTGACCACTTTTGTCCGTTTTTGTCCCTGCTGCGGAGTCTTTTATGGACAACACCTTAAGAAAAATGTAACAAGAGGAAATCCCCAGAGAGATATTATTTCACCACTGCTTTGGATTTTTGTAGTTAACCTAACCGGATTCTTCACTACCTTGCAAGGAATTTAATAATTACTTGATTCCATTGTTATCGGGTAAATTTCTACCTACAATCAGTAACTTCATCAAATCAGAGCTGAGGTCAATTATTTCAAAATTAATTCCCAACTAAATCGTTTGACTCCTTTCGAGTTGCGAAGGTCAGAAATCTTCATTGTACTATTTACTAATTAAGATAAAAATTAAAATCTATTAATAAATGGCATGGTATTGAAATGTGGTGAAACTTAATTTTTTAAATTTTTAAATGCAGTTTTTGTCTTTTCTTTTTTCAACTTTGATAGTACTATTTTAAAATGTCTTCATTTCTATTCGAGCTTATGTTTGAGGTTTCTATTTAACATATAAAATGTTAAACGATTTCGGATTTCGTTTGAAACCGTTATAGCGGCGCATTATCTGCATTCTTGCAGAAGCGCAGATTAGCGACAGCGCTAGACTTTGTATATATATTTTTTCTATATAATAAAATGCGACGGTGACCAGCCGTCATTTCAGGTTTGTTTTTTGAATTGTAATTCTTTTTTTGAAATAGAAAAATCGCTTTGTCATACGATTGTGTTGAAGGAGAATAATATTGTTGGTAAACACCACATTTTATTGCTATGCCAAACACAAACAAATTTGTAGCGATAGGTTTTTCAAATAACACTGTAAACTAACAGACTCGAATTTGCCGATATTCTGAATCGTGCATTTGTTTTGCTTAACCACTTTCTACCAAATAATCAGGTAGTCCTGAAATGATTGTTTTAAAAAAAAATTTTTTCTCCCTATTGCTTCATCAGGGAAAATGTTTCGAGTTCGTTTGTCTCTACAAAAACAAACAAATTTCTTGACCTTTTTTTGAATTTTTTTAATGATTCTATATACAAAGTCTAGCGCTGTCGCTAATCTGCGCTTCTGCAAGAATGCAGATAATGCGCCGCTATAACGGTTTCAAACGAAATCCGAAATCGTTTAACATTTTATATGTTAAATAGAAACCTGTACAGAAATAACACTCAAACATAAGCTCGAATAGAAATGAAGACATTTTAAAATAGTACTATCAAAGTTGAAAAAAGAAAAGACAAAAACTGCATTTAAAAATTTAAAAAATGAAGTTTCACCACATTTCAATACCATGCCATTTATTAATAGATTTTAATTTTTATCTTAATTAGTAAATAGTACAATGAAGATTTCTGACCTTCGCAACTCGAAAGGAGTCAAACGATTTAGTTGGGAATTAATTTTGAAATAATTGACCTCAGCTCTGATTTGATGAAGTTACTGATTGTAGGTAGAAATTTACCCGATAACAATGGAATCAAGTAATTATTAAATTCCTTGCAAGGTAGTGAAGAATCCGGTTAGGTTAACTACAAAAATCCAAAGCAGTGGTGAAATAATATCTCTCTGGGGATTTCCTCTTGTTACATTTTTCTTAAGGTGTTGTCCATAAAAGACTCCGCAGCAGGGACAAAAACGGACAAAAGTGGTCAAGTAGTGAGGGGGCGTTGTCGAGCCCTTTTCGGATGTCCATGTTTTTAAAATATCCCTCTTGAGTTTTTCGTTTTTTTGTTCATAAGAAACGAAATAAAATTAAAAAAAATGAGAGGGGGAGGGGGCTAGCACTATCCTTTGTTGACATCCTTTGGGGTTCTTGGAGGTAGCGAAATCTAGCAAAAGTGAACAAGTGTGGGGAGGGGGTTAAATTTCCAAAACTTTCACGGACATCTTTTATGGACAACCCATGAAGTTTCATAAAAATCGGTTCATTCTTTTTGAGTTCCGAGTTTTAAAAAAATGTACTAAAAAAATTGATTTTCGAATATATTGTGTTTTTAGAGCAAAGTTAAAAAGTATTTTTAATACTTTTATTTAGTATATTAATTGATATATGTGTGTATACATTTTTTTATTAATGCATGATTTTAAGTATTTTAACTTTTATATAAAATTATTGCTTTAAGCGCTTCACTGAGGGGAATCTACTAAAAAAATAATTTTAGAAGATGTTTTCAAAGTAAAATGAGCAATGTCAAAAATATTTCGGTTAGTAAAAAAATTTTGCTTAAAACTTATACTTATATTGCCATTTATCTCATACTTCTTCGATTAATTACCCCATTTAAAGTCTTGTTGAAAAAATGTGTACCTGTTATCTGTGGAAAGAAGTAAAACAATTTTTAAGTTTTATTTATGACATGCCAATAAAAAATATTTTTCGTATGAATCTTAAAGTAGTGAATATTTTTCGCTTGAATTTTTGGATGTTCATAAAAAGTATAAGTACATTGAAATATGTTTATACATTTTTTCAGGCTGATCTAATGAAACTTAATGTAGCAATTCTTCATTCTATTTGTAAAGAAAAGTTGCGAACATTTTAAAACTTTGATTTATAATTGCTCACAAAAAAATATTAACAGGTCGACTGCCAATGTTTGTCATAGTCCAAAAAGTTTTAAACCTTTTTTTTTAAGTTGTCGAGGAACGAATGAAAAATTCAGCGTTATATTTGTTATGTTGTTCCTTGGCAAAAATGAAAAAAAATATATAAAATTTTTTATAAAAAAATATCAATTGGAGACAGCCAGCCTATAAATATTTTTTAGAAAAATTACAATTTGAAGTTTGATGATTTCTGCAGACCGCCTTCTAAATATAAAAAAAACTGAAATATAAAAATGGATTTCAGCATAAAACTCTTAATATAGATAACATTAATCACAAGGTACTCAACTTTCAGCTGGGCATACAAAATTGATCTTTAAATTATTATAATTATATTTTCTCATACGGTCATTTTCTGTTAATACTCGTAAGTCCATTGTCTGGAGCAAATTCATAGAGACTCTCGACAAAATCAACATATCCTACAGCTTGACCGACTTGCCTACCATACGAGTACATTCTAAAGGAGAGAGATACACACAAACAAAAATTTTACCTTAAAGAATTAAAAAAAAAAAACGTTAGATGTGTATACAAATTAAATATAAAGAAAGAAAAAAAAACATTATTTAATTAAGAAATCTAAATGTATACAATGCGCCATTAATTATTATGTAGAAAAAACAAGAAGTAATGTGAAATATTAAAATTTTATTATGCATTTTAGATTTTAAGCGTTTGTTTGTTTTTAAATTTTATTTTGTTTTATTTTTTAATTATTTTTGGCATAGCTATATGTAAATTAATAATGGTGGTAAAGCCCCCTTATTGCGTGAAATGAAAGCACTTTTTTTTAGAAAAAAAAAGGTGAAAATGTGTATAGATTTGAGTATAGTATAGTTTAGAAATCTGGTCCCCCCCATTTTGTATATTATTTAAAATGAAGACAACTAAAAATATATATATTAAAAAAAAAATAAATAAATGTGAATAATTTTTTTATTAATAAAATTATTTAAAAGTAAGAACATTTTAATGTAACTCACGTTGTTTACTTCTAACTTAATCGTCATGCGATTAATATTAAGAACTTATTTATAGCAAACGGGGTTTAAATAGAAACCTTGTTCCAGTTTCTCTCATGTAAGTTAGTGTAAAGGCTTTACAAAGTCTCCGCAAATGATCCTTCTACTGCATTAACAATAGTTGGGCTAAAATAAGTCTAGTTATTTATGTATATAAGTCGAACATAAACAAAGTATAAAGAAAAGAATTAAGTGTTTCTTGCTTGTCCAATGGAACATACCTTTGTGGTGAATATAATATATTAAGGGTATTCAAGTGAACGCGCTAGTTTCACATTTGTGCTAATAGGCAATTTCACGTGATGAGTTTCATGAAATTTGGGTGTCAAACATGGTGCAATTGCGCATGGTAGAACTATCTTGGCAAACTCAAATAATGCAACCGTGAAATTACCTATCATATATGTCAAGAATAAACAAAACACAAGTAGACAAGAAATATGACAACGCGCGCTTTTAGCTATGAGTGTTATTTGGAAATGGAGCCCTTTCTAAGCTGATTTTGACAGAAAAGGTAGGCATACAAATAAAGAAAAACTGTCACTTAGCATTGCTGCTACCGTTTCTGTCAAACTACTCAACGTACGCCAGAGGTTGAGAGTTGTCGAACTGTTGTGCGTTGCGTTGACGGAGAAGGATTTCAACTTAACTGGCAGTTCTTGACGTATTTTATGGAACGCATTTGCCTAGCTTTTCTGACTAGGCACCGAAATTTCCAAACCACACACTCATAGCTAAAAGCCCGCGTTGTAGATTTGTTTTATTTATTTTTGATATATATGATAGGCGATTTCAAAGTTGCTTTATTTGAGTTTGACAGATCTACCATGTATATTCGTACCATCATGCAACGTATGTATTTAAGCACCAAATAGGCTCATGTGAATTAGACTTTAATGATTTAAAAATATATCGATCTTTCTTCGTTTCCCTAAATCGATAACTTCAGCATCATCTTTGGTGTTGACAACTGAACTGAACAGCTGATGTTGGTACTATTTAGTTTTTTGTGGAAATTAAAACTTTTTCCGACTAATTTATAGAATTCATTAAATTTTACCCCGATGACTGATTTTCAATGGCCATGGGAATACTCATTTCCACCATTCTTCACGTAAGTTTACAAATAAAACATGCAAGAAATGGTTTAAATATATGTAAATTTGTTTTGTCCCACCCCAAACAGACTCCAACTAAATGAAGAAACGCGCAGACAACAACTTAAAGTTTGGGCAGATTTATTTTTGAAATATCTGAAGCATTTAAATAAGTACAATTTAAATATCAATGAAAATAATTTCCAATTATTCTACAATGAATCACTACAGCGACGTCTCTCTGTGGAAACTATTACGAAGGTGTTGGAACAATTAGAGACCAGTGGTCATGCTCGTCCAATAGATAAACGACGTATCGAATGGCAAGTCTATTGGTATACGTTTGATGAATATGCAAACATGATTTATGATTGGGTGCAGGCAACTGGACAGACGGGCAATGTTTGCACGATGTTTGAAATTGCAAATGGTGATAACTCTGAATCAACGCAATTTCATGGCATTGATGAGGCGGTTCTGTTACAGGTATTACGCCTCTTGGAAGAGCGTGGGAAATGTGAAGTTTTTATTATGGATGATAGTCATGGTGTAAAGTTTTTCTGAATACCTGAAAGTTAAAGAAAAGATTTTAATGCATTTGTTGTATGTAGTCTACATTAAAGTTGCCTTGTTTTTAAATGTAAATTTGATTGATTCATATAAGTTTTATAATAGGAATTTTCCTTCCAACACTTAACAAAATCATAAATTATTAATAATGAGGAAGTGGTTTTAAATCATTGTTGAATATCTGCTGTATTCTGTCCTACATATGAGGCTTTCATGAATGTAGTAATACATATGCATGTACTTATGTTCTCATATATAGCTTCTTTTTTTTTGAGTCATTCATTCTAAAGGGATAAAACATCAAAAACTTTATCATATCTGGCAACACTGGTGCCATATATATTGAATAAAGTTTCGTCATTACATCATAAAAAGCTAGCAATTTATAGAAAATTTCTAAATTCAATAAAATTTCAGCTATAAGTTCATTCATCATTTGATTGATACCATTGGATTGGATTCTTTCTCTTTGTTGCTGCTAAACCGGCAATAGTTGCTATGTATTTGAAAATCCACATAGCTCGTGGCTACGCTAAATATTGCCCAATTGAGACAATCATTTGCTCGAAATTATATTCAAATGCTAAATGGGCTTAAAATTTCTAGCGAATAAAGTCGAAACAATTTTTCATGTTTCATTACATTTCGAAGGCACGCTATACGTCACACGCAGGTCTCGCTTAGGAATGTCAACGTGACGTGAATCATTTAATAAAGAACTCTGGCAACACATGGCAATTCTCAAATTTGACAGTTATAAAAATTGGAATTTTTTACATATGTATTTTTAGATTTTATGTAGTATTGTTACAAAATAAAAATAAATAAAATTAAATATGAGCAAAATAGTAAGTTTATTTATCTTAATATCTACATGTAAGTACATAAATTAAATGACTTTTCACAGTGCGTTAACATTGATGAATTGGTCAGCGGTGTCTCAAAAATGGGGCTTGCAACATTAATACATGCCGCCGAAATTTCACCATTTGTCACAGAACGAACAATTGGCCCTGATTTACCTGAACAGCGTGCAGCACCAAAATCGAATGCAGAAGAAAGTAAAGAAAATACTCCACTGAAAAATATTAATATTAAAGAGAAAAGTCCGAAAATAAAAACACTAGCAATTAAGGACAAACAGAATTCCACTAACGCGTTGTCACCGCCATTAGTAAGTCTTAATTATCATGTATGTTATTTCTTAACACAAATTTTATAATACGAAAAATGTCTTGTTTACGAACCTCAAAATTTTGCAGACTTGTTAAAATAAATGTATGCCAAGCTACTTAAATACTTGTAATACATGTCTGAAGGTTACCGAAAACTCTGGCTAAACATTTTTTATGTAGAGCTCTAAAGGGAATATTTTCTTCAGGTATAGATTTCCGTCCGTCCGTCTTGGGCACTTTGATAGCAATTTTAGGGTGTTTCATTATCTCTGAGAAGAGAACTTTTATGGTTCTTAAATTGTAATTTCAATTCAGATATTTTTCTTCTAACAATTCTTATTTACATAGACCATAATTAGGAAAAATACTAATTCCTTTTTATTTCGCACAATAGCATTTAGATTTCCAGACGGTTAACAATTGCATCATGCTACGCGAAGCCGAAAAACAACGTCGCAAAGCGATCCATCAACAGCAGCTGGATGAGTTGCGGCAAAAGCATTTGGCCACCAAACGAAGTAGCGCCGAGAAAAATAAAGAACTCAAAGAGGAAAATGAACGCTGGCTTGCTGAAAAACGTCGTAGCGAAACATTCATCTTAGTCGAAGCCGAAAAACTGGCTGCCATCGAACTACAAGAAAGCGAAAGAGAATTGGAAACTTTACGTAAACAAACACAAAGGCAACTACAAATGATTTCATTTACAGGTGTATCACAATATCATAGCAAATTTCGTGGTAAATATGAAAATGTTGCAAAATTGCTGATGTCAATTGATAAGCAAGAATTGCTTGCATGTGAAGAGTACAATAAAAAACTTAAAGAACTGATACCACTCTTTGAGCAGCTCATAACTAAAATTAAAAACGGAGAGTGTGGTCCAGCGGAATTAACAGCAGCTGAAAACTTATGCAAATCTTTGGATGCTATCGAAGATAGTATAATCAAAGGACTAGAAAATATTGTAAAGCAGGAGGAACAACGTACATTGGCGGTAAAAAATCAACAGGAACAGCAACGCAAGCAACAGGAAGAACAGCAACAACAACAACAGCAGCAGAAACAAGAAGCTGATGCTGCTGCAGTTGCAGCTTCAGTAGTAGAGGCGGCAGCACAACAACAACAGTCTGCTGAAGCAGCAGCGGGGAAAGTTGCTGTTTCGATGCCATCCTTAAATGCTGTAGAGGTTGCAGCACAATATGTCAGTGCCGAACGTTTCAATTTCTATACACAAATCAATAGCTTTTACCAAGAAAAGGTTGAAAAAGTTAAACCGCTGCAGACTGATGAGTCTATGAAAAAATATCGTTTTGCTTGTCAAAAAGCTATTAATATACCTGTGAATGCAATTTCTGCTGTCAGTCCACAACATTTGAGAGTAATTGCATTTTTATGCTTGAACAATTATGTACAATAGTCCGAGAGATACCGTAGCATTTGAGCGAGGTTTTCATAAAAACTATTTTTTTTACTATGCGTTAGATCCGATATGAATGAAAATAAATAGCAACACAACATTTCCTGTTTTAAATGAGAAGAATCCTAAAGAAATTTTTAGTTGGTTCAACTCCAACGTGTGCGTTAGTGCATTAGTTATACTCGGAACGAAAAAACTTTCATATGCTATGCTACCTCACGGATCATATTTTTCCTTTTAATTTTCTTAAATTTATTCGAATTAAACAAATAATTTTTTTTTTTGCAGGACAAATTTGAAAAACTTTATAACTTCATTATCGGACACCCACTAAAAACAGCTGATGGTCAAATAAGTGTTAATGATCATCCACTTGGCCGTGACTATTGTATTCTATTGATGGCTAAAAAATTTGTGAGTCAAGGTGATACGGCAATTTCTAGTAATTCACAAGCAGCATTTCCAGTCGCTTCAGTTATTGTTTCACTTTGGAAACTTGTACCAGATTTCGGGCAAATTTTTCTTGCTTACGTTTTTAAGGACTCACCATTTTTAGTGCCATATTTTATACCGCAAAAACGTGGTCAAACCGTTGAGGAATATTATAAAGTATTGGGTTATCGTTTGACAAATGGCCAGCTGGAACAACAAGATATGTATTTAAAACGTCAGGCGGGTATAGCACGACTTTATGCGGCTGTTATGATAACAAGTGGACGTCAAATTGATGGTCCACAACACCCCTATGCTGTAGAACAGGGTTGGCGTTGGTTGACTAATTTTATTGCACTCGAACCATTGCCAGATATTTGTGCAACATTAATTTTGGAAGTGTTACAAACTATTGGCGCTGATTTGTGGGCTGTATATGGAAAGCAACTTGTTAAATTATTGCTCTACATACAGCAACATTATTTTCCGAAATTGTCGGCGGTAGATGGAGGTGGACCAAAGGCACGTTTAGAATTGTTGCTGGGAAAATTCTTACATGAAGGACAAATACCAAGAGCACAAGGAATGCTGCCGGCAGGATTTTGGTAGCTTAATTTAATAAATATATTTAAAATAAGAACATTTAGTACTTTAAAAAATTGTTTTGTATGAATATTTTTGATAATGTATTATTTTTTCATATTGAAAATAAAAATTATGCTTTGAAACAGTTTCGGTTTAGCTAATTTCAATAGAAAATTGGTGGCAAATATAAAAAAACATATTTCATAGGTGGCGTTGAAAAATTTCGGAAAAGGCTGTAACATTTTTTCCCATAAAAACTAAAGAATAACTGTTTTGATATAGCACACCGAATGAACACTTTTCTGCAACTTTAATCAAACAATGTCATCCTGCCTTGTTAAACACGAAGAATCACACCTCAATTGGTAAAATTCTGTTCAGTAAAAAGTGATATGTCTGAGTAAAACAATGCATTTTCGCGAAGCAATAATTTGAAAAGGTGTTTTAACTACAGCGCCCTCTATATGCCATTGATGTTATTATTTCTCTATCAACAAAAACTACAAGATCTAACGAAAAAAATGACACCTCATTTGTTAAAATCGGTTCGGTAATAGCCGAGCAATAGCGTTCTAAAGTAAAACAAGAATCCCCGTTCTATATTTAAAATTTGCAAAACTTTGAAACTAATGCACTGATTTGAATGAGGATAACGTAATCTTATTGTAAATGAGTTGAGGAAAAGAATTAAAAGCTCAAAAGTTCTGAAAACTGACACCAGATGACACTTTAAGCATTTTGAGGGTTTCAACTAATAAAAGCGCCATCTTTTGGAAAGTTATCAAAGCACAAATGACTTCAAAAAAATATGCTGTTTCTTACAAAAACTATGATATGTCATATGTTAAAATCGGTTTAGTAATAGCCGAGCAATAACGTTTTAAAGTAAAGCAAGAAACCCCGCTACTTGCTGCTGGCTTATGATCGTCTGATGTTCTGCATATTTTCATATGATAGGAATACGTCGCACAAGCATAATTTGTCAAATTTCATTAAAGTTGACCCATCCGTTATCAAGTTATAGGCATTTAAAAATTCACGTTGGCTACAGCGCCCTCTATGTACAACTGATGTTATTATTTTTTCCATCAGCAAAAACTAGACGTTCTAACGAAAAGAATGACACCTCATTTATTAAAATCGGTTCAGTAATAGCCGAGCAATAGCGTTCTAAAGTTGAGCAAGAAACCGCAGTTGCTTGCTGCTGATTATGGTGGCCTGGTATTTTGAAAATTTTACATATAGATTTTTTTCGCAGATCCGAAAATTTTAGCGTAAATGATGTTGGCATAAATGAAGCCATAGCTCCTAAACTACTAAGCCGATTTTAATAAATGAGGTGTATTTCTTTTCGTTAGAACGTCTAGTTTTTGGTAATAGCAAAATAATAGCATCAATTGGACATAGAGAGCGCTGTAGTCAAAAAGAAAAACAAAATTTAAATGCCTGTAACTTGATAAAGGGTTAAGTTTTTGAAACTTTAATAAAACAATGTTGTTCTTCTCTTTAAGACAAAACGTATGACACCTCATTTATTAAAATCGGCTTGGTAGTTTAGGAGCTATGGTCTCTTTTTTTACAGCATTTTTTCTTGGTCGATGCAAACGCACGTATATAATGTTGGGAAAAAAAAGCCATAGCTCCTAAACTACTTAGCCGATTTTAACAACTGAGGTGTCATTCTTTTTGTCTTAAAGAGAAGAACAACATTGCTTTATTAAAGTTTCAAAAACTTTAACTTTTATCAAGTTACCGGCATTCAAATTTTGTTTTTTCTTTTTACTACAGCGCCCTCTACGGGGAAATAATGTTTTTTATTTTTCTATTGCCTAAAACTAGACGTTCTAACGAAAAGAATGACACCTCATTTGTTAAAATCGGTTCAGTAATTTAGGAGCTATCGTTTCTTTTATGCCAACATCATTTACGCTAAAAATTTCAGATCTGCGAAAAAATTCTATATGTAAAATTTTCAAAATACCAGGCCACCATAATCAGCAGCAAGCAACTGCGGTTTCTTGCTCAACTTTAGAAGGCTATTGCTCGGATATTACTGAACCAATTTTAACAAATGAGGTGTCATTCTTTTCGTTAGAACGTCTAGTTTTTGGTGATGGAAAAAATAATAACATCAGTTGCACATAGAGGGCGCTGTAGTCAACGTGAATTTTTAAATGCCTATAACTTGATAACGTATGGGTCAATTTTAGTGAAATTTGGCAAATTATGTTTGTGCGATGTTTTCCTATCATATGAAAATATGCAAAACTGCAGGCGATCATAAGCTAGTAGTAATTAACGGGTTTTCTTGCTTTACTTTAAAACGCTATTGCTCAGCTATTACTGCACCGATTTTGACAAATGGCATGTCATAGTTTTTTTAAGAAGAAGCAGATGTTTTTTGACTTCATTTGTGCTTTGATAACTTGCCAATAGATGGCACTTTTATTAGTTGAAACCATTCAAAATGCTTAAAGTGCCATCTGGTAGCAGTTTTCAGAACTTTTGAGCTTTAAATCCATTTCCTCAACTCATTTACAATAAAACTACGTTTTCTTCATTCAAATCGGTCTATTAGTTTCGGAGTTATTCAAGTTTTAAGAAAGATGTTGCACATCTCATACGTTTTGCAACTCATACAAATATTCATACGCCAGGCCAAGCAATATCTCGGCTATTACTGCACCGATTTTGATAAATGACGTGTCATAGTTTTTATAAGAAGAAGCAGATTTTTTCGATGTAATTTTTGCTTTGATAACTTGCCAATAGATGGTGCTTTTAATAGTTGAAACCATTTAAAATGCTTAAAGTGTCATCTGGTGACAGTTTTCAGAACTTTTGAGTTTTAAATTCTCTTCCTCAACTCATTTACAATAAAATGACGTTATCCTCATTCAAATCAGTGCATTAGTTTCGAAGTTTTGCAAAATTTAAATATAGAACGGGGATTCTTGTTTTACTTTAGAACGCTATTGCTCGGCTATTACCGAACCGATTTTAACAAATGGTGTGTAATTTTTTTCATTAGATCTTCTAGTTTTTGTTGATAGAAAAATAATAACATCAATTGCACATGAAGGGCGCTGTAGTCAAAAGAGTTTTTTAAATGCCAGTATCTTGATAACGGCTACATAATTTTAATGAACTTTGGCAAGTTATGTTTGTGGGACGTTTTTTATCACATGAAAATGTGCAAAACACCAGGGATTGGAAACCAATAGGAAGTAACACGATTTGTTTGCTCTTCTTTAAAATGATATTGCTCGACTATAAACCGATTTTAATAAATGAGGTGTAATTTTTTGCGTTATGTCTTCTTGTTTGTGGTACTAGCAAATATATATATATAGGGTACTTAACGACCAAGCCAACTTTAATGAAATTTAACATATATCCGAGCTCTTTGCAAAAATAGCAGCAAATGTTCAAACTCCTTTCTCCTAATATGAACAATTTTTTTTAAAACTCCTGAATGGATGTCATAAGAAAGACAATTTAATGGCCTACAGTAATGGCAAACAAACCTTTGAAATTTAACCTAACGCTAGCATTGGTAATTATTAACATGCATCTGTGTAGGTTTGCCTAACACTGTTTCCCAATTCTGTTTAGACATTATGACATGTGAAATGCTATTAAGCCTACTGCGCATGACCGAAAATTGACAATAGATTTTATGAAAACCAGTAGCGGTTTTTTTTTTCAACTCGCAAGATTTGTTCTTTGATTTATATTCAAAAAATTATAATTTCGATAAGAGGAAATTTAAATTAAAAAATGTCGCGGTACTGTTATTTGTGTTTAAAAAATAAAGACTCAAACGAAATGTAAAATTGATTGGGTGAGTAAAATTTTAATATGCATTTCACACTGCAGCTCACCCAATTTATTAACTAATTTTGTAAAGGTTCCCAAGAGATTTATCAGTTCGCAGACAAAAATATAAAAATATTTTTAGTGAACAAAGTCCTCCAAAATATTTAATATTCATTTTCCAATGCATTTATGGTCTTCCATATTAAATAAGAAACTTTTTTTGAAAGGTCGGATTTGTTTAAGTACCATAGGATCCAAATTTATAAGGCAATTATTAATATGTATATTGACACAAGATTGTTTCACGAAAGCACAACCAAACTAATTTTATTTAATCAATAATGTTGAAAATTCACTATAGATTGATGTTAATTTCTCGCGAAATTCATTGGATCTAATTTTTTTTTGCGCCGCCCCTGGGTCCATTTGGCATATAATACATTTTGCTTACAAATATTTTTAAAAACCAACACATACAACTGTATCAACAATCTTGCTGAACTTCAAACACATTGAGAAGGTAAGTTTAGCGCCAATTTTTAAAAAAATTTTATATATTTTTCTTTTATGAAAAAATTTATTATAAAAATAAATATAATGTGTGAAAAGAGTTACCTCTTTTCAAATAAACAATCTATACATTATTAGAAAAGCATTCATCTAAGCTTATTAAACGTTCCTGCTCTGATAAAATTTACCGAATGTTTTATGTTCTGCAAATGTCCAATAAGCTCCTTTTTAGTAAAAAAATGTCTGATATCTCGGGATATTGTATAATAAAATTTGTTGTTTAGCCACCTTCAAAAAATATTCAATTTACTTAAATTTAGCATACTAAGACGGAATCCTCACCAAATTATGGCTAGATTTTTCTCCTTCAGCCTCTTTCCATACATACGCTTTAGAAGTTGAAGCAATTTTTAGTGATAAAGGTTGAGCTGTTCTTCGAAAATTGCGTGAAAACTCCACTATTCCGTACAGCAATAAGCTGATGAAATTATTAAAAGTGCCATCAGCGATCAATTTTATTTTTCTATTCCGCTCATTAACTGCTTTCAAACACGATTATTATTCAAATTTATGCGAAATTAATGAAATTGTTACTTCAGTTAAGTTGTAGAATGAAATAAAAACAATTTTTTTTTTAAAATATAATTTTGATAGTGTGGTGTCCACCAGGTCACTCTTTTCCTTAATAATATAGAAGCAAAAAGTTTTGAATAAAACCAACTGTTTCTAATGAATGTGTTACGTTAGAAACGACTCTTAATGCGGAAACAGCATTCTTAAATCTATTAGGCAGCATATTTCTTTAAGTACCGATTAAAAATTTGATTTACTGAAAACACGTCTACAAATGAATCACCAAAACTTAAAATTTTGAATAGAAAATAAATAAATTCGTATAGTATTGAAAAAGACTAAATTAAAAACTCGATTGCTGTAAGTTTTTTCTACTCAATTTACAACACACTGTTAAGGAATTGCTAATTGTGTTGTCTCTCTAACGATAGGGTAAAATTTTCAAGATTTTTGGTCTTATTTCAAACAATTACGTTTATTTAAGCAACAGTTTTATTTTCATATGCAGCAGTTTTGTGTATATTTGTGTGATAATTTCGGTTTTTTTTTCGTAAAAAGGTTTATGGTTTCATATTTAATCTTCATCGTCATCATCATCATCATAATCGCTATCTAAGTCGCCCAATTCGTCTTCTAAGCCCATAAAAAGTTCTTCATTAATTGGTGCTGCATCGTTGGCGGGTAGGTTAGCTGCTGCTCCTGAATCGTCATCACTAGCAACGTCTGAATTGGCTGCCTCATCAGCTTGATCTTTTAAACGTGTTGTTGAGGCGATTGTACCGGAGCCATCCACCTAGCAATTTTAAATGCAAAAGTTAAATTAATAATACAAAAAATATGATATTCGCTATAACCTCTTGCGCTGCCAATGACAATGAAGCCAAATCCAGTTCTCTAAACTCAACAGAATCCTCATCATCGTCATCACGATTATACATTTCAAATGCCGCATCGCCATCTTCCATTGGACCATCATCAACCAGATCAGGGTTAAAGCTAAACATTTCTCTACCCGAGATACCAAATTGTTTGCCTTTACTGAAATCGGTCTTTTTACGTTCCTCTTCTGCAGTAAGTTTATCCTGCTTCTCTTGAAGTTTACGTTTTTTCCAGGCCAAGAAAGTTTCTAGCGTTACACGAGTTTGATTTGAACCCAAAGCGTTGCGTTCTTTTTCAATTAAATCTTCCAAAGAAATTTCCGACGATTTATCTATTCTCTTTTGATCCTTTTTGAGCACGTATCCAGGCGGCAGCGCATGACGATAAATACATTTCTCTCCATTGGGGCACTCCCAGAACCAACCGTATTTGGATTTTTCAACGGCTTCAAGAAAATATTTGCAAATCTATATGTAAAATAAAAATAAACCAAACAAGATTAGACGTCGCAGATTACCTCTGTTATATGTAAAGCTACCAAGCTTAGATCGTCTTGATAAAAAAATCGAAAGTTCTTTCTTGAATATACTATCATATGGAAACTACAAAATAAATTGCAAACAGTTATAAAGTTCAATCTATGTGCCATAGTATTCACTACTGATCGTATTGAATCCAAACTTTAGATAAATCAAATTTCAGTATATTACTGAATGAATTATTTTTATTTCGTGCAGTTGGTTGGTGAAGTGTTTTGAATATTTGATTTTGTTTTATTTTTCTTTTAAAACGAGTGGCAGAAGAGCTTTTATTCTTGGAGGACAAAACCTGTAATTAAAAATATATCGGGCGCAGTTTAAACTTACAATATCAGTTGTTGGTTTTCGTATTTCAAGTGCATGCTTTTGGTCTACAACCTCTTTCAGTTTGGCATCATCCCAAAATGCCATATCATCGTCAGCATCACGCATATCCACATAAACAGAACGTTTCTCCACCTTAGTTGTGAAGAAAAAAAGTGTTAATTCTTTTCACCCCCATTTTCAGCATCATTCTCACCTTATTCTCCACCGATAAGTCATGGGAAAATTTGCATTTATCTCCTTTTGTGCAAGTGCCTAGTTTGAAGAAGGAACATACTACGGATTTAGGGTCGGTTCCCTTTTCAACCTTTTGGCTTTGTACAGGCTTAAAAATTGACGCCAACTCGCGCTGGTCCTTCAGCTTTTTCTCCTTTTCATCCTTACGTTTGTCAGCATCTGGACGCGGATGTACTCCACCACTTTGCACTTGCTTCTGCACTTGTTGTATGAATTTTTGTTGTTTGTTACCTTTTTTATTTTTAAGTCCAAATGTTTTATCCTATTGGTAATTTAGAAAAAAAGTGAGGTTAAATGTAACTGTTTTTTCTTCAGCCATTCTGTTGTTCCCCAATATTTACCTCAATAACTTTTTCCTTTTTTTTTTGTTCAACTTTTTTACTTGGTGCAGACGTCTTTTTTGGTGGCATTTTTTTAATGCAGTCGCTTTAGCGTTGCAATGTAAATGAAAATTAAAAAATTCGTGCCCGTGTGGCTCAAAGCAAAATGTCCCGACAAAGACGACGTTGGAATTTAGCAAAAGGAACTGTCAAAGTGACATTTGCATTAATCATTTTTTTTAACAGCGTTGCCACGCTTTAATATTATCTGATACAGTTTGAGCGGTACTGTTATGCATAATTTTTTTCGGTCTCGAAGCACAGTTAGTAAAGTTGATAAAATTATTTTAGAAAAGTACACACAGTTTGAAATCTGCAACATATGGCAGCACTAAAATAAATGTTTTGAATCAGAAACAGAAATTTGAGCAAAACTGACGAACATGATCGCTAGTGTGTACCGCCTTTAAACGTACGACTTTTTTTCTCATACATATTAGCCCAGTGTAGATTGCCACCGAGCAATTAAAGTTTGTACTTTTTTCTCGAAAACTTGTACTTACAAAAAAATGCTTTAAGATTTTCGTGATATGTTTTATAAACTTTTTAAGGAGAAGATAACACCCACTGAAGAAAAATATTTTGTGTCCGCAGATACTGCAAAGATTTTCAGTGTATTTTTTTTTTTCTCACTATACATAAATATATAAACAACAATATGTCCGTTATGAACATTTCAATAAAAACTTCTATCTGTGAAGTGCACCCACTGAAAGACTGAATGTAAAAAACAAAAATATATTTTACAAACATGTTTCAACATTTTTATTACTTTACTTGTATATATAATTAAATTTTTTTCAATATTAAGTGTGAAAAATAATATCCCTTTTCTTACTCACAAATACAGACTCTTTCCACGACCTTACAGGTTCTAAACGTCGAAGCTCAAATCGAATGTTCTTGTCAATTTCTGAAACTATTTTATTAAACTCTTTCTTTCAAGTATCCCACAAAAAGAACTCAGATGCCATCAAATTAAGCGAACGTGGAATCTAAATTATTCGTTCACCAAAAATTTCTTGCAGACGATCCGTCGTTACCCTGGCAGTGTCCGTAGCAACGCAGTTGGAGCCATATTTCCTGATTATCTTCGACCTCTGTTGATAGGTAAAAACAAATTCAATTTATATAGGGATCTGTTGCTTTTTTCCGGCTGACTCGTTTCTGAATCACTTTCAAAGGTATAGGGGCTGATATCTCATACACCCTTAAAGCTGCACCAAGCGGTTCAACAATCAATGCTGATATAATTTCCTGAAATCCTGAGCACTCCAAAGTCTGCAATTATCATTTTATCGAAGATTCACTGACATTAAAGTGTTGCCGGTAATATTTCTTAGTTTGAATAATTGATCTTTCACTAAAATAGGAATACTAAATGAGTTTTATTCGTTGCTGAATATCATACGTAGGCCACGTAAAAAATGGGGTGACTTCCGAAACATAAAATAAAAAGTTTCGATGTGGTAATTCAACAGAATCGATATACATCAGTTGCTCAAAATGTTTGCTTTTCATAAATTTTACTTTGCAAAGATTGTCGTTTTGGAATAACAATTTTTTTTCCCTCCAATTTATGTCTGAAAACATAATTAATAAGTTCCAATTTTTATGCCCTACACTGAGGGTATATTCACTTTGTCATTCCGTTTTTAACACATAGAAGGGGCGTGGCAGATATGAAACAGAATATATATTCTTGATCAGTTCAGCATTTGAAATTTTTACTAAAAACTTATGTAGATTTTGACGTTGCTTGCTTCAGTCTGAAAATAATTCTATATTTCTGTATAACATATAAAATGTTAAACGATTTCGGATTTCGTTTGAAACCGTTATAGCGGCGCATTATCTGCATTCTTGCAGAAGCGCAGATTAGCGACAGCGCTAGACTTTGTATATATATTTTTTCTATATAATAAAATGCGACGGTGACCAGCCGTCATTTCAGGTTTGTTTTTTGAATTGAAATTGTTTGTATTTCAGGTTTTGTTTGCAGCATTCTATTTAAATGAAAATAAAAAAATATATTAGTAAATTAAATATAATTTTGTGTATGATAATTTTACCTTTGAATGGCAGGTAGTAATGTTTGGGAATAACATATAAAGGCGTAATAAAGGCGTCATTTTTTAACAAATGAGTCTACTGTCGAAAATTCATCGGATTGTACTTACTTCAATGTGATTATGCACAAATCTGAGTATTGTACAGTTTTAATACGATGTTTTTGATTTTTACTGATTTTTAATGACATGACATATGTACAACATACGATAGTTCCAAGAACTAAAATATAATTTTATGTTATAGCCGGTGGACCTGAGCAGCAACAAAAAACAGGAACAAAAAGGAAACCAAAAAGCAATGAAGAAGATACAGTCGTTGTTAAAAAATGTCTTAACAATTGTATCAAAAGTAGTTGTAAGAAGGAGGAAATTTTAGACAAAATTCGAAAAGATGTGAAGGAAATGTCGTCCTTGATTGTGGAGGCATCGTACTACATTCATTTTTCCTTGATGAAAAAATGGGATAGAGGAGATTTTTCTAAACAGAACTTTTTGGACTATTATTATTGTTTGTTGGAAAATCCCAGACCAAAATATGTACTCGATCCGGAGTATCGGGCAATAAGAGAAGCTGGAGGCTTGCAGTTGTACGAGAAATCACAGCGATCAAATTTGTTTGTGCAAAATAGTAGACAATACGATGTGTTGTTACCGCAAAATAAATTTGAATAAACTTTTTAAACTTTTCCCAAAAGTAGAAAAAACCGAAGGTAAGTTAATTCAAATTTAAAGTTATGGATATGAATTTATTTTTTATTATGTCCTTCTAGACCAACAAAAGACTTAGTAAAATATCACTAAATCGTAGTTTTATACATAATTGTTATTATGTTTATCTATTTATTCGCTTTTATTTTTTTTTTTCAGAAAGCCGAAAAAGAGCTATTGCCAAAAAAATGGAAAACAAACTAAAAACTAACAACAAAATAGTCAAAAGAAAAGCTGCAGTGGTTGCATGCTACGATGGGTTCAACGTAGACTACACTAACATTAAAAAGTCCAATAATGGCTATAAAGCCATTATTGGAGTTTTCGAAAACGAATTCGAGGGAGAGGGAACCACAATTAGTGAAGCAAAGGAAATGGCTTCACTAAAAGTGATAATACATTATGAAAAAAGTAAGTTTTTATAAAATTTGTTCTTTTTTTTTTAAATTTTAAAAATCTATTTTGAATTTCAGAAGACGCATTGCCGCTGGCATGTTACTGTTTGAAAAAAATGACGGAAAAGTGGGAAGAAGAACTTTCCACAAAAACATCAAAAGAAAAAACTGAATAAAATTTGTGGGAAGTTCTTCTTCCCAATTTTCAGTCATTTTTTCTATATTTACAATATCAAAATATTTTGTCATTTCACATTTCAGTTTTTCAATATGAAAAACTGAAATTTTTTTTTATAATTAAAATAATTTATATTAATTAATATTGACATTAAATGTCATATTAAAATTATGTTCCTACTGTCAAGTTTAAAAACCCAAAGACACTAATTTTTTGATTAATTGAATTTTATTTTATTTTAAAACTTTTCGTACCTGTAACCGTGAACACAATTGCACATCAGTATTGATTTTTCCAAAAATTAAAAATAAATAGTAACAATTATTAAAACTTTTTGCTCATTGATATGTTTAAGCATATTTTTTGGCATATTGAATTTTTTGAAACACTTGTCGATTTTTTTTTTGTTATTTTAAATATTTGTTTATGCATATTAATTATTTCATAACTGATTCACACTATTAATTTGAATTTTAGACGTTCGATATTTATAAATTGTCGAAAAATTAAAACAAATTGTATTATTTTGTGTGGTGTTGTCTTGCTGCATTTTTTCAATAAATTTTTTAATAAACTAACAATTATT
This sequence comes from Tricholauxania praeusta, assembly GCA_949775025.1. Classification (NCBI taxonomy): domain Eukaryota; kingdom Metazoa; phylum Arthropoda; class Insecta; order Diptera; family Lauxaniidae; genus Tricholauxania; species Tricholauxania praeusta. The sequence goes on along the minus strand of OX459031.1, from coordinate 109,902,941 downwards.
TTATTTTTTATCAGAAGAGCTAGATAAATAATTAAACTAATTGAGGATTATTTTTCAAAACGGCACTACTCCACTTTTGTTCGGAAGTCAATTTTTTATTTCATTGAAGACGTTTCAGTAATACACTACCGAAATTGATCCAATCTTTCGAAAAAGAATGAAACTTAAAATTGAGAGTAAATCAATAGTAAAACCATAGCAATTGTTGGACCATCAGGTGCAGGCAAAAGTACAATCGTACGCTTGCTATTCCGCTTCTATGATGTACAATCGGGTGCTATTTTAATTGATGGACAAAATATTAAATTAGTACAACAGCAAAGTTTGAGAAAATTAATAGGTAAGTAAAAATTAAAAGTACCACATAAAAAATACACAAAATAATAATACCATTCGGTAATATCATGCTATAAAGTTTGGCAATTAGCGCTGATTTCGAGATAGGCTCTCGATAAATAAGCGTCGGTGCAAAGAGAAAATCCGTGTGTTTCCATAAATAATACAAATGCAGAATGGTAGTTGAAGTATTAAATTGGCTTTCGTGATGAGATAAACCATAAATATTTGTACGCCAATGTAGCTGGAGAGGCATTGAAAGGACCAAAGATAACGTAGATGAGCTGTGAAAAGAGAAATGATTATTGTTTAGTACATGATTTTCTAAAATATCAAATTTCGTAAATTCTTAGAAAATCAGAAAATGTTGAAAACAAAACTTTATTTTGCCAGAGGTGAAAATTTAGATTTCGTTATTTTGCCAAAAACAAAAAAAAAAAAATCGAAAACTTAAATATGCAGTCTTAACTTATTAAGACTTTGACAAAAACCGAGTCTAATGCTTTTCATAAATTTTACTTTGCAAAGATTGTCGTTTTGGAATAACAATTTTTTTTCCCTCCAATTTATGTCTGAAAACATAATTAATAAGTTCCAATTTTTATGCCCTACACTGAGGGTATATTCACTTTGTCATTCCGTTTTTAACACATAGAAGGGGCGTGGCAGATATGAAACAGAATATATATTCTTGATCAGTTCAGCATTTGAAATTTTTACTAAAAACTTATGTAGATTTTGACGTTGCTTGCTTCAGTCTGAAAATAATTCTATATTTCTGTATAACATATAAAATGTTAAACGATTTCGGATTTCGTTTGAAACCGTTATAGCGGCGCATTATCTGCATTCTTGCAGAAGCGCAGATTAGCGACAGCGCTAGACTTTGTATATATATTTTTTCTATATAATAAAATGCGACGGTGACCAGCCGTCATTTCAGGTTTGTTTTTTGAATTGAAATTGTTTGTATTTCAGGTTTTGTTTGCAGCATTCTATTTAAATGAAAATAAAAAAATATATTAGTAAATTAAATATAATTTTGTGTATGATAATTTTACCTTTGAATGGCAGGTAGTAATGTTTGGGAATAACATATAAAGGCGTAATAAAGGCGTCATTTTTTAACAAATGAGTCTACTGTCGAAAATTCATCGGATTGTACTTACTTCAATGTGATTATGCACAAATCTGAGTATTGTACAGTTTTAATACGATGTTTTTGATTTTTACTGATTTTTAATGACATGACATATGTACAACATACGATAGTTCCAAGAACTAAAATATAATTTTATGTTATAGCCGGTGGACCTGAGCAGCAACAAAAAACAGGAACAAAAAGGAAACCAAAAAGCAATGAAGAAGATACAGTCGTTGTTAAAAAATGTCTTAACAATTGTATCAAAAGTAGTTGTAAGAAGGAGGAAATTTTAGACAAAATTCGAAAAGATGTGAAGGAAATGTCGTCCTTGATTGTGGAGGCATCGTACTACATTCATTTTTCCTTGATGAAAAAATGGGATAGAGGAGATTTTTCTAAACAGAACTTTTTGGACTATTATTATTGTTTGTTGGAAAATCCCAGACCAAAATATGTACTCGATCCGGAGTATCGGGCAATAAGAGAAGCTGGAGGCTTGCAGTTGTACGAGAAATCACAGCGATCAAATTTGTTTGTGCAAAATAGTAGACAATACGATGTGTTGTTACCGCAAAATAAATTTGAATAAACTTTTTAAACTTTTCCCAAAAGTAGAAAAAACCGAAGGTAAGTTAATTCAAATTTAAAGTTATGGATATGAATTTATTTTTTATTATGTCCTTCTAGACCAACAAAAGACTTAGTAAAATATCACTAAATCGTAGTTTTATACATAATTGTTATTATGTTTATCTATTTATTCGCTTTTATTTTTTTTTTCAGAAAGCCGAAAAAGAGCTATTGCCAAAAAAATGGAAAACAAACTAAAAACTAACAACAAAATAGTCAAAAGAAAAGCTGCAGTGGTTGCATGCTACGATGGGTTCAACGTAGACTACACTAACATTAAAAAGTCCAATAATGGCTATAAAGCCATTATTGGAGTTTTCGAAAACGAATTCGAGGAGAGGGAACCACAATTAGTGAAGCAAAGGAAATGGCTTCACTAAAAGTGATAATACATTATGAAAAAAGTAAGTTTTTATAAAATTTGTTCTTTTTTTTTTAAATTTTAAAAATCTATTTTGAATTTCAGAAGACGCATTGCCGCTGGCATGTTACTGTTTGAAAAAAATGACGGAAAAGTGGGAAGAAGAACTTTCCACAAAAACATCAAAAGAAAAAACTGAATAAAATTTGTGGGAAGTTCTTCTTCCCAATTTTCAGTCATTTTTTCTATATTTACAATATCAAAATATTTTGTCATTTCACATTTCAGTTTTTCAATATGAAAAACTGAAATTTTTTTTTATAATTAAAATAATTTATATTAATTAATATTGACATTAAATGTCATATTAAAATTATGTTCCTACTGTCAAGTTTAAAAACCCAAAGACACTAATTTTTTGATTAATTGAATTTTATTTTATTTTAAAACTTTTCGTACCTGTAACCGTGAACACAATTGCACATCAGTATTGATTTTTCCAAAAATTAAAAATAAATAGTAACAATTATTAAAACTTTTTGCTCATTGATATGTTTAAGCATATTTTTTGGCATATTGAATTTTTTGAAACACTTGTCGATTTTTTTTTTGTTATTTTAAATATTTGTTTATGCATATTAATTATTTCATAACTGATTCACACTATTAATTTGAATTTTAGACGTTCGATATTTATAAATTGTCGAAAAATTAAAACAAATTGTATTATTTTGTGTGGTGTTGTCTTGCTGCATTTTTTCAATAAATTTTTTAATAAACTAACAATTATTTTATTTTTTATCAGAAGAGCTAGATAAATAATTAAACTAATTGAGGATTATTTTTCAAAACGGCACTACTCCACTTTTGTTCGGAAGTCAATTTTTTATTTCATTGAAGACGTTTCAGTAATACACTACCGAAATTGATCCAATCTTTCGAAAAAGAATGAAACTTAAAATTGAGAGTAAATCAATAGTAAAACCATAGCAATTGTTGGACCATCAGGTGCAGGCAAAAGTACAATCGTACGCTTGCTATTCCGCTTCTATGATGTACAATCGGGTGCTATTTTAATTGATGGACAAAATATTAAATTAGTACAACAGCAAAGTTTGAGAAAATTAATAGGTAAGTAAAAATTAAAAGTACCACATAAAAAATACACAAAATAATAATACCATTCGGTAATATCATGCTATAAAGTTTGGCAATTAGCGCTGATTTCGAGATAGGCTCTCGATAAATAAGCGTCGGTGCAAAGAGAAAATCCGTGTGTTTCCATAAATAATACAAATGCAGAATGGTAGTTGAAGTATTAAATTGGCTTTCGTGATGAGATAAACCATAAATATTTGTACGCCAATGTAGCTGGAGAGGCATTGAAAGGACCAAAGATAACGTAGATGAGCTGTGAAAAGAGAAATGATTATTGTTTAGTACATGATTTTCTAAAATATCAAATTTCGTAAATTCTTAGAAAATCAGAAAATGTTGAAAACAAAACTTTATTTTGCCAGAGGTGAAAATTTAGATTTCGTTATTTTGCCAAAAACAAAAAAAAAAAAATCGAAAACTTAAATATGCAGTCTTAACTTATTAAGACTTTGACAAAAACCGAGTCTAATGCTTTTCATAAATTTTACTTTGCAAAGATTGTCGTTTTGGAATAACAATTTTTTTTCCCTCCAATTTATGTCTGAAAACATAATTAATAAGTTCCAATTTTTATGCCCTACACTGAGGGTATATTCACTTTGTCATTCCGTTTTTAACACATAGAAGGGGCGTGGCAGATATGAAACAGAATATATATTCTTGATCAGTTCAGCATTTGAAATTTTTACTAAAAACTTATGTAGATTTTGACGTTGCTTGCTTCAGTCTGAAAATAATTCTATATTTCTGTATAACATATAAAATGTTAAACGATTTCGGATTTCGTTTGAAACCGTTATAGCGGCGCATTATCTGCATTCTTGCAGAAGCGCAGATTAGCGACAGCGCTAGACTTTGTATATATATTTTTTCTATATAATAAAATGCGACGGTGACCAGCCGTCATTTCAGGTTTGTTTTTTGAATTGAAATTGTTTGTATTTCAGGTTTTGTTTGCAGCATTCTATTTAAATGAAAATAAAAAAATATATTAGTAAATTAAATATAATTTTGTGTATGATAATTTTACCTTTGAATGGCAGGTAGTAATGTTTGGGAATAACATATAAAGGCGTAATAAAGGCGTCATTTTTTAACAAATGAGTCTACTGTCGAAAATTCATCGGATTGTACTTACTTCAATGTGATTATGCACAAATCTGAGTATTGTACAGTTTTAATACGATGTTTTTGATTTTTACTGATTTTTAATGACATGACATATGTACAACATACGATAGTTCCAAGAACTAAAATATAATTTTATGTTATAGCCGGTGGACCTGAGCAGCAACAAAAAACAGGAACAAAAAGGAAACCAAAAAGCAATGAAGAAGATACAGTCGTTGTTAAAAAATGTCTTAACAATTGTATCAAAAGTAGTTGTAAGAAGGAGGAAATTTTAGACAAAATTCGAAAAGATGTGAAGGAAATGTCGTCCTTGATTGTGGAGGCATCGTACTACATTCATTTTTCCTTGATGAAAAAATGGGATAGAGGAGATTTTTCTAAACAGAACTTTTTGGACTATTATTATTGTTTGTTGGAAAATCCCAGACCAAAATATGTACTCGATCCGGAGTATCGGGCAATAAGAGAAGCTGGAGGCTTGCAGTTGTACGAGAAATCACAGCGATCAAATTTGTTTGTGCAAAATAGTAGACAATACGATGTGTTGTTACCGCAAAATAAATTTGAATAAACTTTTTAAACTTTTCCCAAAAGTAGAAAAAACCGAAGGTAAGTTAATTCAAATTTAAAGTTATGGATATGAATTTATTTTTTATTATGTCCTTCTAGACCAACAAAAGACTTAGTAAAATATCACTAAATCGTAGTTTTATACATAATTGTTATTATGTTTATCTATTTATTCGCTTTTATTTTTTTTTTTCAGAAAGCCGAAAAAGAGCTATTGCCAAAAAAATGGAAAACAAACTAAAAACTAACAACAAAATAGTCAAAAGAAAAGCTGCAGTGGTTGCATGCTACGATGGGTTCAACGTAGACTACACTAACATTAAAAAGTCCAATAATGGCTATAAAGCCATTATTGGAGTTTTCGAAAACGAATTCGAGGGAGAGGGAACCACAATTAGTGAAGCAAAGGAAATGGCTTCACTAAAAGTGATAATACATTATGAAAAAAGTAAGTTTTTATAAAATTTGTTCTTTTTTTTTTAAATTTTAAAAATCTATTTTGAATTTCAGAAGACGCATTGCCGCTGGCATGTTACTGTTTGAAAAAAATGACGGAAAAGTGGGAAGAAGAACTTTCCACAAAAACATCAAAAGAAAAAACTGAATAAAATTTGTGGGAAGTTCTTCTTCCCAATTTTCAGTCATTTTTTCTATATTTACAATATCAAAATATTTTGTCATTTCACATTTCAGTTTTTCAATATGAAAAACTGAAATTTTTTTTTATAATTAAAATAATTTATATTAATTAATATTGACATTAAATGTCATATTAAAATTATGTTCCTACTGTCAAGTTTAAAAACCCAAAGACACTAATTTTTTGATTAATTGAATTTTATTTTATTTTAAAACTTTTCGTACCTGTAACCGTGAACACAATTGCACATCAGTATTGATTTTTCCAAAAATTAAAAATAAATAGTAACAATTATTAAAACTTTTTGCTCATTGATATGTTTAAGCATATTTTTTGGCATATTGAATTTTTTGAAACACTTGTCGATTTTTTTTTTGTTATTTTAAATATTTGTTTATGCATATTAATTATTTCATAACTGATTCACACTATTAATTTGAATTTTAGACGTTCGATATTTATAAATTGTCGAAAAATTAAAACAAATTGTATTATTTTGTGTGGTGTTGTCTTGCTGCATTTTTTCAATAAATTTTTTAATAAACTAACAATTATTTTATTTTTTATCAGAAGAGCTAGATAAATAATTAAACTAATTGAGGATTATTTTTCAAAACGGCACTACTCCACTTTTGTTCGGAAGTCAATTTTTTATTTCATTGAAGACGTTTCAGTAATACACTACCGAAATTGATCCAATCTTTCGAAAAAGAATGAAACTTAAAATTGAGAGTAAATCAATAGTAAAACCATAGCAATTGTTGGACCATCAGGTGCAGGCAAAAGTACAATCGTACGCTTGCTATTCCGCTTCTATGATGTACAATCGGGTGCTATTTTAATTGATGGACAAAATATTAAATTAGTACAACAGCAAAGTTTGAGAAAATTAATAGGTAAGTAAAAATTAAAAGTACCACATAAAAAATACACAAAATAATAATACCATTCGGTAATATCATGCTATAAAGTTTGGCAATTAGCGCTGATTTCGAGATAGGCTCTCGATAAATAAGCGTCGGTGCAAAGAGAAAATCCGTGTGTTTCCATAAATAATACAAATGCAGAATGGTAGTTGAAGTATTAAATTGGCTTTCGTGATGAGATAAACCATAAATATTTGTACGCCAATGTAGCTGGAGAGGCATTGAAAGGACCAAAGATAACGTAGATGAGCTGTGAAAAGAGAAATGATTATTGTTTAGTACATGATTTTCTAAAATATCAAATTTCGTAAATTCTTAGAAAATCAGAAAATGTTGAAAACAAAACTTTATTTTGCCAGAGGTGAAAATTTAGATTTCGTTATTTTGCCAAAAACAAAAAAAAAAAAATCGAAAACTTAAATATGCAGTCTTAACTTATTAAGACTTTGACAAAAACCGAGTCTAAAGTTATCAAGAACTTAAAAAATGCATCTTCTGTATTATCGTTTCAAGTCGACACCTTCCTTGAGTTAAGCTTATATGTTTGAAATCTGCAACATATGGCAGCACTAAAATAAATGTTTTGAATCAGAAACAGAAATTTGAGCAAAACTGACGAACATGATCGCTAGTGTGTACCGCCTTTAAACGTACGACTTTTTTTCTCATACATATTAGCCCAGTGTAGATTGCCACCGAGCAATTAAAGTTTGTACTTTTTTCTCGAAAACTTGTACTTACAAAAAAATGCTTTAAGATTTTCGTGATATGTTTTATAAACTTTTTAAGGAGAAGATAACACCCACTGAAGAAAAATATTTTGTGTCCGCAGATACTGCAAAGATTTTCAGTGTATTTTTTTTTTTCTCACTATACATAAATATATAAACAACAATATGTCCGTTATGAACATTTCAATAAAAACTTCTATCTGTGAAGTGCACCCACTGAAAGACTGAATGTAAAAAACAAAAATATATTTTACAAACATGTTTCAACATTTTTATTACTTTACTTGTATATATAATTAAATTTTTTTCAATATTAAGTGTGAAAAATAATATCCCTTTTCTTACTCACAAATACAGACTCTTTCCACGACCTTACAGGTTCTAAACGTCGAAGCTCAAATCGAATGTTCTTGTCAATTTCTGAAACTATTTTATTAAACTCTTTCTTTCAAGTATCCCACAAAAAGAACTCAGATGCCATCAAATTAAGCGAACGTGGAATCTAAATTATTCGTTCACCAAAAATTTCTTGCAGACGATCCGTCGTTACCCTGGCAGTGTCCGTAGCAACGCAGTTGGAGCCATATTTCCTGATTATCTTCGACCTCTGTTGATAGGTAAAAACAAATTCAATTTATATAGGGATCTGTTGCTTTTTTCCGGCTGACTCGTTTCTGAATCACTTTCAAAGGTATAGGGGCTGATATCTCATACACCCTTAAAGCTGCACCAAGCGGTTCAACAATCAATGCTGATATAATTTCCTGAAATCCTGAGCACTCCAAAGTCTGCAATTATCATTTTATCGAAGATTCACTGACATTAAAGTGTTGCCGGTAATATTTCTTAGTTTGAATAATTGATCTTTCACTAAAATAGGAATACTAAATGAGTTTTATTCGTTGCTGAATATCATACGTAGGCCACGTAAAAAATGGGGTGACTTCCGAAACATAAAATAAAAAGTTTCGATGTGGTAATTCAACAGAATCGATATACATCAGTTGCTCAAAATGTTTGCTTTTCATAAATTTTACTTTGCAAAGATTGTCGTTTTGGAATAACAATTTTTTTTCCCTCCAATTTATGTCTGAAAACATAATTAATAAGTTCCAATTTTTATGCCCTACACTGAGGGTATATTCACTTTGTCATTCCGTTTTTAACACATAGAAGGGGCGTGGCAGATATGAAACAGAATATATATTCTTGATCAGTTCAGCATTTGAAATTTTTACTAAAAACTTATGTAGATTTTGACGTTGCTTGCTTCAGTCTGAAAATAATTCTATATTTCTGTATAACATATAAAATGTTAAACGATTTCGGATTTCGTTTGAAACCGTTATAGCGGCGCATTATCTGCATTCTTGCAGAAGCGCAGATTAGCGACAGCGCTAGACTTTGTATATATATTTTTTCTATATAATAAAATGCGACGGTGACCAGCCGTCATTTCAGGTTTGTTTTTTGAATTGAAATTGTTTGTATTTCAGGTTTTGTTTGCAGCATTCTATTTAAATGAAAATAAAAAAATATATTAGTAAATTAAATATAATTTTGTGTATGATAATTTTACCTTTGAATGGCAGGTAGTAATGTTTGGGAATAACATATAAAGGCGTAATAAAGGCGTCATTTTTTAACAAATGAGTCTACTGTCGAAAATTCATCGGATTGTACTTACTTCAATGTGATTATGCACAAATCTGAGTATTGTACAGTTTTAATACGATGTTTTTGATTTTTACTGATTTTTAATGACATGACATATGTACAACATACGATAGTTCCAAGAACTAAAATATAATTTTATGTTATAGCCGGTGGACCTGAGCAGCAACAAAAAACAGGAACAAAAAGGAAACCAAAAAGCAATGAAGAAGATACAGTCGTTGTTAAAAAATGTCTTAACAATTGTATCAAAAGTAGTTGTAAGAAGGAGGAAATTTTAGACAAAATTCGAAAAGATGTGAAGGAAATGTCGTCCTTGATTGTGGAGGCATCGTACTACATTCATTTTTCCTTGATGAAAAAATGGGATAGAGGAGATTTTTCTAAACAGAACTTTTTGGACTATTATTATTGTTTGTTGGAAAATCCCAGACCAAAATATGTACTCGATCCGGAGTATCGGGCAATAAGAGAAGCTGGAGGCTTGCAGTTGTACGAGAAATCACAGCGATCAAATTTGTTTGTGCAAAATAGTAGACAATACGATGTGTTGTTACCGCAAAATAAATTTGAATAAACTTTTTAAACTTTTCCCAAAAGTAGAAAAAACCGAAGGTAAGTTAATTCAAATTTAAAGTTATGGATATGAATTTATTTTTTATTATGTCCTTCTAGACCAACAAAAGACTTAGTAAAATATCACTAAATCGTAGTTTTATACATAATTGTTATTATGTTTATCTATTTATTCGCTTTTATTTTTTTTTTTCAGAAAGCCGAAAAAGAGCTATTGCCAAAAAAATGGAAAACAAACTAAAAACTAACAACAAAATAGTCAAAAGAAAAGCTGCAGTGGTTGCATGCTACGATGGGTTCAACGTAGACTACACTAACATTAAAAAGTCCAATAATGGCTATAAAGCCATTATTGGAGTTTTCGAAAACGAATTCGAGGGAGAGGGAACCACAATTAGTGAAGCAAAGGAAATGGCTTCACTAAAAGTGATAATACATTATGAAAAAAGTAAGTTTTTATAAAATTTGTTCTTTTTTTTTTAAATTTTAAAAATCTATTTTGAATTTCAGAAGACGCATTGCCGCTGGCATGTTACTGTTTGAAAAAAATGACGGAAAAGTGGGAAGAAGAACTTTCCACAAAAACATCAAAAGAAAAAACTGAATAAAATTTGTGGGAAGTTCTTCTTCCCAATTTTCAGTCATTTTTTCTATATTTACAATATCAAAATATTTTGTCATTTCACATTTCAGTTTTTCAATATGAAAAACTGAAATTTTTTTTTATAATTAAAATAATTTATATTAATTAATATTGACATTAAATGTCATATTAAAATTATGTTCCTACTGTCAAGTTTAAAAACCCAAAGACACTAATTTTTTGATTAATTGAATTTTATTTTATTTTAAAACTTTTCGTACCTGTAACCGTGAACACAATTGCACATCAGTATTGATTTTTCCAAAAATTAAAAATAAATAGTAACAATTATTAAAACTTTTTGCTCATTGATATGTTTAAGCATATTTTTTGGCATATTGAATTTTTTGAAACACTTGTCGATTTTTTTTTTGTTATTTTAAATATTTGTTTATGCATATTAATTATTTCATAACTGATTCACACTATTAATTTGAATTTTAGACGTTCGATATTTATAAATTGTCGAAAAATTAAAACAAATTGTATTATTTTGTGTGGTGTTGTCTTGCTGCATTTTTTCAATAAATTTTTTAATAAACTAACAATTATTTTATTTTTTATCAGAAGAGCTAGATAAATAATTAAACTAATTGAGGATTATTTTTCAAAACGGCACTACTCCACTTTTGTTCGGAAGTCAATTTTTTATTTCATTGAAGACGTTTCAGTAATACACTACCGAAATTGATCCAATCTTTCGAAAAAGAATGAAACTTAAAATTGAGAGTAAATCAATAGTAAAACCATAGCAATTGTTGGACCATCAGGTGCAGGCAAAAGTACAATCGTACGCTTGCTATTCCGCTTCTATGATGTACAATCGGGTGCTATTTTAATTGATGGACAAAATATTAAATTAGTACAACAGCAAAGTTTGAGAAAATTAATAGGTAAGTAAAAATTAAAAGTACCACATAAAAAATACACAAAATAATAATACCATTCGGTAATATCATGCTATAAAGTTTGGCAATTAGCGCTGATTTCGAGATAGGCTCTCGATAAATAAGCGTCGGTGCAAAGAGAAAATCCGTGTGTTTCCATAAATAATACAAATGCAGAATGGTAGTTGAAGTATTAAATTGGCTTTCGTGATGAGATAAACCATAAATATTTGTACGCCAATGTAGCTGGAGAGGCATTGAAAGGACCAAAGATAACGTAGATGAGCTGTGAAAAGAGAAATGATTATTGTTTAGTACATGATTTTCTAAAATATCAAATTTCGTAAATTCTTAGAAAATCAGAAAATGTTGAAAACAAAACTTTATTTTGCCAGAGGTGAAAATTTAGATTTCGTTATTTTGCCAAAAACAAAAAAAAAAAAATCGAAAACTTAAATATGCAGTCTTAACTTATTAAGACTTTGACAAAAACCGAGTCTAAAGTTATCAAGAACTTAAAAAATGCATCTTCTGTATTATCGTTTCAAGTCGACACCTTCCTTGAGTTAAGCTTATATGTTTGAAATCTGCAACATATGGCAGCACTAAAATAAATGTTTTGAATCAGAAACAGAAATTTGAGCAAAACTGACGAACATGATCGCTAGTGTGTACCGCCTTTAAACGTACGACTTTTTTTCTCATACATATTAGCCCAGTGTAGATTGCCACCGAGCAATTAAAGTTTGTACTTTTTTCTCGAAAACTTGTACTTACAAAAAAATGCTTTAAGATTTTCGTGATATGTTTTATAAACTTTTTAAGGAGAAGATAACACCCACTGAAGAAAAATATTTTGTGTCCGCAGATACTGCAAAGATTTTCAGTGTATTTTTTTTTTTCTCACTATACATAAATATATAAACAACAATATGTCCGTTATGAACATTTCAATAAAAACTTCTATCTGTGAAGTGCACCCACTGAAAGACTGAATGTAAAAAACAAAAATATATTTTACAAACATGTTTCAACATTTTTATTACTTTACTTGTATATATAATTAAATTTTTTTCAATATTAAGTGTGAAAAATAATATCCCTTTTCTTACTCACAAATACAGACTCTTTCCACGACCTTACAGGTTCTAAACGTCGAAGCTCAAATCGAATGTTCTTGTCAATTTCTGAAACTATTTTATTAAACTCTTTCTTTCAAGTATCCCACAAAAAGAACTCAGATGCCATCAAATTAAGCGAACGTGGAATCTAAATTATTCGTTCACCAAAAATTTCTTGCAGACGATCCGTCGTTACCCTGGCAGTGTCCGTAGCAACGCAGTTGGAGCCATATTTCCTGATTATCTTCGACCTCTGTTGATAGGTAAAAACAAATTCAATTTATATAGGGATCTGTTGCTTTTTTCCGGCTGACTCGTTTCTGAATCACTTTCAAAGGTATAGGGGCTGATATCTCATACACCCTTAAAGCTGCACCAAGCGGTTCAACAATCAATGCTGATATAATTTCCTGAAATCCTGAGCACTCCAAAGTCTGCAATTATCATTTTATCGAAGATTCACTGACATTAAAGTGTTGCCGGTAATATTTCTTAGTTTGAATAATTGATCTTTCACTAAAATAGGAATACTAAATGAGTTTTATTCGTTGCTGAATATCATACGTAGGCCACGTAAAAAATGGGGTGACTTCCGAAACATAAAATAAAAAGTTTCGATGTGGTAATTCAACAGAATCGATATACATCAGTTGCTCAAAATGTTTGCTTTTCATAAATTTTACTTTGCAAAGATTGTCGTTTTGGAATAACAATTTTTTTTCCCTCCAATTTATGTCTGAAAACATAATTAATAAGTTCCAATTTTTATGCCCTACACTGAGGGTATATTCACTTTGTCATTCCGTTTTTAACACATAGAAGGGGCGTGGCAGATATGAAACAGAATATATATTCTTGATCAGTTCAGCATTTGAAATTTTTACTAAAAACTTATGTAGATTTTGACGTTGCTTGCTTCAGTCTGAAAATAATTCTATATTTCTGTATAACATATAAAATGTTAAACGATTTCGGATTTCGTTTGAAACCGTTATAGCGGCGCATTATCTGCATTCTTGCAGAAGCGCAGATTAGCGACAGCGCTAGACTTTGTATATATATTTTTTCTATATAATAAAATGCGACGGTGACCAGCCGTCATTTCAGGTTTGTTTTTTGAATTGAAATTGTTTGTATTTCAGGTTTTGTTTGCAGCATTCTATTTAAATGAAAATAAAAAAATATATTAGTAAATTAAATATAATTTTGTGTATGATAATTTTACCTTTGAATGGCAGGTAGTAATGTTTGGGAATAACATATAAAGGCGTAATAAAGGCGTCATTTTTTAACAAATGAGTCTACTGTCGAAAATTCATCGGATTGTACTTACTTCAATGTGATTATGCACAAATCTGAGTATTGTACAGTTTTAATACGATGTTTTTGATTTTTACTGATTTTTAATGACATGACATATGTACAACATACGATAGTTCCAAGAACTAAAATATAATTTTATGTTATAGCCGGTGGACCTGAGCAGCAACAAAAAACAGGAACAAAAAGGAAACCAAAAAGCAATGAAGAAGATACAGTCGTTGTTAAAAAATGTCTTAACAATTGTATCAAAAGTAGTTGTAAGAAGGAGGAAATTTTAGACAAAATTCGAAAAGATGTGAAGGAAATGTCGTCCTTGATTGTGGAGGCATCGTACTACATTCATTTTTCCTTGATGAAAAAATGGGATAGAGGAGATTTTTCTAAACAGAACTTTTTGGACTATTATTATTGTTTGTTGGAAAATCCCAGACCAAAATATGTACTCGATCCGGAGTATCGGGCAATAAGAGAAGCTGGAGGCTTGCAGTTGTACGAGAAATCACAGCGATCAAATTTGTTTGTGCAAAATAGTAGACAATACGATGTGTTGTTACCGCAAAATAAATTTGAATAAACTTTTTAAACTTTTCCCAAAAGTAGAAAAAACCGAAGGTAAGTTAATTCAAATTTAAAGTTATGGATATGAATTTATTTTTTATTATGTCCTTCTAGACCAACAAAAGACTTAGTAAAATATCACTAAATCGTAGTTTTATACATAATTGTTATTATGTTTATCTATTTATTCGCTTTTATTTTTTTTTTTCAGAAAGCCGAAAAAGAGCTATTGCCAAAAAAATGGAAAACAAACTAAAAACTAACAACAAAATAGTCAAAAGAAAAGCTGCAGTGGTTGCATGCTACGATGGGTTCAACGTAGACTACACTAACATTAAAAAGTCCAATAATGGCTTTATAGCCGTTTATAGTTTTCGAAAACGAATTCGAGGGAGAGGGAACCACAATTAGTGAAGCAAAGGAAATGGCTTCACTAAAAGTGATAATACATTATGAAAAAAGTAAGTTTTTATAAAATTTGTTCTTTTTTTTTTAAATTTTAAAAATCTATTTTGAATTTCAGAAGACGCATTGCCGCTGGCATGTTACTGTTTGAAAAAAATGACGGAAAAGTGGGAAGAAGAACTTTCCACAAAAACATCAAAAGAAAAAACTGAATAAAATTTGTGGGAAGTTCTTCTTCCCAATTTTCAGTCATTTTTTCTATATTTACAATATCAAAATATTTTGTCATTTCACATTTCAGTTTTTCAATATGAAAAACTGAAATTTTTTTTTATAATTAAAATAATTTATATTAATTAATATTGACATTAAATGTCATATTAAAATTATGTTCCTACTGTCAAGTTTAAAAACCCAAAGACACTAATTTTTTGATTAATTGAATTTTATTTTATTTTAAAACTTTTCGTACCTGTAACCGTGAACACAATTGCACATCAGTATTGATTTTTCCAAAAATTAAAAATAAATAGTAACAATTATTAAAACTTTTTGCTCATTGATATGTTTAAGCATATTTTTTGGCATATTGAATTTTTTGAAACACTTGTCGATTTTTTTTTTGTTATTTTAAATATTTGTTTATGCATATTAATTATTTCATAACTGATTCACACTATTAATTTGAATTTTAGACGTTCGATATTTATAAATTGTCGAAAAATTAAAACAAATTGTATTATTTTGTGTGGTGTTGTCTTGCTGCATTTTTTCAATAAATTTTTTAATAAACTAACAATTATTTTATTTTTTATCAGAAGAGCTAGATAAATAATTAAACTAATTGAGGATTATTTTTCAAAACGGCACTACTCCACTTTTGTTCGGAAGTCAATTTTTTATTTCATTGAAGACGTTTCAGTAATACACTACCGAAATTGATCCAATCTTTCGAAAAAGAATGAAACTTAAAATTGAGAGTAAATCAATAGTAAAACCATAGCAATTGTTGGACCATCAGGTGCAGGCAAAAGTACAATCGTACGCTTGCTATTCCGCTTCTATGATGTACAATCGGGTGCTATTTTAATTGATGGACAAAATATTAAATTAGTACAACAGCAAAGTTTGAGAAAATTAATAGGTAAGTAAAAATTAAAAGTACCACATAAAAAATACACAAAATAATAATACCATTCGGTAATATCATGCTATAAAGTTTGGCAATTAGCGCTGATTTCGAGATAGGCTCTCGATAAATAAGCGTCGGTGCAAAGAGAAAATCCGTGTGTTTCCATAAATAATACAAATGCAGAATGGTAGTTGAAGTATTAAATTGGCTTTCGTGATGAGATAAACCATAAATATTTGTACGCCAATGTAGCTGGAGAGGCATTGAAAGGACCAAAGATAACGTAGATGAGCTGTGAAAAGAGAAATGATTATTGTTTAGTACATGATTTTCTAAAATATCAAATTTCGTAAATTCTTAGAAAATCAGAAAATGTTGAAAACAAAACTTTATTTTGCCAGAGGTGAAAATTTAGATTTCGTTATTTTGCCAAAAACAAAAAAAAAAAAATCGAAAACTTAAATATGCAGTCTTAACTTATTAAGACTTTGACAAAAACCGAGTCTAAAGTTATCAAGAACTTAAAAAATGCATCTTCTGTATTATCGTTTCAAGTCGACACCTTCCTTGAGTTAAGCTTATATGTTTGAAATCTGCAACATATGGCAGCACTAAAATAAATGTTTTGAATCAGAAACAGAAATTTGAGCAAAACTGACGAACATGATCGCTAGTGTGTACCGCCTTTAAACGTACGACTTTTTTTCTCATACATATTAGCCCAGTGTAGATTGCCACCGAGCAATTAAAGTTTGTACTTTTTTCTCGAAAACTTGTACTTACAAAAAAATGCTTTAAGATTTTCGTGATATGTTTTATAAACTTTTTAAGGAGAAGATAACACCCACTGAAGAAAAATATTTTGTGTCCGCAGATACTGCAAAGATTTTCAGTGTATTTTTTTTTTTCTCACTATACATAAATATATAAACAACAATATGTCCGTTATGAACATTTCAATAAAAACTTCTATCTGTGAAGTGCACCCACTGAAAGACTGAATGTAAAAAACAAAAATATATTTTACAAACATGTTTCAACATTTTTATTACTTTACTTGTATATATAATTAAATTTTTTTCAATATTAAGTGTGAAAAATAATATCCCTTTTCTTACTCACAAATACAGACTCTTTCCACGACCTTACAGGTTCTAAACGTCGAAGCTCAAATCGAATGTTCTTGTCAATTTCTGAAACTATTTTATTAAACTCTTTCTTTCAAGTATCCCACAAAAAGAACTCAGATGCCATCAAATTAAGCGAACGTGGAATCTAAATTATTCGTTCACCAAAAATTTCTTGCAGACGATCCGTCGTTACCCTGGCAGTGTCCGTAGCAACGCAGTTGGAGCCATATTTCCTGATTATCTTCGACCTCTGTTGATAGGTAAAAACAAATTCAATTTATATAGGGATCTGTTGCTTTTTTCCGGCTGACTCGTTTCTGAATCACTTTCAAAGGTATAGGGGCTGATATCTCATACACCCTTAAAGCTGCACCAAGCGGTTCAACAATCAATGCTGATATAATTTCCTGAAATCCTGAGCACTCCAAAGTCTGCAATTATCATTTTATCGAAGATTCACTGACATTAAAGTGTTGCCGGTAATATTTCTTAGTTTGAATAATTGATCTTTCACTAAAATAGGAATACTAAATGAGTTTTATTCGTTGCTGAATATCATACGTAGGCCACGTAAAAAATGGGGTGACTTCCGAAACATAAAATAAAAAGTTTCGATGTGGTAATTCAACAGAATCGATATACATCAGTTGCTTGCTTTTCATAAATTTTACTTTGCAAAGATTGTCGTTTTGGAATAACAATTTTTTTTCCCTCCAATTTATGTCTGAAAACATAATTAATAAGTTCCAATTTTTATGCCCTACACTGAGGGTATATTCACTTTGTCATTCCGTTTTTAACACATAGAAGGGGCGTGGCAGATATGAAACAGAATATATATTCTTGATCAGTTCAGCATTTGAAATTTTTACTAAAAACTTATGTAGATTTTGACGTTGCTTGCTTCAGTCTGAAAATAATTCTATATTTCTGTATAACATATAAAATGTTAAACGATTTCGGATTTCGTTTGAAACCGTTATAGCGGCGCATTATCTGCATTCTTGCAGAAGCGCAGATTAGCGACAGCGCTAGACTTTGTATATATATTTTTTCTATATAATAAAATGCGACGGTGACCAGCCGTCATTTCAGGTTTGTTTTTTGAATTGAAATTGTTTGTATTTCAGGTTTTGTTTGCAGCATTCTATTTAAATGAAAATAAAAAAATATATTAGTAAATTAAATATAATTTTGTGTATGATAATTTTACCTTTGAATGGCAGGTAGTAATGTTTGGGAATAACATATAAAGGCGTAATAAAGGCGTCATTTTTTAACAAATGAGTCTACTGTCGAAAATTCATCGGATTGTACTTACTTCAATGTGATTATGCACAAATCTGAGTATTGTACAGTTTTAATACGATGTTTTTGATTTTTACTGATTTTTAATGACATGACATATGTACAACATACGATAGTTCCAAGAACTAAAATATAATTTTATGTTATAGCCGGTGGACCTGAGCAGCAACAAAAAACAGGAACAAAAAGGAAACCAAAAAGCAATGAAGAAGATACAGTCGTTGTTAAAAAATGTCTTAACAATTGTATCAAAAGTAGTTGTAAGAAGGAGGAAATTTTAGACAAAATTCGAAAAGATGTGAAGGAAATGTCGTCCTTGATTGTGGAGGCATCGTACTACATTCATTTTTCCTTGATGAAAAAATGGGATAGAGGAGATTTTTCTAAACAGAACTTTTTGGACTATTATTATTGTTTGTTGGAAAATCCCAGACCAAAATATGTACTCGATCCGGAGTATCGGGCAATAAGAGAAGCTGGAGGCTTGCAGTTGTACGAGAAATCACAGCGATCAAATTTGTTTGTGCAAAATAGTAGACAATACGATGTGTTGTTACCGCAAAATAAATTTGAATAAACTTTTTAAACTTTTCCCAAAAGTAGAAAAAACCGAAGGTAAGTTAATTCAAATTTAAAGTTATGGATATGAATTTATTTTTTATTATGTCCTTCTAGGCCAACAAAAGACTTAGTAAAATATCACTAAATCGTAGTTTTATACATAATTGTTATTATGTTTATCTATTTATTCGCTTTTATTTTTTTTTTTCAGAAAGCCGAAAAAGAGCTATTGCCAAAAAAATGGAAAACAAACTAAAAACTAACAACAAAATAGTCAAAAGAAAAGCTGCAGTGGTTGCATGCTACGATGGGTTCAACGTAGACTACACTAACATTAAAAAGTCCAATAATGGCTATAAAGCCATTATTGGAGTTTTCGAAAACGAATTCGAGGGAGAGGGAACCACAATTAGTGAAGCAAAGGAAATGGCTTCACTAAAAGTGATAATACATTATGAAAAAAGTAAGTTTTTATAAAATTTGTTCTTTTTTTTTTAAATTTTAAAAATCTATTTTGAATTTCAGAAGACGCATTGCCGCTGGCATGTTACTGTTTGAAAAAAATGACGGAAAAGTGGGAAGAAGAACTTTCCACAAAAACATCAAAAGAAAAAACTGAATAAAATTTGTGGGAAGTTCTTCTTCCCAATTTTCAGTCATTTTTTCTATATTTACAATATCAAAATATTTTGTCATTTCACATTTCAGTTTTTCAATATGAAAAACTGAAATTTTTTTTTATAATTAAAATAATTTATATTAATTAATATTGACATTAAATGTCATATTAAAATTATGTTCCTACTGTCAAGTTTAAAAACCCAAAGACACTAATTTTTTGATTAATTGAATTTTATTTTATTTTAAAACTTTTCGTACCTGTAACCGTGAACACAATTGCACATCAGTATTGATTTTTCCAAAAATTAAAAATAAATAGTAACAATTATTAAAACTTTTTGCTCATTGATATGTTTAAGCATATTTTTTGGCATATTGAATTTTTTGAAACACTTGTCGATTTTTTTTTTGTTATTTTAAATATTTGTTTATGCATATTAATTATTTCATAACTGATTCACACTATTAATTTGAATTTTAGACGTTCGATATTTATAAATTGTCGAAAAATTAAAACAAATTGTATTATTTTGTGTGGTGTTGTCTTGCTGCATTTTTTCAATAAATTTTTTAATAAACTAACAATTATTTTATTTTTTATCAGAAGAGCTAGATAAATAATTAAACTAATTGAGGATTATTTTTCAAAACGGCACTACTCCACTTTTGTTCGGAAGTCAATTTTTTATTTCATTGAAGACGTTTCAGTAATACACTACCGAAATTGATCCAATCTTTCGAAAAAGAATGAAACTTAAAATTGAGAGTAAATCAATAGTAAAACCATAGCAATTGTTGGACCATCAGGTGCAGGCAAAAGTACAATCGTACGCTTGCTATTCCGCTTCTATGATGTACAATCGGGTGCTATTTTAATTGATGGACAAAATATTAAATTAGTACAACAGCAAAGTTTGAGAAAATTAATAGGTAAGTAAAAATTAAAAGTACCACATAAAAAATACACAAAATAATAATACCATTCGGTAATATCATGCTATAAAGTTTGGCAATTAGCGCTGATTTCGAGATAGGCTCTCGATAAATAAGCGTCGGTGCAAAGAGAAAATCCGTGTGTTTCCATAAATAATACAAATGCAGAATGGTAGTTGAAGTATTAAATTGGCTTTCGTGATGAGATAAACCATAAATATTTGTACGCCAATGTAGCTGGAGAGGCATTGAAAGGACCAAAGATAACGTAGATGAGCTGTGAAAAGAGAAATGATTATTGTTTAGTACATGATTTTCTAAAATATCAAATTTCGTAAATTCTTAGAAAATCAGAAAATGTTGAAAACAAAACTTTATTTTGCCAGAGGTGAAAATTTAGATTTCGTTATTTTGCCAAAAACAAAAAAAAAAAAATCGAAAACTTAAATATGCAGTCTTAACTTATTAAGACTTTGACAAAAACCGAGTCTAAAGTTATCAAGAACTTAAAAAATGCATCTTCTGTATTATCGTTTCAAGTCGACACCTTCCTTGAGTTAAGCTTATATGTTTGAAATCTGCAACATATGGCAGCACTAAAATAAATGTTTTGAATCAGAAACAGAAATTTGAGCAAAACTGACGAACATGATCGCTAGTGTGTACCGCCTTTAAACGTACGACTTTTTTTCTCATACATATTAGCCCAGTGTAGATTGCCACCGAGCAATTAAAGTTTGTACTTTTTTCTCGAAAACTTGTACTTACAAAAAAATGCTTTAAGATTTTCGTGATATGTTTTATAAACTTTTTAAGGAGAAGATAACACCCACTGAAGAAAAATATTTTGTGTCCGCAGATACTGCAAAGATTTTCAGTGTATTTTTTTTTTTCTCACTATACATAAATATATAAACAACAATATGTCCGTTATGAACATTTCAATAAAAACTTCTATCTGTGAAGTGCACCCACTGAAAGACTGAATGTAAAAAACAAAAATATATTTTACAAACATGTTTCAACATTTTTATTACTTTACTTGTATATATAATTAAATTTTTTTCAATATTAAGTGTGAAAAATAATATCCCTTTTCTTACTCACAAATACAGACTCTTTCCACGACCTTACAGGTTCTAAACGTCGAAGCTCAAATCGAATGTTCTTGTCAATTTCTGAAACTATTTTATTAAACTCTTTCTTTCAAGTATCCCACAAAAAGAACTCAGATGCCATCAAATTAAGCGAACGTGGAATCTAAATTATTCGTTCACCAAAAATTTCTTGCAGACGATCCGTCGTTACCCTGGCAGTGTCCGTAGCAACGCAGTTGGAGCCATATTTCCTGATTATCTTCGACCTCTGTTGATAGGTAAAAACAAATTCAATTTATATAGGGATCTGTTGCTTTTTTCCGGCTGACTCGTTTCTGAATCACTTTCAAAGGTATAGGGGCTGATATCTCATACACCCTTAAAGCTGCACCAAGCGGTTCAACAATCAATGCTGATATAATTTCCTGAAATCCTGAGCACTCCAAAGTCTGCAATTATCATTTTATCGAAGATTCACTGACATTAAAGTGTTGCCGGTAATATTTCTTAGTTTGAATAATTGATCTTTCACTAAAATAGGAATACTAAATGAGTTTTATTCGTTGCTGAATATCATACGTAGGCCACGTAAAAAATGGGGTGACTTCCGAAACATAAAATAAAAAGTTTCGATGTGGTAATTCAACAGAATCGATATACATCAGTTGCTCAAAATGTTTGCTTTTCATAAATTTTACTTTGCAAAGATTGTCGTTTTGGAATAACAATTTTTTTTCCCTCCAATTTATGTCTGAAAACATAATTAATAAGTTCCAATTTTTATGCCCTACACTGAGGGTATATTCACTTTGTCATTCCGTTTTTAACACATAGAAGGGGCGTGGCAGATATGAAACAGAATATATATTCTTGATCAGTTCAGCATTTGAAATTTTTACTAAAAACTTATGTAGATTTTGACGTTGCTTGCTTCAGTCTGAAAATAATTCTATATTTCTGTATAACATATAAAATGTTAAACGATTTCGGATTTCGTTTGAAACCGTTATAGCGGCGCATTATCTGCATTCTTGCAGAAGCGCAGATTAGCGACAGCGCTAGACTTTGTATATATATTTTTTCTATATAATAAAATGCGACGGTGACCAGCCGTCATTTCAGGTTTGTTTTTTGAATTGAAATTGTTTGTATTTCAGGTTTTGTTTGCAGCATTCTATTTAAATGAAAATAAAAAAATATATTAGTAAATTAAATATAATTTTGTGTATGATAATTTTACCTTTGAATGGCAGGTAGTAATGTTTGGGAATAACATATAAAGGCGTAATAAAGGCGTCATTTTTTAACAAATGAGTCTACTGTCGAAAATTCATCGGATTGTACTTACTTCAATGTGATTATGCACAAATCTGAGTATTGTACAGTTTTAATACGATGTTTTTGATTTTTACTGATTTTTAATGACATGACATATGTACAACATACGATAGTTCCAAGAACTAAAATATAATTTTATGTTATAGCCGGTGGACCTGAGCAGCAACAAAAAACAGGAACAAAAAGGAAACCAAAAAGCAATGAAGAAGATACAGTCGTTGTTAAAAAATGTCTTAACAATTGTATCAAAAGTAGTTGTAAGAAGGAGGAAATTTTAGACAAAATTCGAAAAGATGTGAAGGAAATGTCGTCCTTGATTGTGGAGGCATCGTACTACATTCATTTTTCCTTGATGAAAAAATGGGATAGAGGAGATTTTTCTAAACAGAACTTTTTGGACTATTATTATTGTTTGTTGGAAAATCCCAGACCAAAATATGTACTCGATCCGGAGTATCGGGCAATAAGAGAAGCTGGAGGCTTGCAGTTGTACGAGAAATCACAGCGATCAAATTTGTTTGTGCAAAATAGTAGACAATACGATGTGTTGTTACCGCAAAATAAATTTGAATAAACTTTTTAAACTTTTCCCAAAAGTAGAAAAAACCGAAGGTAAGTTAATTCAAATTTAAAGTTATGGATATGAATTTATTTTTTATTATGTCCTTCTAGACCAACAAAAGACTTAGTAAAATATCACTAAATCGTAGTTTTATACATAATTGTTATTATGTTTATCTATTTATTCGCTTTTATTTTTTTTTTTCAGAAAGCCGAAAAAGAGCTATTGCCAAAAAAATGGAAAACAAACTAAAAACTAACAACAAAATAGTCAAAAGAAAAGCTGCAGTGGTTGCATGCTACGATGGGTTCAACGTAGACTACACTAACATTAAAAAGTCCAATAATGGCTATAAAGCCATTATTGGAGTTTTCGAAAACGAATTCGAGGGAGAGGGAACCACAATTAGTGAAGCAAAGGAAATGGCTTCACTAAAAGTGATAATACATTATGAAAAAAGTAAGTTTTTATAAAATTTGTTCTTTTTTTTTTAAATTTTAAAAATCTATTTTGAATTTCAGAAGACGCATTGCCGCTGGCATGTTACTGTTTGAAAAAAATGACGGAAAAGTGGGAAGAAGAACTTTCCACAAAAACATCAAAAGAAAAAACTGAATAAAATTTGTGGGAAGTTCTTCTTCCCAATTTTCAGTCATTTTTTCTATATTTACAATATCAAAATATTTTGTCATTTCACATTTCAGTTTTTCAATATGAAAAACTGAAATTTTTTTTTATAATTAAAATAATTTATATTAATTAATATTGACATTAAATGTCATATTAAAATTATGTTCCTACTGTCAAGTTTAAAAACCCAAAGACACTAATTTTTTGATTAATTGAATTTTATTTTATTTTAAAACTTTTCGTACCTGTAACCGTGAACACAATTGCACATCAGTATTGATTTTTCCAAAAATTAAAAATAAATAGTAACAATTATTAAAACTTTTTGCTCATTGATATGTTTAAGCATATTTTTTGGCATATTGAATTTTTTGAAACACTTGTCGATTTTTTTTTTGTTATTTTAAATATTTGTTTATGCATATTAATTATTTCATAACTGATTCACACTATTAATTTGAATTTTAGACGTTCGATATTTATAAATTGTCGAAAAATTAAAACAAATTGTATTATTTTGTGTGGTGTTGTCTTGCTGCATTTTTTCAAT
Source organism: Tricholauxania praeusta (assembly GCA_949775025.1). Lineage (NCBI taxonomy): Eukaryota > Metazoa > Arthropoda > Insecta > Diptera > Lauxaniidae > Tricholauxania > Tricholauxania praeusta. The sequence continues at coordinate 109,878,265 of OX459031.1, read as the reverse complement.
AAATTTTTTAATAAACTAACAATTATTTTATTTTTTATCAGAAGAGCTAGATAAATAATTAAACTAATTGAGGATTATTTTTCAAAACGGCACTACTCCACTTTTGTTCGGAAGTCAATTTTTTATTTCATTGAAGACGTTTCAGTAATACACTACCGAAATTGATCCAATCTTTCGAAAAAGAATGAAACTTAAAATTGAGAGTAAATCAATAGTAAAACCATAGCAATTGTTGGACCATCAGGTGCAGGCAAAAGTACAATCGTACGCTTGCTATTCCGCTTCTATGATGTACAATCGGGTGCTATTTTAATTGATGGACAAAATATTAAATTAGTACAACAGCAAAGTTTGAGAAAATTAATAGGTAAGTAAAAATTAAAAGTACCACATAAAAAATACACAAAATAATAATACCATTCGGTAATATCATGCTATAAAGTTTGGCAATTAGCGCTGATTTCGAGATAGGCTCTCGATAAATAAGCGTCGGTGCAAAGAGAAAATCCGTGTGTTTCCATAAATAATACAAATGCAGAATGGTAGTTGAAGTATTAAATTGGCTTTCGTGATGAGATAAACCATAAATATTTGTACGCCAATGTAGCTGGAGAGGCATTGAAAGGACCAAAGATAACGTAGATGAGCTGTGAAAAGAGAAATGATTATTGTTTAGTACATGATTTTCTAAAATATCAAATTTCGTAAATTCTTAGAAAATCAGAAAATGTTGAAAACAAAACTTTATTTTGCCAGAGGTGAAAATTTAGATTTCGTTATTTTGCCAAAAACAAAAAAAAAAAAATCGAAAACTTAAATATGCAGTCTTAACTTATTAAGACTTTGACAAAAACCGAGTCTAATGCTTTTCATAAATTTTACTTTGCAAAGATTGTCGTTTTGGAATAACAATTTTTTTTCCCTCCAATTTATGTCTGAAAACATAATTAATAAGTTCCAATTTTTATGCCCTACACTGAGGGTATATTCACTTTGTCATTCCGTTTTTAACACATAGAAGGGGCGTGGCAGATATGAAACAGAATATATATTCTTGATCAGTTCAGCATTTGAAATTTTTACTAAAAACTTATGTAGATTTTGACGTTGCTTGCTTCAGTCTGAAAATAATTCTATATTTCTGTATAACATATAAAATGTTAAACGATTTCGGATTTCGTTTGAAACCGTTATAGCGGCGCATTATCTGCATTCTTGCAGAAGCGCAGATTAGCGACAGCGCTAGACTTTGTATATATATTTTTTCTATATAATAAAATGCGACGGTGACCAGCCGTCATTTCAGGTTTGTTTTTTGAATTGAAATTGTTTGTATTTCAGGTTTTGTTTGCAGCATTCTATTTAAATGAAAATAAAAAAATATATTAGTAAATTAAATATAATTTTGTGTATGATAATTTTACCTTTGAATGGCAGGTAGTAATGTTTGGGAATAACATATAAAGGCGTAATAAAGGCGTCATTTTTTAACAAATGAGTCTACTGTCGAAAATTCATCGGATTGTACTTACTTCAATGTGATTATGCACAAATCTGAGTATTGTACAGTTTTAATACGATGTTTTTGATTTTTACTGATTTTTAATGACATGACATATGTACAACATACGATAGTTCCAAGAACTAAAATATAATTTTATGTTATAGCCGGTGGACCTGAGCAGCAACAAAAAACAGGAACAAAAAGGAAACCAAAAAGCAATGAAGAAGATACAGTCGTTGTTAAAAAATGTCTTAACAATTGTATCAAAAGTAGTTGTAAGAAGGAGGAAATTTTAGACAAAATTCGAAAAGATGTGAAGGAAATGTCGTCCTTGATTGTGGAGGCATCGTACTACATTCATTTTTCCTTGATGAAAAAATGGGATAGAGGAGATTTTTCTAAACAGAACTTTTTGGACTATTATTATTGTTTGTTGGAAAATCCCAGACCAAAATATGTACTCGATCCGGAGTATCGGGCAATAAGAGAAGCTGGAGGCTTGCAGTTGTACGAGAAATCACAGCGATCAAATTTGTTTGTGCAAAATAGTAGACAATACGATGTGTTGTTACCGCAAAATAAATTTGAATAAACTTTTTAAACTTTTCCCAAAAGTAGAAAAAACCGAAGGTAAGTTAATTCAAATTTAAAGTTATGGATATGAATTTATTTTTTATTATGTCCTTCTAGACCAACAAAAGACTTAGTAAAATATCACTAAATCGTAGTTTTATACATAATTGTTATTATGTTTATCTATTTATTCGCTTTTATTTTTTTTTTTCAGAAAGCCGAAAAAGAGCTATTGCCAAAAAAATGGAAAACAAACTAAAAACTAACAACAAAATAGTCAAAAGAAAAGCTGCAGTGGTTGCATGCTACGATGGGTTCAACGTAGACTACACTAACATTAAAAAGTCCAATAATGGCTATAAAGCCATTATTGGAGTTTTCGAAAACGAATTCGAGGGAGAGGGAACCACAATTAGTGAAGCAAAGGAAATGGCTTCACTAAAAGTGATAATACATTATGAAAAAAGTAAGTTTTTATAAAATTTGTTCTTTTTTTTTTAAATTTTAAAAATCTATTTTGAATTTCAGAAGACGCATTGCCGCTGGCATGTTACTGTTTGAAAAAAATGACGGAAAAGTGGGAAGAAGAACTTTCCACAAAAACATCAAAAGAAAAAACTGAATAAAATTTGTGGGAAGTTCTTCTTCCCAATTTTCAGTCATTTTTTCTATATTTACAATATCAAAATATTTTGTCATTTCACATTTCAGTTTTTCAATATGAAAAACTGAAATTTTTTTTTATAATTAAAATAATTTATATTAATTAATATTGACATTAAATGTCATATTAAAATTATGTTCCTACTGTCAAGTTTAAAAACCCAAAGACACTAATTTTTTGATTAATTGAATTTTATTTTATTTTAAAACTTTTCGTACCTGTAACCGTGAACACAATTGCACATCAGTATTGATTTTTCCAAAAATTAAAAATAAATAGTAACAATTATTAAAACTTTTTGCTCATTGATATGTTTAAGCATATTTTTTGGCATATTGAATTTTTTGAAACACTTGTCGATTTTTTTTTTGTTATTTTAAATATTTGTTTATGCATATTAATTATTTCATAACTGATTCACACTATTAATTTGAATTTTAGACGTTCGATATTTATAAATTGTCGAAAAATTAAAACAAATTGTATTATTTTGTGTGGTGTTGTCTTGCTGCATTTTTTCAATAAATTTTTTAATAAACTAACAATTATTTTATTTTTTATCAGAAGAGCTAGATAAATAATTAAACTAATTGAGGATTATTTTTCAAAACGGCACTACTCCACTTTTGTTCGGAAGTCAATTTTTTATTTCATTGAAGACGTTTCAGTAATACACTACCGAAATTGATCCAATCTTTCGAAAAAGAATGAAACTTAAAATTGAGAGTAAATCAATAGTAAAACCATAGCAATTGTTGGACCATCAGGTGCAGGCAAAAGTACAATCGTACGCTTGCTATTCCGCTTCTATGATGTACAATCGGGTGCTATTTTAATTGATGGACAAAATATTAAATTAGTACAACAGCAAAGTTTGAGAAAATTAATAGGTAAGTAAAAATTAAAAGTACCACATAAAAAATACACAAAATAATAATACCATTCGGTAATATCATGCTATAAAGTTTGGCAATTAGCGCTGATTTCGAGATAGGCTCTCGATAAATAAGCGTCGGTGCAAAGAGAAAATCCGTGTGTTTCCATAAATAATACAAATGCAGAATGGTAGTTGAAGTATTAAATTGGCTTTCGTGATGAGATAAACCATAAATATTTGTACGCCAATGTAGCTGGAGAGGCATTGAAAGGACCAAAGATAACGTAGATGAGCTGTGAAAAGAGAAATGATTATTGTTTAGTACATGATTTTCTAAAATATCAAATTTCGTAAATTCTTAGAAAATCAGAAAATGTTGAAAACAAAACTTTATTTTGCCAGAGGTGAAAATTTAGATTTCGTTATTTTGCCAAAAACAAAAAAAAAAAAATCGAAAACTTAAATATGCAGTCTTAACTTATTAAGACTTTGACAAAAACCGAGTCTAAAGTTATCAAGAACTTAAAAAATGCATCTTCTGTATTATCGTTTCAAGTCGACACCTTCCTTGAGTTAAGCTTATATGTTTGAAATCTGCAACATATGGCAGCACTAAAATAAATGTTTTGAATCAGAAACAGAAATTTGAGCAAAACTGACGAACATGATCGCTAGTGTGTACCGCCTTTAAACGTACGACTTTTTTTCTCATACATATTAGCCCAGTGTAGATTGCCACCGAGCAATTAAAGTTTGTACTTTTTTCTCGAAAACTTGTACTTACAAAAAAATGCTTTAAGATTTTCGTGATATGTTTTATAAACTTTTTAAGGAGAAGATAACACCCACTGAAGAAAAATATTTTGTGTCCGCAGATACTGCAAAGATTTTCAGTGTATTTTTTTTTTTCTCACTATACATAAATATATAAACAACAATATGTCCGTTATGAACATTTCAATAAAAACTTCTATCTGTGAAGTGCACCCACTGAAAGACTGAATGTAAAAAACAAAAATATATTTTACAAACATGTTTCAACATTTTTATTACTTTACTTGTATATATAATTAAATTTTTTTCAATATTAAGTGTGAAAAATAATATCCCTTTTCTTACTCACAAATACAGACTCTTTCCACGACCTTACAGGTTCTAAACGTCGAAGCTCAAATCGAATGTTCTTGTCAATTTCTGAAACTATTTTATTAAACTCTTTCTTTCAAGTATCCCACAAAAAGAACTCAGATGCCATCAAATTAAGCGAACGTGGAATCTAAATTATTCGTTCACCAAAAATTTCTTGCAGACGATCCGTCGTTACCCTGGCAGTGTCCGTAGCAACGCAGTTGGAGCCATATTTCCTGATTATCTTCGACCTCTGTTGATAGGTAAAAACAAATTCAATTTATATAGGGATCTGTTGCTTTTTTCCGGCTGACTCGTTTCTGAATCACTTTCAAAGGTATAGGGGCTGATATCTCATACACCCTTAAAGCTGCACCAAGCGGTTCAACAATCAATGCTGATATAATTTCCTGAAATCCTGAGCACTCCAAAGTCTGCAATTATCATTTTATCGAAGATTCACTGACATTAAAGTGTTGCCGGTAATATTTCTTAGTTTGAATAATTGATCTTTCACTAAAATAGGAATACTAAATGAGTTTTATTCGTTGCTGAATATCATACGTAGGCCACGTAAAAAATGGGGTGACTTCCGAAACATAAAATAAAAAGTTTCGATGTGGTAATTCAACAGAATCGATATACATCAGTTGCTCAAAATGTTTGCTTTTCATAAATTTTACTTTGCAAAGATTGTCGTTTTGGAATAACAATTTTTTTTCCCTCCAATTTATGTCTGAAAACATAATTAATAAGTTCCAATTTTTATGCCCTACACTGAGGGTATATTCACTTTGTCATTCCGTTTTTAACACATAGAAGGGGCGTGGCAGATATGAAACAGAATATATATTCTTGATCAGTTCAGCATTTGAAATTTTTACTAAAAACTTATGTAGATTTTGACGTTGCTTGCTTCAGTCTGAAAATAATTCTATATTTCTGTATAACATATAAAATGTTAAACGATTTCGGATTTCGTTTGAAACCGTTATAGCGGCGCATTATCTGCATTCTTGCAGAAGCGCAGATTAGCGACAGCGCTAGACTTTGTATATATATTTTTTCTATATAATAAAATGCGACGGTGACCAGCCGTCATTTCAGGTTTGTTTTTTGAATTGAAATTGTTTGTATTTCAGGTTTTGTTTGCAGCATTCTATTTAAATGAAAATAAAAAAATATATTAGTAAATTAAATATAATTTTGTGTATGATAATTTTACCTTTGAATGGCAGGTAGTAATGTTTGGGAATAACATATAAAGGCGTAATAAAGGCGTCATTTTTTAACAAATGAGTCTACTGTCGAAAATTCATCGGATTGTACTTACTTCAATGTGATTATGCACAAATCTGAGTATTGTACAGTTTTAATACGATGTTTTTGATTTTTACTGATTTTTAATGACATGACATATGTACAACATACGATAGTTCCAAGAACTAAAATATAATTTTATGTTATAGCCGGTGGACCTGAGCAGCAACAAAAAACAGGAACAAAAAGGAAACCAAAAAGCAATGAAGAAGATACAGTCGTTGTTAAAAAATGTCTTAACAATTGTATCAAAAGTAGTTGTAAGAAGGAGGAAATTTTAGACAAAATTCGAAAAGATGTGAAGGAAATGTCGTCCTTGATTGTGGAGGCATCGTACTACATTCATTTTTCCTTGATGAAAAAATGGGATAGAGGAGATTTTTCTAAACAGAACTTTTTGGACTATTATTATTGTTTGTTGGAAAATCCCAGACCAAAATATGTACTCGATCCGGAGTATCGGGCAATAAGAGAAGCTGGAGGCTTGCAGTTGTACGAGAAATCACAGCGATCAAATTTGTTTGTGCAAAATAGTAGACAATACGATGTGTTGTTACCGCAAAATAAATTTGAATAAACTTTTTAAACTTTTCCCAAAAGTAGAAAAAACCGAAGGTAAGTTAATTCAAATTTAAAGTTATGGATATGAATTTATTTTTTATTATGTCCTTCTAGACCAACAAAAGACTTAGTAAAATATCACTAAATCGTAGTTTTATACATAATTGTTATTATGTTTATCTATTTATTCGCTTTTATTTTTTTTTTTCAGAAAGCCGAAAAAGAGCTATTGCCAAAAAAATGGAAAACAAACTAAAAACTAACAACAAAATAGTCAAAAGAAAAGCTGCAGTGGTTGCATGCTACGATGGGTTCAACGTAGACTACACTAACATTAAAAAGTCCAATAATGGCTATAAAGCCATTATTGGAGTTTTCGAAAACGAATTCGAGGGAGAGGGAACCACAATTAGTGAAGCAAAGGAAATGGCTTCACTAAAAGTGATAATACATTATGAAAAAAGTAAGTTTTTATAAAATTTGTTCTTTTTTTTTTAAATTTTAAAAATCTATTTTGAATTTCAGAAGACGCATTGCCGCTGGCATGTTACTGTTTGAAAAAAATGACGGAAAAGTGGGAAGAAGAACTTTCCACAAAAACATCAAAAGAAAAAACTGAATAAAATTTGTGGGAAGTTCTTCTTCCCAATTTTCAGTCATTTTTTCTATATTTACAATATCAAAATATTTTGTCATTTCACATTTCAGTTTTTCAATATGAAAAACTGAAATTTTTTTTTATAATTAAAATAATTTATATTAATTAATATTGACATTAAATGTCATATTAAAATTATGTTCCTACTGTCAAGTTTAAAAACCCAAAGACACTAATTTTTTGATTAATTGAATTTTATTTTATTTTAAAACTTTTCGTACCTGTAACCGTGAACACAATTGCACATCAGTATTGATTTTTCCAAAAATTAAAAATAAATAGTAACAATTATTAAAACTTTTTGCTCATTGATATGTTTAAGCATATTTTTTGGCATATTGAATTTTTTGAAACACTTGTCGATTTTTTTTTTGTTATTTTAAATATTTGTTTATGCATATTAATTATTTCATAACTGATTCACACTATTAATTTGAATTTTAGACGTTCGATATTTATAAATTGTCGAAAAATTAAAACAAATTGTATTATTTTGTGTGGTGTTGTCTTGCTGCATTTTTTCAATAAATTTTTTAATAAACTAACAATTATTTTATTTTTTATCAGAAGAGCTAGATAAATAATTAAACTAATTGAGGATTATTTTTCAAAACGGCACTACTCCACTTTTGTTCGGAAGTCAATTTTTTATTTCATTGAAGACGTTTCAGTAATACACTACCGAAATTGATCCAATCTTTCGAAAAAGAATGAAACTTAAAATTGAGAGTAAATCAATAGTAAAACCATAGCAATTGTTGGACCATCAGGTGCAGGCAAAAGTACAATCGTACGCTTGCTATTCCGCTTCTATGATGTACAATCGGGTGCTATTTTAATTGATGGACAAAATATTAAATTAGTACAACAGCAAAGTTTGAGAAAATTAATAGGTAAGTAAAAATTAAAAGTACCACATAAAAAATACACAAAATAATAATACCATTCGGTAATATCATGCTATAAAGTTTGGCAATTAGCGCTGATTTCGAGATAGGCTCTCGATAAATAAGCGTCGGTGCAAAGAGAAAATCCGTGTGTTTCCATAAATAATACAAATGCAGAATGGTAGTTGAAGTATTAAATTGGCTTTCGTGATGAGATAAACCATAAATATTTGTACGCCAATGTAGCTGGAGAGGCATTGAAAGGACCAAAGATAACGTAGATGAGCTGTGAAAAGAGAAATGATTATTGTTTAGTACATGATTTTCTAAAATATCAAATTTCGTAAATTCTTAGAAAATCAGAAAATGTTGAAAACAAAACTTTATTTTGCCAGAGGTGAAAATTTAGATTTCGTTATTTTGCCAAAAACAAAAAAAAAAAAATCGAAAACTTAAATATGCAGTCTTAACTTATTAAGACTTTGACAAAAACCGAGTCTAATGCTTTTCATAAATTTTACTTTGCAAAGATTGTCGTTTTGGAATAACAATTTTTTTTCCCTCCAATTTATGTCTGAAAACATAATTAATAAGTTCCAATTTTTATGCCCTACACTGAGGGTATATTCACTTTGTCATTCCGTTTTTAACACATAGAAGGGGCGTGGCAGATATGAAACAGAATATATATTCTTGATCAGTTCAGCATTTGAAATTTTTACTAAAAACTTATGTAGATTTTGACGTTGCTTGCTTCAGTCTGAAAATAATTCTATATTTCTGTATAACATATAAAATGTTAAACGATTTCGGATTTCGTTTGAAACCGTTATAGCGGCGCATTATCTGCATTCTTGCAGAAGCGCAGATTAGCGACAGCGCTAGACTTTGTATATATATTTTTTCTATATAATAAAATGCGACGGTGACCAGCCGTCATTTCAGGTTTGTTTTTTGAATTGAAATTGTTTGTATTTCAGGTTTTGTTTGCAGCATTCTATTTAAATGAAAATAAAAAAATATATTAGTAAATTAAATATAATTTTGTGTATGATAATTTTACCTTTGAATGGCAGGTAGTAATGTTTGGGAATAACATATAAAGGCGTAATAAAGGCGTCATTTTTTAACAAATGAGTCTACTGTCGAAAATTCATCGGATTGTACTTACTTCAATGTGATTATGCACAAATCTGAGTATTGTACAGTTTTAATACGATGTTTTTGATTTTTACTGATTTTTAATGACATGACATATGTACAACATACGATAGTTCCAAGAACTAAAATATAATTTTATGTTATAGCCGGTGGACCTGAGCAGCAACAAAAAACAGGAACAAAAAGGAAACCAAAAAGCAATGAAGAAGATACAGTCGTTGTTAAAAAATGTCTTAACAATTGTATCAAAAGTAGTTGTAAGAAGGAGGAAATTTTAGACAAAATTCGAAAAGATGTGAAGGAAATGTCGTCCTTGATTGTGGAGGCATCGTACTACATTCATTTTTCCTTGATGAAAAAATGGGATAGAGGAGATTTTTCTAAACAGAACTTTTTGGACTATTATTATTGTTTGTTGGAAAATCCCAGACCAAAATATGTACTCGATCCGGAGTATCGGGCAATAAGAGAAGCTGGAGGCTTGCAGTTGTACGAGAAATCACAGCGATCAAATTTGTTTGTGCAAAATAGTAGACAATACGATGTGTTGTTACCGCAAAATAAATTTGAATAAACTTTTTAAACTTTTCCCAAAAGTAGAAAAAACCGAAGGTAAGTTAATTCAAATTTAAAGTTATGGATATGAATTTATTTTTTATTATGTCCTTCTAGACCAACAAAAGACTTAGTAAAATATCACTAAATCGTAGTTTTATACATAATTGTTATTATGTTTATCTATTTATTCGCTTTTATTTTTTTTTTTCAGAAAGCCGAAAAAGAGCTATTGCCAAAAAAATGGAAAACAAACTAAAAACTAACAACAAAATAGTCAAAAGAAAAGCTGCAGTGGTTGCATGCTACGATGGGTTCAACGTAGACTACACTAACATTAAAAAGTCCAATAATGGCTATAAAGCCATTATTGGAGTTTTCGAAAACGAATTCGAGGGAGAGGGAACCACAATTAGTGAAGCAAAGGAAATGGCTTCACTAAAAGTGATAATACATTATGAAAAAAGTAAGTTTTTATAAAATTTGTTCTTTTTTTTTTAAATTTTAAAAATCTATTTTGAATTTCAGAAGACGCATTGCCGCTGGCATGTTACTGTTTGAAAAAAATGACGGAAAAGTGGGAAGAAGAACTTTCCACAAAAACATCAAAAGAAAAAACTGAATAAAATTTGTGGGAAGTTCTTCTTCCCAATTTTCAGTCATTTTTTCTATATTTACAATATCAAAATATTTTGTCATTTCACATTTCAGTTTTTCAATATGAAAAACTGAAATTTTTTTTTATAATTAAAATAATTTATATTAATTAATATTGACATTAAATGTCATATTAAAATTATGTTCCTACTGTCAAGTTTAAAAACCCAAAGACACTAATTTTTTGATTAATTGAATTTTATTTTATTTTAAAACTTTTCGTACCTGTAACCGTGAACACAATTGCACATCAGTATTGATTTTTCCAAAAATTAAAAATAAATAGTAACAATTATTAAAACTTTTTGCTCATTGATATGTTTAAGCATATTTTTTGGCATATTGAATTTTTTGAAACACTTGTCGATTTTTTTTTTGTTATTTTAAATATTTGTTTATGCATATTAATTATTTCATAACTGATTCACACTATTAATTTGAATTTTAGACGTTCGATATTTATAAATTGTCGAAAAATTAAAACAAATTGTATTATTTTGTGTGGTGTTGTCTTGCTGCATTTTTTCAATAAATTTTTTAATAAACTAACAATTATTTTATTTTTTATCAGAAGAGCTAGATAAATAATTAAACTAATTGAGGATTATTTTTCAAAACGGCACTACTCCACTTTTGTTCGGAAGTCAATTTTTTATTTCATTGAAGACGTTTCAGTAATACACTACCGAAATTGATCCAATCTTTCGAAAAAGAATGAAACTTAAAATTGAGAGTAAATCAATAGTAAAACCATAGCAATTGTTGGACCATCAGGTGCAGGCAAAAGTACAATCGTACGCTTGCTATTCCGCTTCTATGATGTACAATCGGGTGCTATTTTAATTGATGGACAAAATATTAAATTAGTACAACAGCAAAGTTTGAGAAAATTAATAGGTAAGTAAAAATTAAAAGTACCACATAAAAAATACACAAAATAATAATACCATTCGGTAATATCATGCTATAAAGTTTGGCAATTAGCGCTGATTTCGAGATAGGCTCTCGATAAATAAGCGTCGGTGCAAAGAGAAAATCCGTGTGTTTCCATAAATAATACAAATGCAGAATGGTAGTTGAAGTATTAAATTGGCTTTCGTGATGAGATAAACCATAAATATTTGTACGCCAATGTAGCTGGAGAGGCATTGAAAGGACCAAAGATAACGTAGATGAGCTGTGAAAAGAGAAATGATTATTGTTTAGTACATGATTTTCTAAAATATCAAATTTCGTAAATTCTTAGAAAATCAGAAAATGTTGAAAACAAAACTTTATTTTGCCAGAGGTGAAAATTTAGATTTCGTTATTTTGCCAAAAACAAAAAAAAAAAAATCGAAAACTTAAATATGCAGTCTTAACTTATTAAGACTTTGACAAAAACCGAGTCTAAAGTTATCAAGAACTTAAAAAATGCATCTTCTGTATTATCGTTTCAAGTCGACACCTTCCTTGAGTTAAGCTTATATGTTTGAAATCTGCAACATATGGCAGCACTAAAATAAATGTTTTGAATCAGAAACAGAAATTTGAGCAAAACTGACGAACATGATCGCTAGTGTGTACCGCCTTTAAACGTACGACTTTTTTTCTCATACATATTAGCCCAGTGTAGATTGCCACCGAGCAATTAAAGTTTGTACTTTTTTCTCGAAAACTTGTACTTACAAAAAAATGCTTTAAGATTTTCGTGATATGTTTTATAAACTTTTTAAGGAGAAGATAACACCCACTGAAGAAAAATATTTTGTGTCCGCAGATACTGCAAAGATTTTCAGTGTATTTTTTTTTTTCTCACTATACATAAATATATAAACAACAATATGTCCGTTATGAACATTTCAATAAAAACTTCTATCTGTGAAGTGCACCCACTGAAAGACTGAATGTAAAAAACAAAAATATATTTTACAAACATGTTTCAACATTTTTATTACTTTACTTGTATATATAATTAAATTTTTTTCAATATTAAGTGTGAAAAATAATATCCCTTTTCTTACTCACAAATACAGACTCTTTCCACGACCTTACAGGTTCTAAACGTCGAAGCTCAAATCGAATGTTCTTGTCAATTTCTGAAACTATTTTATTAAACTCTTTCTTTCAAGTATCCCACAAAAAGAACTCAGATGCCATCAAATTAAGCGAACGTGGAATCTAAATTATTCGTTCACCAAAAATTTCTTGCAGACGATCCGTCGTTACCCTGGCAGTGTCCGTAGCAACGCAGTTGGAGCCATATTTCCTGATTATCTTCGACCTCTGTTGATAGGTAAAAACAAATTCAATTTATATAGGGATCTGTTGCTTTTTTCCGGCTGACTCGTTTCTGAATCACTTTCAAAGGTATAGGGGCTGATATCTCATACACCCTTAAAGCTGCACCAAGCGGTTCAACAATCAATGCTGATATAATTTCCTGAAATCCTGAGCACTCCAAAGTCTGCAATTATCATTTTATCGAAGATTCACTGACATTAAAGTGTTGCCGGTAATATTTCTTAGTTTGAATAATTGATCTTTCACTAAAATAGGAATACTAAATGAGTTTTATTCGTTGCTGAATATCATACGTAGGCCACGTAAAAAATGGGGTGACTTCCGAAACATAAAATAAAAAGTTTCGATGTGGTAATTCAACAGAATCGATATACATCAGTTGCTCAAAATGTTTGCTTTTCATAAATTTTACTTTGCAAAGATTGTCGTTTTGGAATAACAATTTTTTTTCCCTCCAATTTATGTCTGAAAACATAATTAATAAGTTCCAATTTTTATGCCCTACACTGAGGGTATATTCACTTTGTCATTCCGTTTTTAACACATAGAAGGGGCGTGGCAGATATGAAACAGAATATATATTCTTGATCAGTTCAGCATTTGAAATTTTTACTAAAAACTTATGTAGATTTTGACGTTGCTTGCTTCAGTCTGAAAATAATTCTATATTTCTGTATAACATATAAAATGTTAAACGATTTCGGATTTCGTTTGAAACCGTTATAGCGGCGCATTATCTGCATTCTTGCAGAAGCGCAGATTAGCGACAGCGCTAGACTTTGTATATATATTTTTTCTATATAATAAAATGCGACGGTGACCAGCCGTCATTTCAGGTTTGTTTTTTGAATTGAAATTGTTTGTATTTCAGGTTTTGTTTGCAGCATTCTATTTAAATGAAAATAAAAAAATATATTAGTAAATTAAATATAATTTTGTGTATGATAATTTTACCTTTGAATGGCAGGTAGTAATGTTTGGGAATAACATATAAAGGCGTAATAAAGGCGTCATTTTTTAACAAATGAGTCTACTGTCGAAAATTCATCGGATTGTACTTACTTCAATGTGATTATGCACAAATCTGAGTATTGTACAGTTTTAATACGATGTTTTTGATTTTTACTGATTTTTAATGACATGACATATGTACAACATACGATAGTTCCAAGAACTAAAATATAATTTTATGTTATAGCCGGTGGACCTGAGCAGCAACAAAAAACAGGAACAAAAAGGAAACCAAAAAGCAATGAAGAAGATACAGTCGTTGTTAAAAAATGTCTTAACAATTGTATCAAAAGTAGTTGTAAGAAGGAGGAAATTTTAGACAAAATTCGAAAAGATGTGAAGGAAATGTCGTCCTTGATTGTGGAGGCATCGTACTACATTCATTTTTCCTTGATGAAAAAATGGGATAGAGGAGATTTTTCTAAACAGAACTTTTTGGACTATTATTATTGTTTGTTGGAAAATCCCAGACCAAAATATGTACTCGATCCGGAGTATCGGGCAATAAGAGAAGCTGGAGGCTTGCAGTTGTACGAGAAATCACAGCGATCAAATTTGTTTGTGCAAAATAGTAGACAATACGATGTGTTGTTACCGCAAAATAAATTTGAATAAACTTTTTAAACTTTTCCCAAAAGTAGAAAAAACCGAAGGTAAGTTAATTCAAATTTAAAGTTATGGATATGAATTTATTTTTTATTATGTCCTTCTAGACCAACAAAAGACTTAGTAAAATATCACTAAATCGTAGTTTTATACATAATTGTTATTATGTTTATCTATTTATTCGCTTTTATTTTTTTTTTTCAGAAAGCCGAAAAAGAGCTATTGCCAAAAAAATGGAAAACAAACTAAAAACTAACAACAAAATAGTCAAAAGAAAAGCTGCAGTGGTTGCATGCTACGATGGGTTCAACGTAGACTACACTAACATTAAAAAGTCCAATAATGGCTATAAAGCCATTATTGGAGTTTTCGAAAACGAATTCGAGGGAGAGGGAACCACAATTAGTGAAGCAAAGGAAATGGCTTCACTAAAAGTGATAATACATTATGAAAAAAGTAAGTTTTTATAAAATTTGTTCTTTTTTTTTTAAATTTTAAAAATCTATTTTGAATTTCAGAAGACGCATTGCCGCTGGCATGTTACTGTTTGAAAAAAATGACGGAAAAGTGGGAAGAAGAACTTTCCACAAAAACATCAAAAGAAAAAACTGAATAAAATTTGTGGGAAGTTCTTCTTCCCAATTTTCAGTCATTTTTTCTATATTTACAATATCAAAATATTTTGTCATTTCACATTTCAGTTTTTCAATATGAAAAACTGAAATTTTTTTTTATAATTAAAATAATTTATATTAATTAATATTGACATTAAATGTCATATTAAAATTATGTTCCTACTGTCAAGTTTAAAAACCCAAAGACACTAATTTTTTGATTAATTGAATTTTATTTTATTTTAAAACTTTTCGTACCTGTAACCGTGAACACAATTGCACATCAGTATTGATTTTTCCAAAAATTAAAAATAAATAGTAACAATTATTAAAACTTTTTGCTCATTGATATGTTTAAGCATATTTTTTGGCATATTGAATTTTTTGAAACACTTGTCGATTTTTTTTTTGTTATTTTAAATATTTGTTTATGCATATTAATTATTTCATAACTGATTCACACTATTAATTTGAATTTTAGACGTTCGATATTTATAAATTGTCGAAAAATTAAAACAAATTGTATTATTTTGTGTGGTGTTGTCTTGCTGCATTTTTTCAATAAATTTTTTAATAAACTAACAATTATTTTATTTTTTATCAGAAGAGCTAGATAAATAATTAAACTAATTGAGGATTATTTTTCAAAACGGCACTACTCCACTTTTGTTCGGAAGTCAATTTTTTATTTCATTGAAGACGTTTCAGTAATACACTACCGAAATTGATCCAATCTTTCGAAAAAGAATGAAACTTAAAATTGAGAGTAAATCAATAGTAAAACCATAGCAATTGTTGGACCATCAGGTGCAGGCAAAAGTACAATCGTACGCTTGCTATTCCGCTTCTATGATGTACAATCGGGTGCTATTTTAATTGATGGACAAAATATTAAATTAGTACAACAGCAAAGTTTGAGAAAATTAATAGGTAAGTAAAAATTAAAAGTACCACATAAAAAATACACAAAATAATAATACCATTCGGTAATATCATGCTATAAAGTTTGGCAATTAGCGCTGATTTCGAGATAGGCTCTCGATAAATAAGCGTCGGTGCAAAGAGAAAATCCGTGTGTTTCCATAAATAATACAAATGCAGAATGGTAGTTGAAGTATTAAATTGGCTTTCGTGATGAGATAAACCATAAATATTTGTACGCCAATGTAGCTGGAGAGGCATTGAAAGGACCAAAGATAACGTAGATGAGCTGTGAAAAGAGAAATGATTATTGTTTAGTACATGATTTTCTAAAATATCAAATTTCGTAAATTCTTAGAAAATCAGAAAATGTTGAAAACAAAACTTTATTTTGCCAGAGGTGAAAATTTAGATTTCGTTATTTTGCCAAAAACAAAAAAAAAAAAATCGAAAACTTAAATATGCAGTCTTAACTTATTAAGACTTTGACAAAAACCGAGTCTAAAGTTATCAAGAACTTAAAAAATGCATCTTCTGTATTATCGTTTCAAGTCGACACCTTCCTTGAGTTAAGCTTATATGTTTGAAATCTGCAACATATGGCAGCACTAAAATAAATGTTTTGAATCAGAAACAGAAATTTGAGCAAAACTGACGAACATGATCGCTAGTGTGTACCGCCTTTAAACGTACGACTTTTTTTCTCATACATATTAGCCCAGTGTAGATTGCCACCGAGCAATTAAAGTTTGTACTTTTTTCTCGAAAACTTGTACTTACAAAAAAATGCTTTAAGATTTTCGTGATATGTTTTATAAACTTTTTAAGGAGAAGATAACACCCACTGAAGAAAAATATTTTGTGTCCGCAGATACTGCAAAGATTTTCAGTGTATTTTTTTTTTTCTCACTATACATAAATATATAAACAACAATATGTCCGTTATGAACATTTCAATAAAAACTTCTATCTGTGAAGTGCACCCACTGAAAGACTGAATGTAAAAAACAAAAATATATTTTACAAACATGTTTCAACATTTTTATTACTTTACTTGTATATATAATTAAATTTTTTTCAATATTAAGTGTGAAAAATAATATCCCTTTTCTTACTCACAAATACAGACTCTTTCCACGACCTTACAGGTTCTAAACGTCGAAGCTCAAATCGAATGTTCTTGTCAATTTCTGAAACTATTTTATTAAACTCTTTCTTTCAAGTATCCCACAAAAAGAACTCAGATGCCATCAAATTAAGCGAACGTGGAATCTAAATTATTCGTTCACCAAAAATTTCTTGCAGACGATCCGTCGTTACCCTGGCAGTGTCCGTAGCAACGCAGTTGGAGCCATATTTCCTGATTATCTTCGACCTCTGTTGATAGGTAAAAACAAATTCAATTTATATAGGGATCTGTTGCTTTTTTCCGGCTGACTCGTTTCTGAATCACTTTCAAAGGTATAGGGGCTGATATCTCATACACCCTTAAAGCTGCACCAAGCGGTTCAACAATCAATGCTGATATAATTTCCTGAAATCCTGAGCACTCCAAAGTCTGCAATTATCATTTTATCGAAGATTCACTGACATTAAAGTGTTGCCGGTAATATTTCTTAGTTTGAATAATTGATCTTTCACTAAAATAGGAATACTAAATGAGTTTTATTCGTTGCTGAATATCATACGTAGGCCACGTAAAAAATGGGGTGACTTCCGAAACATAAAATAAAAAGTTTCGATGTGGTAATTCAACAGAATCGATATACATCAGTTGCTCAAAATGTTTGCTTTTCATAAATTTTACTTTGCAAAGATTGTCGTTTTGGAATAACAATTTTTTTTCCCTCCAATTTATGTCTGAAAACATAATTAATAAGTTCCAATTTTTATGCCCTACACTGAGGGTATATTCACTTTGTCATTCCGTTTTTAACACATAGAAGGGGCGTGGCAGATATGAAACAGAATATATATTCTTGATCAGTTCAGCATTTGAAATTTTTACTAAAAACTTATGTAGATTTTGACGTTGCTTGCTTCAGTCTGAAAATAATTCTATATTTCTGTATAACATATAAAATGTTAAACGATTTCGGATTTCGTTTGAAACCGTTATAGCGGCGCATTATCTGCATTCTTGCAGAAGCGCAGATTAGCGACAGCGCTAGACTTTGTATATATATTTTTTCTATATAATAAAATGCGACGGTGACCAGCCGTCATTTCAGGTTTGTTTTTTGAATTGAAATTGTTTGTATTTCAGGTTTTGTTTGCAGCATTCTATTTAAATGAAAATAAAAAAATATATTAGTAAATTAAATATAATTTTGTGTATGATAATTTTACCTTTGAATGGCAGGTAGTAATGTTTGGGAATAACATATAAAGGCGTAATAAAGGCGTCATTTTTTAACAAATGAGTCTACTGTCGAAAATTCATCGGATTGTACTTACTTCAATGTGATTATGCACAAATCTGAGTATTGTACAGTTTTAATACGATGTTTTTGATTTTTACTGATTTTTAATGACATGACATATGTACAACATACGATAGTTCCAAGAACTAAAATATAATTTTATGTTATAGCCGGTGGACCTGAGCAGCAACAAAAAACAGGAACAAAAAGGAAACCAAAAAGCAATGAAGAAGATACAGTCGTTGTTAAAAAATGTCTTAACAATTGTATCAAAAGTAGTTGTAAGAAGGAGGAAATTTTAGACAAAATTCGAAAAGATGTGAAGGAAATGTCGTCCTTGATTGTGGAGGCATCGTACTACATTCATTTTTCCTTGATGAAAAAATGGGATAGAGGAGATTTTTCTAAACAGAACTTTTTGGACTATTATTATTGTTTGTTGGAAAATCCCAGACCAAAATATGTACTCGATCCGGAGTATCGGGCAATAAGAGAAGCTGGAGGCTTGCAGTTGTACGAGAAATCACAGCGATCAAATTTGTTTGTGCAAAATAGTAGACAATACGATGTGTTGTTACCGCAAAATAAATTTGAATAAACTTTTTAAACTTTTCCCAAAAGTAGAAAAAACCGAAGGTAAGTTAATTCAAATTTAAAGTTATGGATATGAATTTATTTTTTATTATGTCCTTCTAGACCAACAAAAGACTTAGTAAAATATCACTAAATCGTAGTTTTATACATAATTGTTATTATGTTTATCTATTTATTCGCTTTTATTTTTTTTTTTCAGAAAGCCGAAAAAGAGCTATTGCCAAAAAAATGGAAAACAAACTAAAAACTAACAACAAAATAGTCAAAAGAAAAGCTGCAGTGGTTGCATGCTACGATGGGTTCAACGTAGACTAC
Organism: Tricholauxania praeusta; assembly: GCA_949775025.1. NCBI lineage: Eukaryota > Metazoa > Arthropoda > Insecta > Diptera > Lauxaniidae > Tricholauxania > Tricholauxania praeusta. The sequence continues at coordinate 109,858,953 of OX459031.1, read as the reverse complement.
ACTAACATTAAAAAGTCCAATAATGGCTATAAAGCCATTATTGGAGTTTTCGAAAACGAATTCGAGGGAGAGGGAACCACAATTAGTGAAGCAAAGGAAATGGCTTCACTAAAAGTGATAATACATTATGAAAAAAGTAAGTTTTTATAAAATTTGTTCTTTTTTTTTTAAATTTTAAAAATCTATTTTGAATTTCAGAAGACGCATTGCCGCTGGCATGTTACTGTTTGAAAAAAATGACGGAAAAGTGGGAAGAAGAACTTTCCACAAAAACATCAAAAGAAAAAACTGAATAAAATTTGTGGGAAGTTCTTCTTCCCAATTTTCAGTCATTTTTTCTATATTTACAATATCAAAATATTTTGTCATTTCACATTTCAGTTTTTCAATATGAAAAACTGAAATTTTTTTTTATAATTAAAATAATTTATATTAATTAATATTGACATTAAATGTCATATTAAAATTATGTTCCTACTGTCAAGTTTAAAAACCCAAAGACACTAATTTTTTGATTAATTGAATTTTATTTTATTTTAAAACTTTTCGTACCTGTAACCGTGAACACAATTGCACATCAGTATTGATTTTTCCAAAAATTAAAAATAAATAGTAACAATTATTAAAACTTTTTGCTCATTGATATGTTTAAGCATATTTTTTGGCATATTGAATTTTTTGAAACACTTGTCGATTTTTTTTTTGTTATTTTAAATATTTGTTTATGCATATTAATTATTTCATAACTGATTCACACTATTAATTTGAATTTTAGACGTTCGATATTTATAAATTGTCGAAAAATTAAAACAAATTGTATTATTTTGTGTGGTGTTGTCTTGCTGCATTTTTTCAATAAATTTTTTAATAAACTAACAATTATTTTATTTTTTATCAGAAGAGCTAGATAAATAATTAAACTAATTGAGGATTATTTTTCAAAACGGCACTACTCCACTTTTGTTCGGAAGTCAATTTTTTATTTCATTGAAGACGTTTCAGTAATACACTACCGAAATTGATCCAATCTTTCGAAAAAGAATGAAACTTAAAATTGAGAGTAAATCAATAGTAAAACCATAGCAATTGTTGGACCATCAGGTGCAGGCAAAAGTACAATCGTACGCTTGCTATTCCGCTTCTATGATGTACAATCGGGTGCTATTTTAATTGATGGACAAAATATTAAATTAGTACAACAGCAAAGTTTGAGAAAATTAATAGGTAAGTAAAAATTAAAAGTACCACATAAAAAATACACAAAATAATAATACCATTCGGTAATATCATGCTATAAAGTTTGGCAATTAGCGCTGATTTCGAGATAGGCTCTCGATAAATAAGCGTCGGTGCAAAGAGAAAATCCGTGTGTTTCCATAAATAATACAAATGCAGAATGGTAGTTGAAGTATTAAATTGGCTTTCGTGATGAGATAAACCATAAATATTTGTACGCCAATGTAGCTGGAGAGGCATTGAAAGGACCAAAGATAACGTAGATGAGCTGTGAAAAGAGAAATGATTATTGTTTAGTACATGATTTTCTAAAATATCAAATTTCGTAAATTCTTAGAAAATCAGAAAATGTTGAAAACAAAACTTTATTTTGCCAGAGGTGAAAATTTAGATTTCGTTATTTTGCCAAAAACAAAAAAAAAAAAATCGAAAACTTAAATATGCAGTCTTAACTTATTAAGACTTTGACAAAAACCGAGTCTAATGCTTTTCATAAATTTTACTTTGCAAAGATTGTCGTTTTGGAATAACAATTTTTTTTCCCTCCAATTTATGTCTGAAAACATAATTAATAAGTTCCAATTTTTATGCCCTACACTGAGGGTATATTCACTTTGTCATTCCGTTTTTAACACATAGAAGGGGCGTGGCAGATATGAAACAGAATATATATTCTTGATCAGTTCAGCATTTGAAATTTTTACTAAAAACTTATGTAGATTTTGACGTTGCTTGCTTCAGTCTGAAAATAATTCTATATTTCTGTATAACATATAAAATGTTAAACGATTTCGGATTTCGTTTGAAACCGTTATAGCGGCGCATTATCTGCATTCTTGCAGAAGCGCAGATTAGCGACAGCGCTAGACTTTGTATATATATTTTTTCTATATAATAAAATGCGACGGTGACCAGCCGTCATTTCAGGTTTGTTTTTTGAATTGAAATTGTTTGTATTTCAGGTTTTGTTTGCAGCATTCTATTTAAATGAAAATAAAAAAATATATTAGTAAATTAAATATAATTTTGTGTATGATAATTTTACCTTTGAATGGCAGGTAGTAATGTTTGGGAATAACATATAAAGGCGTAATAAAGGCGTCATTTTTTAACAAATGAGTCTACTGTCGAAAATTCATCGGATTGTACTTACTTCAATGTGATTATGCACAAATCTGAGTATTGTACAGTTTTAATACGATGTTTTTGATTTTTACTGATTTTTAATGACATGACATATGTACAACATACGATAGTTCCAAGAACTAAAATATAATTTTATGTTATAGCCGGTGGACCTGAGCAGCAACAAAAAACAGGAACAAAAAGGAAACCAAAAAGCAATGAAGAAGATACAGTCGTTGTTAAAAAATGTCTTAACAATTGTATCAAAAGTAGTTGTAAGAAGGAGGAAATTTTAGACAAAATTCGAAAAGATGTGAAGGAAATGTCGTCCTTGATTGTGGAGGCATCGTACTACATTCATTTTTCCTTGATGAAAAAATGGGATAGAGGAGATTTTTCTAAACAGAACTTTTTGGACTATTATTATTGTTTGTTGGAAAATCCCAGACCAAAATATGTACTCGATCCGGAGTATCGGGCAATAAGAGAAGCTGGAGGCTTGCAGTTGTACGAGAAATCACAGCGATCAAATTTGTTTGTGCAAAATAGTAGACAATACGATGTGTTGTTACCGCAAAATAAATTTGAATAAACTTTTTAAACTTTTCCCAAAAGTAGAAAAAACCGAAGGTAAGTTAATTCAAATTTAAAGTTATGGATATGAATTTATTTTTTATTATGTCCTTCTAGACCAACAAAAGACTTAGTAAAATATCACTAAATCGTAGTTTTATACATAATTGTTATTATGTTTATCTATTTATTCGCTTTTATTTTTTTTTTTCAGAAAGCCGAAAAAGAGCTATTGCCAAAAAAATGGAAAACAAACTAAAAACTAACAACAAAATAGTCAAAAGAAAAGCTGCAGTGGTTGCATGCTACGATGGGTTCAACGTAGACTACACTAACATTAAAAAGTCCAATAATGGCTATAAAGCCATTATTGGAGTTTTCGAAAACGAATTCGAGGGAGAGGGAACCACAATTAGTGAAGCAAAGGAAATGGCTTCACTAAAAGTGATAATACATTATGAAAAAAGTAAGTTTTTATAAAATTTGTTCTTTTTTTTTTAAATTTTAAAAATCTATTTTGAATTTCAGAAGACGCATTGCCGCTGGCATGTTACTGTTTGAAAAAAATGACGGAAAAGTGGGAAGAAGAACTTTCCACAAAAACATCAAAAGAAAAAACTGAATAAAATTTGTGGGAAGTTCTTCTTCCCAATTTTCAGTCATTTTTTCTATATTTACAATATCAAAATATTTTGTCATTTCACATTTCAGTTTTTCAATATGAAAAACTGAAATTTTTTTTTATAATTAAAATAATTTATATTAATTAATATTGACATTAAATGTCATATTAAAATTATGTTCCTACTGTCAAGTTTAAAAACCCAAAGACACTAATTTTTTGATTAATTGAATTTTATTTTATTTTAAAACTTTTCGTACCTGTAACCGTGAACACAATTGCACATCAGTATTGATTTTTCCAAAAATTAAAAATAAATAGTAACAATTATTAAAACTTTTTGCTCATTGATATGTTTAAGCATATTTTTTGGCATATTGAATTTTTTGAAACACTTGTCGATTTTTTTTTTGTTATTTTAAATATTTGTTTATGCATATTAATTATTTCATAACTGATTCACACTATTAATTTGAATTTTAGACGTTCGATATTTATAAATTGTCGAAAAATTAAAACAAATTGTATTATTTTGTGTGGTGTTGTCTTGCTGCATTTTTTCAATAAATTTTTTAATAAACTAACAATTATTTTATTTTTTATCAGAAGAGCTAGATAAATAATTAAACTAATTGAGGATTATTTTTCAAAACGGCACTACTCCACTTTTGTTCGGAAGTCAATTTTTTATTTCATTGAAGACGTTTCAGTAATACACTACCGAAATTGATCCAATCTTTCGAAAAAGAATGAAACTTAAAATTGAGAGTAAATCAATAGTAAAACCATAGCAATTGTTGGACCATCAGGTGCAGGCAAAAGTACAATCGTACGCTTGCTATTCCGCTTCTATGATGTACAATCGGGTGCTATTTTAATTGATGGACAAAATATTAAATTAGTACAACAGCAAAGTTTGAGAAAATTAATAGGTAAGTAAAAATTAAAAGTACCACATAAAAAATACACAAAATAATAATACCATTCGGTAATATCATGCTATAAAGTTTGGCAATTAGCGCTGATTTCGAGATAGGCTCTCGATAAATAAGCGTCGGTGCAAAGAGAAAATCCGTGTGTTTCCATAAATAATACAAATGCAGAATGGTAGTTGAAGTATTAAATTGGCTTTCGTGATGAGATAAACCATAAATATTTGTACGCCAATGTAGCTGGAGAGGCATTGAAAGGACCAAAGATAACGTAGATGAGCTGTGAAAAGAGAAATGATTATTGTTTAGTACATGATTTTCTAAAATATCAAATTTCGTAAATTCTTAGAAAATCAGAAAATGTTGAAAACAAAACTTTATTTTGCCAGAGGTGAAAATTTAGATTTCGTTATTTTGCCAAAAACAAAAAAAAAAAATCGAAAACTTAAATATGCAGTCTTAACTTATTAAGACTTTGACAAAAACCGAGTCTAATGCTTTTCATAAATTTTACTTTGCAAAGATTGTCGTTTTGGAATAACAATTTTTTTTCCCTCCAATTTATGTCTGAAAACATAATTAATAAGTTCCAATTTTTATGCCCTACACTGAGGGTATATTCACTTTGTCATTCCGTTTTTAACACATAGAAGGGGCGTGGCAGATATGAAACAGAATATATATTCTTGATCAGTTCAGCATTTGAAATTTTTACTAAAAACTTATGTAGATTTTGACGTTGCTTGCTTCAGTCTGAAAATAATTCTATATTTCTGTATAACATATAAAATGTTAAACGATTTCGGATTTCGTTTGAAACCGTTATAGCGGCGCATTATCTGCATTCTTGCAGAAGCGCAGATTAGCGACAGCGCTAGACTTTGTATATATATTTTTTCTATATAATAAAATGCGACGGTGACCAGCCGTCATTTCAGGTTTGTTTTTTGAATTGAAATTGTTTGTATTTCAGGTTTTGTTTGCAGCATTCTATTTAAATGAAAATAAAAAAATATATTAGTAAATTAAATATAATTTTGTGTATGATAATTTTACCTTTGAATGGCAGGTAGTAATGTTTGGGAATAACATATAAAGGCGTAATAAAGGCGTCATTTTTTAACAAATGAGTCTACTGTCGAAAATTCATCGGATTGTACTTACTTCAATGTGATTATGCACAAATCTGAGTATTGTACAGTTTTAATACGATGTTTTTGATTTTTACTGATTTTTAATGACATGACATATGTACAACATACGATAGTTCCAAGAACTAAAATATAATTTTATGTTCTAGCCGGTGGACCTGAGCAGCAACAAAAAACAGGAACAAAAAGGAAACCAAAAAGCAATGAAGAAGATACAGTCGTTGTTAAAAAATGTCTTAACAATTGTATCAAAAGTAGTTGTAAGAAGGAGGAAATTTTAGACAAAATTCGAAAAGATGTGAAGGAAATGTCGTCCTTGATTGTGGAGGCATCGTACTACATTCATTTTTCCTTGATGAAAAAATGGGATAGAGGAGATTTTTCTAAACAGAACTTTTTGGACTATTATTATTGTTTGTTGGAAAATCCCAGACCAAAATATGTACTCGATCCGGAGTATCGGGCAATAAGAGAAGCTGGAGGCTTGCAGTTGTACGAGAAATCACAGCGATCAAATTTGTTTGTGCAAAATAGTAGACAATACGATGTGTTGTTACCGCAAAATAAATTTGAATAAACTTTTTAAACTTTTCCCAAAAGTAGAAAAAACCGAAGGTAAGTTAATTCAAATTTAAAGTTATGGATATGAATTTATTTTTTATTATGTCCTTCTAGACCAACAAAAGACTTAGTAAAATATCACTAAATCGTAGTTTTATACATAATTGTTATTATGTTTATCTATTTATTCGCTTTTATTTTTTTTTTTCAGAAAGCCGAAAAAGAGCTATTGCCAAAAAAATGGAAAACAAACTAAAAACTAACAACAAAATAGTCAAAAGAAAAGCTGCAGTGGTTGCATGCTACGATGGGTTCAACGTAGACTACACTAACATTAAAAAGTCCAATAATGGCTATAAAGCCATTATTGGAGTTTTCGAAAACGAATTCGAGGGAGAGGGAACCACAATTAGTGAAGCAAAGGAAATGGCTTCACTAAAAGTGATAATACATTATGAAAAAAGTAAGTTTTTATAAAATTTGTTCTTTTTTTTTTAAATTTTAAAAATCTATTTTGAATTTCAGAAGACGCATTGCCGCTGGCATGTTACTGTTTGAAAAAAATGACGGAAAAGTGGGAAGAAGAACTTTCCACAAAAACATCAAAAGAAAAAACTGAATAAAATTTGTGGGAAGTTCTTCTTCCCAATTTTCAGTCATTTTTTCTATATTTACAATATCAAAATATTTTGTCATTTCACATTTCAGTTTTTCAATATGAAAAACTGAAATTTTTTTTTATAATTAAAATAATTTATATTAATTAATATTGACATTAAATGTCATATTAAAATTATGTTCCTACTGTCAAGTTTAAAAACCCAAAGACACTAATTTTTTGATTAATTGAATTTTATTTTATTTTAAAACTTTTCGTACCTGTAACCGTGAACACAATTGCACATCAGTATTGATTTTTCCAAAAATTAAAAATAAATAGTAACAATTATTAAAACTTTTTGCTCATTGATATGTTTAAGCATATTTTTTGGCATATTGAATTTTTTGAAACACTTGTCGATTTTTTTTTTGTTATTTTAAATATTTGTTTATGCATATTAATTATTTCATAACTGATTCACACTATTAATTTGAATTTTAGACGTTCGATATTTATAAATTGTCGAAAAATTAAAACAAATTGTATTATTTTGTGTGGTGTTGTCTTGCTGCATTTTTTCAATAAATTTTTTAATAAACTAACAATTATTTTATTTTTTATCAGAAGAGCTAGATAAATAATTAAACTAATTGAGGATTATTTTTCAAAACGGCACTACTCCACTTTTGTTCGGAAGTCAATTTTTTATTTCATTGAAGACGTTTCAGTAATACACTACCGAAATTGATCCAATCTTTCGAAAAAGAATGAAACTTAAAATTGAGAGTAAATCAATAGTAAAACCATAGCAATTGTTGGACCATCAGGTGCAGGCAAAAGTACAATCGTACGCTTGCTATTCCGCTTCTATGATGTACAATCGGGTGCTATTTTAATTGATGGACAAAATATTAAATTAGTACAACAGCAAAGTTTGAGAAAATTAATAGGTAAGTAAAAATTAAAAGTACCACATAAAAAATACACAAAATAATAATACCATTCGGTAATATCATGCTATAAAGTTTGGCAATTAGCGCTGATTTCGAGATAGGCTCTCGATAAATAAGCGTCGGTGCAAAGAGAAAATCCGTGTGTTTCCATAAATAATACAAATGCAGAATGGTAGTTGAAGTATTAAATTGGCTTTCGTGATGAGATAAACCATAAATATTTGTACGCCAATGTAGCTGGAGAGGCATTGAAAGGACCAAAGATAACGTAGATGAGCTGTGAAAAGAGAAATGATTATTGTTTAGTACATGATTTTCTAAAATATCAAATTTCGTAAATTCTTAGAAAATCAGAAAATGTTGAAAACAAAACTTTATTTTGCCAGAGGTGAAAATTTAGATTTCGTTATTTTGCCAAAAACAAAAAAAAAAAAATCGAAAACTTAAATATGCAGTCTTAACTTATTAAGACTTTGACAAAAACCGAGTCTAAAGTTATCAAGAACTTAAAAAATGCATCTTCTGTATTATCGTTTCAAGTCGACACCTTCCTTGAGTTAAGCTTATATGTTTGAAATCTGCAACATATGGCAGCACTAAAATAAATGTTTTGAATCAGAAACAGAAATTTGAGCAAAACTGACGAACATGATCGCTAGTGTGTACCGCCTTTAAACGTACGACTTTTTTTCTCATACATATTAGCCCAGTGTAGATTGCCACCGAGCAATTAAAGTTTGTACTTTTTTCTCGAAAACTTGTACTTACAAAAAAATGCTTTAAGATTTTCGTGATATGTTTTATAAACTTTTTAAGGAGAAGATAACACCCACTGAAGAAAAATATTTTGTGTCCGCAGATACTGCAAAGATTTTCAGTGTATTTTTTTTTTTCTCACTATACATAAATATATAAACAACAATATGTCCGTTATGAACATTTCAATAAAAACTTCTATCTGTGAAGTGCACCCACTGAAAGACTGAATGTAAAAAACAAAAATATATTTTACAAACATGTTTCAACATTTTTATTACTTTACTTGTATATATAATTAAATTTTTTTCAATATTAAGTGTGAAAAATAATATCCCTTTTCTTACTCACAAATACAGACTCTTTCCACGACCTTACAGGTTCTAAACGTCGAAGCTCAAATCGAATGTTCTTGTCAATTTCTGAAACTATTTTATTAAACTCTTTCTTTCAAGTATCCCACAAAAAGAACTCAGATGCCATCAAATTAAGCGAACGTGGAATCTAAATTATTCGTTCACCAAAAATTTCTTGCAGACGATCCGTCGTTACCCTGGCAGTGTCCGTAGCAACGCAGTTGGAGCCATATTTCCTGATTATCTTCGACCTCTGTTGATAGGTAAAAACAAATTCAATTTATATAGGGATCTGTTGCTTTTTTCCGGCTGACTCGTTTCTGAATCACTTTCAAAGGTATAGGGGCTGATATCTCATACACCCTTAAAGCTGCACCAAGCGGTTCAACAATCAATGCTGATATAATTTCCTGAAATCCTGAGCACTCCAAAGTCTGCAATTATCATTTTATCGAAGATTCACTGACATTAAAGTGTTGCCGGTAATATTTCTTAGTTTGAATAATTGATCTTTCACTAAAATAGGAATACTAAATGAGTTTTATTCGTTGCTGAATATCATACGTAGGCCACGTAAAAAATGGGGTGACTTCCGAAACATAAAATAAAAAGTTTCGATGTGGTAATTCAACAGAATCGATATACATCAGTTGCTCAAAATGTTTGCTTTTCATAAATTTTACTTTGCAAAGATTGTCGTTTTGGAATAACAATTTTTTTTCCCTCCAATTTATGTCTGAAAACATAATTAATAAGTTCCAATTTTTATGCCCTACACTGAGGGTATATTCACTTTGTCATTCCGTTTTTAACACATAGAAGGGGCGTGGCAGATATGAAACAGAATATATATTCTTGATCAGTTCAGCATTTGAAATTTTTACTAAAAACTTATGTAGATTTTGACGTTGCTTGCTTCAGTCTGAAAATAATTCTATATTTCTGTATAACATATAAAATGTTAAACGATTTCGGATTTCGTTTGAAACCGTTATAGCGGCGCATTATCTGCATTCTTGCAGAAGCGCAGATTAGCGACAGCGCTAGACTTTGTATATATATTTTTTCTATATAATAAAATGCGACGGTGACCAGCCGTCATTTCAGGTTTGTTTTTTGAATTGAAATTGTTTGTATTTCAGGTTTTGTTTGCAGCATTCTATTTAAATGAAAATAAAAAAATATATTAGTAAATTAAATATAATTTTGTGTATGATAATTTTACCTTTGAATGGCAGGTAGTAATGTTTGGGAATAACATATAAAGGCGTAATAAAGGCGTCATTTTTTAACAAATGAGTCTACTGTCGAAAATTCATCGGATTGTACTTACTTCAATGTGATTATGCACAAATCTGAGTATTGTACAGTTTTAATACGATGTTTTTGATTTTTACTGATTTTTAATGACATGACATATGTACAACATACGATAGTTCCAAGAACTAAAATATAATTTTATGTTATAGCCGGTGGACCTGAGCAGCAACAAAAAACAGGAACAAAAAGGAAACCAAAAAGCAATGAAGAAGATACAGTCGTTGTTAAAAAATGTCTTAACAATTGTATCAAAAGTAGTTGTAAGAAGGAGGAAATTTTAGACAAAATTCGAAAAGATGTGAAGGAAATGTCGTCCTTGATTGTGGAGGCATCGTACTACATTCATTTTTCCTTGATGAAAAAATGGGATAGAGGAGATTTTTCTAAACAGAACTTTTTGGACTATTATTATTGTTTGTTGGAAAATCCCAGACCAAAATATGTACTCGATCCGGAGTATCGGGCAATAAGAGAAGCTGGAGGCTTGCAGTTGTACGAGAAATCACAGCGATCAAATTTGTTTGTGCAAAATAGTAGACAATACGATGTGTTGTTACCGCAAAATAAATTTGAATAAACTTTTTAAACTTTTCCCAAAAGTAGAAAAAACCGAAGGTAAGTTAATTCAAATTTAAAGTTATGGATATGAATTTATTTTTTATTATGTCCTTCTAGACCAACAAAAGACTTAGTAAAATATCACTAAATCGTAGTTTTATACATAATTGTTATTATGTTTATCTATTTATTCGCTTTTATTTTTTTTTTTCAGAAAGCCGAAAAAGAGCTATTGCCAAAAAAATGGAAAACAAACTAAAAACTAACAACAAAATAGTCAAAAGAAAAGCTGCAGTGGTTGCATGCTACGATGGGTTCAACGTAGACTACACTAACATTAAAAAGTCCAATAATGGCTATAAAGCCATTATTGGAGTTTTCGAAAACGAATTCGAGGGAGAGGGAACCACAATTAGTGAAGCAAAGGAAATGGCTTCACTAAAAGTGATAATACATTATGAAAAAAGTAAGTTTTTATAAAATTTGTTCTTTTTTTTTTAAATTTTAAAAATCTATTTTGAATTTCAGAAGACGCATTGCCGCTGGCATGTTACTGTTTGAAAAAAATGACGGAAAAGTGGGAAGAAGAACTTTCCACAAAAACATCAAAAGAAAAAACTGAATAAAATTTGTGGGAAGTTCTTCTTCCCAATTTTCAGTCATTTTTTCTATATTTACAATATCAAAATATTTTGTCATTTCACATTTCAGTTTTTCAATATGAAAAACTGAAATTTTTTTTTATAATTAAAATAATTTATATTAATTAATATTGACATTAAATGTCATATTAAAATTATGTTCCTACTGTCAAGTTTAAAAACCCAAAGACACTAATTTTTTGATTAATTGAATTTTATTTTATTTTAAAACTTTTCGTACCTGTAACCGTGAACACAATTGCACATCAGTATTGATTTTTCCAAAAATTAAAAATAAATAGTAACAATTATTAAAACTTTTTGCTCATTGATATGTTTAAGCATATTTTTTGGCATATTGAATTTTTTGAAACACTTGTCGATTTTTTTTTTGTTATTTTAAATATTTGTTTATGCATATTAATTATTTCATAACTGATTCACACTATTAATTTGAATTTTAGACGTTCGATATTTATAAATTGTCGAAAAATTAAAACAAATTGTATTATTTTGTGTGGTGTTGTCTTGCTGCATTTTTTCAATAAATTTTTTAATAAACTAACAATTATTTTATTTTTTATCAGAAGAGCTAGATAAATAATTAAACTAATTGAGGATTATTTTTCAAAACGGCACTACTCCACTTTTGTTCGGAAGTCAATTTTTTATTTCATTGAAGACGTTTCAGTAATACACTACCGAAATTGATCCAATCTTTCGAAAAAGAATGAAACTTAAAATTGAGAGTAAATCAATAGTAAAACCATAGCAATTGTTGGACCATCAGGTGCAGGCAAAAGTACAATCGTACGCTTGCTATTCCGCTTCTATGATGTACAATCGGGTGCTATTTTAATTGATGGACAAAATATTAAATTAGTACAACAGCAAAGTTTGAGAAAATTAATAGGTAAGTAAAAATTAAAAGTACCACATAAAAAATACACAAAATAATAATACCATTCGGTAATATCATGCTATAAAGTTTGGCAATTAGCGCTGATTTCGAGATAGGCTCTCGATAAATAAGCGTCGGTGCAAAGAGAAAATCCGTGTGTTTCCATAAATAATACAAATGCAGAATGGTAGTTGAAGTATTAAATTGGCTTTCGTGATGAGATAAACCATAAATATTTGTACGCCAATGTAGCTGGAGAGGCATTGAAAGGACCAAAGATAACGTAGATGAGCTGTGAAAAGAGAAATGATTATTGTTTAGTACATGATTTTCTAAAATATCAAATTTCGTAAATTCTTAGAAAATCAGAAAATGTTGAAAACAAAACTTTATTTTGCCAGAGGTGAAAATTTAGATTTCGTTATTTTGCCAAAAACAAAAAAAAAAAAATCGAAAACTTAAATATGCAGTCTTAACTTATTAAGACTTTGACAAAAACCGAGTCTAAAGTTATCAAGAACTTAAAAAATGCATCTTCTGTATTATCGTTTCAAGTCGACACCTTCCTTGAGTTAAGCTTATATGTTTGAAATCTGCAACATATGGCAGCACTAAAATAAATGTTTTGAATCAGAAACAGAAATTTGAGCAAAACTGACGAACATGATCGCTAGTGTGTACCGCCTTTAAACGTACGACTTTTTTTCTCATACATATTAGCCCAGTGTAGATTGCCACCGAGCAATTAAAGTTTGTACTTTTTTCTCGAAAACTTGTACTTACAAAAAAAAGATTGTCGTTTTGGAATAACAATTTTTTTTCCCTCCAATTTATGTCTGAAAACATAATTAATAAGTTCCAATTTTTATGCCCTACACTGAGGGTATATTCACTTTGTCATTCCGTTTTTAACACATAGAAGGGGCGTGGCAGATATGAAACAGAATATATATTCTTGATCAGTTCAGCATTTGAAATTTTTACTAAAAACTTATGTAGATTTTGACGTTGCTTGCTTCAGTCTGAAAATAATTCTATATTTCTGTATAACATATAAAATGTTAAACGATTTCGGATTTCGTTTGAAACCGTTATAGCGGCGCATTATCTGCATTCTTGCAGAAGCGCAGATTAGCGACAGCGCTAGACTTTGTATATATATTTTTTCTATATAATAAAATGCGACGGTGACCAGCCGTCATTTCAGGTTTGTTTTTTGAATTGAAATTGTTTGTATTTCAGGTTTTGTTTGCAGCATTCTATTTAAATGAAAATAAAAAAATATATTAGTAAATTAAATATAATTTTGTGTATGATAATTTTACCTTTGAATGGCAGGTAGTAATGTTTGGGAATAACATATAAAGGCGTAATAAAGGCGTCATTTTTTAACAAATGAGTCTACTGTCGAAAATTCATCGGATTGTACTTACTTCAATGTGATTATGCACAAATCTGAGTATTGTACAGTTTTAATACGATGTTTTTGATTTTTACTGATTTTTAATGACATGACATATGTACAACATACGATAGTTCCAAGAACTAAAATATAATTTTATGTTATAGCCGGTGGACCTGAGCAGCAACAAAAAACAGGAACAAAAAGGAAACCAAAAAGCAATGAAGAAGATACAGTCGTTGTTAAAAAATGTCTTAACAATTGTATCAAAAGTAGTTGTAAGAAGGAGGAAATTTTAGACAAAATTCGAAAAGATGTGAAGGAAATGTCGTCCTTGATTGTGGAGGCATCGTACTACATTCATTTTTCCTTGATGAAAAAATGGGATAGAGGAGATTTTTCTAAACAGAACTTTTTGGACTATTATTATTGTTTGTTGGAAAATCCCAGACCAAAATATGTACTCGATCCGGAGTATCGGGCAATAAGAGAAGCTGGAGGCTTGCAGTTGTACGAGAAATCACAGCGATCAAATTTGTTTGTGCAAAATAGTAGACAATACGATGTGTTGTTACCGCAAAATAAATTTGAATAAACTTTTTAAACTTTTCCCAAAAGTAGAAAAAACCGAAGGTAAGTTAATTCAAATTTAAAGTTATGGATATGAATTTATTTTTTATTATGTCCTTCTAGACCAACAAAAGACTTAGTAAAATATCACTAAATCGTAGTTTTATACATAATTGTTATTATGTTTATCTATTTATTCGCTTTTATTTTTTTTTTTCAGAAAGCCGAAAAAGAGCTATTGCCAAAAAAATGGAAAACAAACTAAAAACTAACAACAAAATAGTCAAAAGAAAAGCTGCAGTGGTTGCATGCTACGATGGGTTCAACGTAGACTACACTAACATTAAAAAGTCCAATAATGGCTATAAAGCCATTATTGGAGTTTTCGAAAACGAATTCGAGGGAGAGGGAACCACAATTAGTGAAGCAAAGGAAATGGCTTCACTAAAAGTGATAATACATTATGAAAAAAGTAAGTTTTTATAAAATTTGTTCTTTTTTTTTTAAATTTTAAAAATCTATTTTGAATTTCAGAAGACGCATTGCCGCTGGCATGTTACTGTTTGAAAAAAATGACGGAAAAGTGGGAAGAAGAACTTTCCACAAAAACATCAAAAGAAAAAACTGAATAAAATTTGTGGGAAGTTCTTCTTCCCAATTTTCAGTCATTTTTTCTATATTTACAATATCAAAATATTTTGTCATTTCACATTTCAGTTTTTCAATATGAAAAACTGAAATTTTTTTTTATAATTAAAATAATTTATATTAATTAATATTGACATTAAATGTCATATTAAAATTATGTTCCTACTGTCAAGTTTAAAAACCCAAAGACACTAATTTTTTGATTAATTGAATTTTATTTTATTTTAAAACTTTTCGTACCTGTAACCGTGAACACAATTGCACATCAGTATTGATTTTTCCAAAAATTAAAAATAAATAGTAACAATTATTAAAACTTTTTGCTCATTGATATGTTTAAGCATATTTTTTGGCATATTGAATTTTTTGAAACACTTGTCGATTTTTTTTTTGTTATTTTAAATATTTGTTTATGCATATTAATTATTTCATAACTGATTCACACTATTAATTTGAATTTTAGACGTTCGATATTTATAAATTGTCGAAAAATTAAAACAAATTGTATTATTTTGTGTGGTGTTGTCTTGCTGCATTTTTTCAATAAATTTTTTAATAAACTAACAATTATTTTATTTTTTATCAGAAGAGCTAGATAAATAATTAAACTAATTGAGGATTATTTTTCAAAACGGCACTACTCCACTTTTGTTCGGAAGTCAATTTTTTATTTCATTGAAGACGTTTCAGTAATACACTACCGAAATTGATCCAATCTTTCGAAAAAGAATGAAACTTAAAATTGAGAGTAAATCAATAGTAAAACCATAGCAATTGTTGGACCATCAGGTGCAGGCAAAAGTACAATCGTACGCTTGCTATTCCGCTTCTATGATGTACAATCGGGTGCTATTTTAATTGATGGACAAAATATTAAATTAGTACAACAGCAAAGTTTGAGAAAATTAATAGGTAAGTAAAAATTAAAAGTACCACATAAAAAATACACAAAATAATAATACCATTCGGTAATATCATGCTATAAAGTTTGGCAATTAGCGCTGATTTCGAGATAGGCTCTCGATAAATAAGCGTCGGTGCAAAGAGAAAATCCGTGTGTTTCCATAAATAATACAAATGCAGAATGGTAGTTGAAGTATTAAATTGGCTTTCGTGATGAGATAAACCATAAATATTTGTACGCCAATGTAGCTGGAGAGGCATTGAAAGGACCAAAGATAACGTAGATGAGCTGTGAAAAGAGAAATGATTATTGTTTAGTACATGATTTTCTAAAATATCAAATTTCGTAAATTCTTAGAAAATCAGAAAATGTTGAAAACAAAACTTTATTTTGCCAGAGGTGAAAATTTAGATTTCGTTATTTTGCCAAAAACAAAAAAAAAAAAAATCGAAAACTTAAATATGCAGTCTTAACTTATTAAGACTTTGACAAAAACCGAGTCTAAAGTTATCAAGAACTTAAAAAATGCATCTTCTGTATTATCGTTTCAAGTCGACACCTTCCTTGAGTTAAGCTTATATGTTTGAAATCTGCAACATATGGCAGCACTAAAATAAATGTTTTGAATCAGAAACAGAAATTTGAGCAAAACTGACGAACATGATCGCTAGTGTGTACCGCCTTTAAACGTACGACTTTTTTTCTCATACATATTAGCCCAGTGTAGATTGCCACCGAGCAATTAAAGTTTGTACTTTTTTCTCGAAAACTTGTACTTACAAAAAAATGCTTTAAGATTTTCGTGATATGTTTTATAAACTTTTTAAGGAGAAGATAACACCCACTGAAGAAAAATATTTTGTGTCCGCAGATACTGCAAAGATTTTCAGTGTATTTTTTTTTTTCTCACTATACATAAATATATAAACAACAATATGTCCGTTATGAACATTTCAATAAAAACTTCTATCTGTGAAGTGCACCCACTGAAAGACTGAATGTAAAAAACAAAAATATATTTTACAAACATGTTTCAACATTTTTATTACTTTACTTGTATATATAATTAAATTTTTTTCAATATTAAGTGTGAAAAATAATATCCCTTTTCTTACTCACAAATACAGACTCTTTCCACGACCTTACAGGTTCTAAACGTCGAAGCTCAAATCGAATGTTCTTGTCAATTTCTGAAACTATTTTATTAAACTCTTTCTTTCAAGTATCCCACAAAAAGAACTCAGATGCCATCAAATTAAGCGAACGTGGAATCTAAATTATTCGTTCACCAAAAATTTCTTGCAGACGATCCGTCGTTACCCTGGCAGTGTCCGTAGCAACGCAGTTGGAGCCATATTTCCTGATTATCTTCGACCTCTGTTGATAGGTAAAAACAAATTCAATTTATATAGGGATCTGTTGCTTTTTTCCGGCTGACTCGTTTCTGAATCACTTTCAAAGGTATAGGGGCTGATATCTCATACACCCTTAAAGCTGCACCAAGCGGTTCAACAATCAATGCTGATATAATTTCCTGAAATCCTGAGCACTCCAAAGTCTGCAATTATCATTTTATCGAAGATTCACTGACATTAAAGTGTTGCCGGTAATATTTCTTAGTTTGAATAATTGATCTTTCACTAAAATAGGAATACTAAATGAGTTTTATTCGTTGCTGAATATCATACGTAGGCCACGTAAAAAATGGGGTGACTTCCGAAACATAAAATAAAAAGTTTCGATGTGGTAATTCAACAGAATCGATATACATCAGTTGCTCAAAATGTTTGCTTTTCATAAATTTTACTTTGCAAAGATTGTCGTTTTGGAATAACAATTTTTTTTCCCTCCAATTTATGTCTGAAAACATAATTAATAAGTTCCAATTTTTATGCCCTACACTGAGGGTATATTCACTTTGTCATTCCGTTTTTAACACATAGAAGGGGCGTGGCAGATATGAAACAGAATATATATTCTTGATCAGTTCAGCATTTGAAATTTTTACTAAAAACTTATGTAGATTTTGACGTTGCTTGCTTCAGTCTGAAAATAATTCTATATTTCTGTATAACATATAAAATGTTAAACGATTTCGGATTTCGTTTGAAACCGTTATAGCGGCGCATTATCTGCATTCTTGCAGAAGCGCAGATTAGCGACAGCGCTAGACTTTGTATATATATTTTTTCTATATAATAAAATGCGACGGTGACCAGCCGTCATTTCAGGTTTGTTTTTTGAATTGAAATTGTTTGTATTTCAGGTTTTGTTTGCAGCATTCTATTTAAATGAAAATAAAAAAATATATTAGTAAATTAAATATAATTTTGTGTATGATAATTTTACCTTTGAATGGCAGGTAGTAATGTTTGGGAATAACATATAAAGGCGTAATAAAGGCGTCATTTTTTAACAAATGAGTCTACTGTCGAAAATTCATCGGATTGTACTTACTTCAATGTGATTATGCACAAATCTGAGTATTGTACAGTTTTAATACGATGTTTTTGATTTTTACTGATTTTTAATGACATGACATACCATATGTACAACATACGATAGTTCCAAGAACTAAAATATAATTTTATGTTATAGCCGGTGGACCTGAGCAGCAACAAAAAACAGGAACAAAAAGGAAACCAAAAAGCAATGAAGAAGATACAGTCGTTGTTAAAAAATGTCTTAACAATTGTATCAAAAGTAGTTGTAAGAAGGAGGAAATTTTAGACAAAATTCGAAAAGATGTGAAGGAAATGTCGTCCTTGATTGTGGAGGCATCGTACTACATTCATTTTTCCTTGATGAAAAAATGGGATAGAGGAGATTTTTCTAAACAGAACTTTTTGGACTATTATTATTGTTTGTTGGAAAATCCCAGACCAAAATATGTACTCGATCCGGAGTATCGGGCAATAAGAGAAGCTGGAGGCTTGCAGTTGTACGAGAAATCACAGCGATCAAATTTGTTTGTGCAAAATAGTAGACAATACGATGTGTTGTTACCGCAAAATAAATTTGAATAAACTTTTTAAACTTTTCCCAAAAGTAGAAAAAACCGAAGGTAAGTTAATTCAAATTTAAAGTTATGGATATGAATTTATTTTTTATTATGTCCTTCTAGACCAACAAAAGACTTAGTAAAATATCACTAAATCGTAGTTTTATACATAATTGTTATTATGTTTATCTATTTATTCGCTTTTATTTTTTTTTTTCAGAAAGCCGAAAAAGAGCTATTGCCAAAAAAATGGAAAACAAACTAAAAACTAACAACAAAATAGTCAAAAGAAAAGCTGCAGTGGTTGCATGCTACGATGGGTTCAACGTAGACTACACTAACATTAAAAAGTCCAATAATGGCTATAAAGCCATTATTGGAGTTTTCGAAAACGAATTCGAGGGAGAGGGAACCACAATTAGTGAAGCAAAGGAAATGGCTTCACTAAAAGTGATAATACATTATGAAAAAAGTAAGTTTTTATAAAATTTGTTCTTTTTTTTTTAAATTTTAAAAATCTATTTTGAATTTCAGAAGACGCATTGCCGCTGGCATGTTACTGTTTGAAAAAAATGACGGAAAAGTGGGAAGAAGAACTTTCCACAAAAACATCAAAAGAAAAAACTGAATAAAATTTGTGGGAAGTTCTTCTTCCCAATTTTCAGTCATTTTTTCTATATTTACAATATCAAAATATTTTGTCATTTCACATTTCAGTTTTTCAATATGAAAAACTGAAATTTTTTTTTATAATTAAAATAATTTATATTAATTAATATTGACATTAAATGTCATATTAAAATTATGTTCCTACTGTCAAGTTTAAAAACCCAAAGACACTAATTTTTTGATTAATTGAATTTTATTTTATTTTAAAACTTTTCGTACCTGTAACCGTGAACACAATTGCACATCAGTATTGATTTTTCCAAAAATTAAAAATAAATAGTAACAATTATTAAAACTTTTTGCTCATTGATATGTTTAAGCATATTTTTTGGCATATTGAATTTTTTGAAACACTTGTCGATTTTTTTTTTGTTATTTTAAATATTTGTTTATGCATATTAATTATTTCATAACTGATTCACACTATTAATTTGAATTTTAGACGTTCGATATTTATAAATTGTCGAAAAATTAAAACAAATTGTATTATTTTGTGTGGTGTTGTCTTGCTGCATTTTTTCAATAAATTTTTTAATAAACTAACAATTATTTTATTTTTTATCAGAAGAGCTAGATAAATAATTAAACTAATTGAGGATTATTTTTCAAAACGGCACTACTCCACTTTTGTTCGGAAGTCAATTTTTTATTTCATTGAAGACGTTTCAGTAATACACTACCGAAATTGATCCAATCTTTCGAAAAAGAATGAAACTTAAAATTGAGAGTAAATCAATAGTAAAACCATAGCAATTGTTGGACCATCAGGTGCAGGCAAAAGTACAATCGTACGCTTGCTATTCCGCTTCTATGATGTACAATCGGGTGCTATTTTAATTGATGGACAAAATATTAAATTAGTACAACAGCAAAGTTTGAGAAAATTAATAGGTAAGTAAAAATTAAAAGTACCACATAAAAAATACACAAAATAATAATACCATTCGGTAATATCATGCTATAAAGTTTGGCAATTAGCGCTGATTTCGAGATAGGCTCTCGATAAATAAGCGTCGGTGCAAAGAGAAAATCCGTGTGTTTCCATAAATAATACAAATGCAGAATGGTAGTTGAAGTATTAAATTGGCTTTCGTGATGAGATAAACCATAAATATTTGTACGCCAATGTAGCTGGAGAGGCATTGAAAGGACCAAAGATAACGTAGATGAGCTGTGAAAAGAGAAATGATTATTGTTTAGTACATGATTTTCTAAAATATCAAATTTCGTAAATTCTTAGAAAATCAGAAAATGTTGAAAACAAAACTTTATTTTGCCAGAGGTGAAAATTTAGATTTCGTTATTTTGCCAAAAACAAAAAAAAAAAAATCGAAAACTTAAATATGCAGTCTTAACTTATTAAGACTTTGACAAAAACCGAGTCTAATGCTTTTCATAAATTTTACTTTGCAAAGATTGTCGTTTTGGAATAACAATTTTTTTTCCCTCCAATTTATGTCTGAAAACATAATTAATAAGTTCCAATTTTTATGCCCTACACTGAGGGTATATTCACTTTGTCATTCCGTTTTTAACACATAGAAGGGGCGTGGCAGATATGAAACAGAATATATATTCTTGATCAGTTCAGCATTTGAAATTTTTACTAAAAACTTATGTAGATTTTGACGTTGCTTGCTTCAGTCTGAAAATAATTCTATATTTCTGTATAACATATAAAATGTTAAACGATTTCGGATTTCGTTTGAAACCGTTATAGCGGCGCATTATCTGCATTCTTGCAGAAGCGCAGATTAGCGACAGCGCTAGACTTTGTATATATATTTTTTCTATATAATAAAATGCGACGGTGACCAGCCGTCATTTCAGGTTTGTTTTTTGAATTGAAATTGTTTGTATTTCAGGTTTTGTTTGCAGCATTCTATTTAAATGAAAATAAAAAAATATATTAGTAAATTAAATATAATTTTGTGTATGATAATTTTACCTTTGAATGGCAGGTAGTAATGTTTGGGAATAACATATAAAGGCGTAATAAAGGCGTCATTTTTTAACAAATGAGTCTACTGTCGAAAATTCATCGGATTGTACTTACTTCAATGTGATTATGCACAAATCTGAGTATTGTACAGTTTTAATACGATGTTTTTGATTTTTACTGATTTTTAATGACATGACATATGTACAACATACGATAGTTCCAAGAACTAAAATATAATTTTATGTTATAGCCGGTGGACCTGAGCAGCAACAAAAAACAGGAACAAAAAGGAAACCAAAAAGCAATGAAGAAGATACAGTCGTTGTTAAAAAATGTCTTAACAATTGTATCAAAAGTAGTTGTAAGAAGGAGGAAATTTTAGACAAAATTCGAAAAGATGTGAAGGAAATGTCGTCCTTGATTGTGGAGGCATCGTACTACATTCATTTTTCCTTGATGAAAAAATGGGATAGAGGAGATTTTTCTAAACAGAACTTTTTGGACTATTATTATTGTTTGTTGGAAAATCCCAGACCAAAATATGTACTCGATCCGGAGTATCGGGCAATAAGAGAAGCTGGAGGCTTGCAGTTGTACGAGAAATCACAGCGATCAAATTTGTTTGTGCAAAATAGTAGACAATACGATGTGTTGTTACCGCAAAATAAATTTGAATAAACTTTTTAAACTTTTCCCAAAAGTAGAAAAAACCGAAGGTAAGTTAATTCAAATTTAAAGTTATGGATATGAATTTATTTTTTATTATGTCCTTCTAGACCAACAAAAGACTTAGTAAAATATCACTAAATCGTAGTTTTATACATAATTGTTATTATGTTTATCTATTTATTCGCTTTTATTTTTTTTTTTCAGAAAGCCGAAAAAGAGCTATTGCCAAAAAAATGGAAAACAAACTAAAAACTAACAACAAAATAGTCAAAAGAAAAGCTGCAGTGGTTGCATGCTACGATGGGTTCAACGTAGACTACACTAACATTAAAAAGTCCAATAATGGCTATAAAGCCATTATTGGAGTTTTCGAAAACGAATTCGAGGGAGAGGGAACCACAATTAGTGAAGCAAAGGAAATGGCTTCACTAAAAGTGATAATACATTATGAAAAAAGTAAGTTTTTATAAAATTTGTTCTTTTTTTTTTAAATTTTAAAAATCTATTTTGAATTTCAGAAGACGCATTGCCGCTGGCATGTTACTGTTTGAAAAAAATGACGGAAAAGTGGGAAGAAGAACTTTCCACAAAAACATCAAAAGAAAAAACTGAATAAAATTTGTGGGAAGTTCTTCTTCCCAATTTTCAGTCATTTTTTCTATATTTACAATATCAAAATATTTTGTCATTTCACATTTCAGTTTTTCAATATGAAAAACTGAAATTTTTTTTTATAATTAAAATAATTTATATTAATTAATATTGACATTAAATGTCATATTAAAATTATGTTCCTACTGTCAAGTTTAAAAACCCAAAGACACTAATTTTTTGATTAATTGAATTTTATTTTATTTTAAAACTTTTCGTACCTGTAACCGTGAACACAATTGCACATCAGTATTGATTTTTCCAAAAATTAAAAATAAATAGTAACAATTATTAAAACTTTTTGCTCATTGATATGTTTAAGCATATTTTTTGGCATATTGAATTTTTTGAAACACTTGTCGATTTTTTTTTTGTTATTTTAAATATTTGTTTATGCATATTAATTATTTCATAACTGATTCACACTATTAATTTGAATTTTAGACGTTCGATATTTATAAATTGTCGAAAAATTAAAACAAATTGTATTATTTTGTGTGGTGTTGTCTTGCTGCATTTTTTCAATAAATTTTTTAATAAACTAACAATTATTTTATTTTTTATCAGAAGAGCTAGATAAATAATTAAACTAATTGAGGATTATTTTTCAAAACGGCACTACTCCACTTTTGTTCGGAAGTCAATTTTTTATTTCATTGAAGACGTTTCAGTAATACACTACCGAAATTGATCCAATCTTTCGAAAAAGAATGAAACTTAAAATTGAGAGTAAATCAATAGTAAAACCATAGCAATTGTTGGACCATCAGGTGCAGGCAAAAGTACAATCGTACGCTTGCTATTCCGCTTCTATGATGTACAATCGGGTGCTATTTTAATTGATGGACAAAATATTAAATTAGTACAACAGCAAAGTTTGAGAAAATTAATAGGTAAGTAAAAATTAAAAGTACCACATAAAAAATACACAAAATAATAATACCATTCGGTAATATCATGCTATAAAGTTTGGCAATTAGCGCTGATTTCGAGATAGGCTCTCGATAAATAAGCGTCGGTGCAAAGAGAAAATCCGTGTGTTTCCATAAATAATACAAATGCAGAATGGTAGTTGAAGTATTAAATTGGCTTTCGTGATGAGATAAACCATAAATATTTGTACGCCAATGTAGCTGGAGAGGCATTGAAAGGACCAAAGATAACGTAGATGAGCTGTGAAAAGAGAAATGATTATTGTTTAGTACATGATTTTCTAAAATATCAAATTTCGTAAATTCTTAGAAAATCAGAAAATGTTGAAAACAAAACTTTATTTTGCCAGAGGTGAAAATTTAGATTTCGTTATTTTGCCAAAAACAAAAAAAAAAAAATCGAAAACTTAAATATGCAGTCTTAACTTATTAAGACTTTGACAAAAACCGAGTCTAAAGTTATCAAGAACTTAAAAAATGCATCTTCTGTATTATCGTTTCAAGTCGACACCTTCCTTGAGTTAAGCTTATATGTTTGAAATCTGCAACATATGGCAGCACTAAAATAAATGTTTTGAATCAGAAACAGAAATTTGAGCAAAACTGACGAACATGATCGCTAGTGTGTACCGCCTTTAAACGTACGACTTTTTTTCTCATACATATTAGCCCAGTGTAGATTGCCACCGAGCAATTAAAGTTTGTACTTTTTTCTCGAAAACTTGTACTTACAAAAAAATGCTTTAAGATTTTCGTGATATGTTTTATAAACTTTTTAAGGAGAAGATAACACCCACTGAAGAAAAATATTTTGTGTCCGCAGATACTGCAAAGATTTTCAGTGTATTTTTTTTTTTCTCACTATACATAAATATATAAACAACAATATGTCCGTTATGAACATTTCAATAAAAACTTCTATCTGTGAAGTGCACCCACTGAAAGACTGAATGTAAAAAACAAAAATATATTTTACAAACATGTTTCAACATTTTTATTACTTTACTTGTATATATAATTAAATTTTTTTCAATATTAAGTGTGAAAAATAATATCCCTTTTCTTACTCACAAATACAGACTCTTTCCACGACCTTACAGGTTCTAAACGTCGAAGCTCAAATCGAATGTTCTTGTCAATTTCTGAAACTATTTTATTAAACTCTTTCTTTCAAGTATCCCACAAAAAGAACTCAGATGCCATCAAATTAAGCGAACGTGGAATCTAAATTATTCGTTCACCAAAAATTTCTTGCAGACGATCCGTCGTTACCCTGGCAGTGTCCGTAGCAACGCAGTTGGAGCCATATTTCCTGATTATCTTCGACCTCTGTTGATAGGTAAAAACAAATTCAATTTATATAGGGATCTGTTGCTTTTTTCCGGCTGACTCGTTTCTGAATCACTTTCAAAGGTATAGGGGCTGATATCTCATACACCCTTAAAGCTGCACCAAGCGGTTCAACAATCAATGCTGATATAATTTCCTGAAATCCTGAGCACTCCAAAGTCTGCAATTATCATTTTATCGAAGATTCACTGACATTAAAGTGTTGCCGGTAATATTTCTTAGTTTGAATAATTGATCTTTCACTAAAATAGGAATACTAAATGAGTTTTATTCGTTGCTGAATATCATACGTAGGCCACGTAAAAAATGGGGTGACTTCCGAAACATAAAATAAAAAGTTTCGATGTGGTAATTCAACAGAATCGATATACATCAGTTGCTCAAAATGTTTGCTTTTCATAAATTTTACTTTGCAAAGATTGTCGTTTTGGAATAACAATTTTTTTTCCCTCCAATTTATGTCTGAAAACATAATTAATAAGTTCCAATTTTTATGCCCTACACTGAGGGTATATTCACTTTGTCATTCCGTTTTTAACACATAGAAGGGGCGTGGCAGATATGAAACAGAATATATATTCTTGATCAGTTCAGCATTTGAAATTTTTACTAAAAACTTATGTAGATTTTGACGTTGCTTGCTTCAGTCTGAAAATAATTCTATATTTCTGTATAACATATAAAATGTTAAACGATTTCGGATTTCGTTTGAAACCGTTATAGCGGCGCATTATCTGCATTCTTGCAGAAGCGCAGATTAGCGACAGCGCTAGACTTTGTATATATATTTTTTCTATATAATAAAATGCGACGGTGACCAGCCGTCATTTCAGGTTTGTTTTTTGAATTGAAATTGTTTGTATTTCAGGTTTTGTTTGCAGCATTCTATTTAAATGAAAATAAAAAAATATATTAGTAAATTAAATATAATTTTGTGTATGATAATTTTACCTTTGAATGGCAGGTAGTAATGTTTGGGAATAACATATAAAGGCGTAATAAAGGCGTCATTTTTTAACAAATGAGTCTACTGTCGAAAATTCATCGGATTGTACTTACTTCAATGTGATTATGCACAAATCTGAGTATTGTACAGTTTTAATACGATGTTTTTGATTTTTACTGATTTTTAATGACATGACATATGTACAACATACGATAGTTCCAAGAACTAAAATATAATTTTATGTTATAGCCGGTGGACCTGAGCAGCAACAAAAAACAGGAACAAAAAGGAAACCAAAAAGCAATGAAGAAGATACAGTCGTTGTTAAAAAATGTCTTAACAATTGTATCAAAAGTAGTTGTAAGAAGGAGGAAATTTTAGACAAAATTCGAAAAGATGTGAAGGAAATGTCGTCCTTGATTGTGGAGGCATCGTACTACATTCATTTTTCCTTGATGAAAAAATGGGATAGAGGAGATTTTTCTAAACAGAACTTTTTGGACTATTATTATTGTTTGTTGGAAAATCCCAGACCAAAATATGTACTCGATCCGGAGTATCGGGCAATAAGAGAAGCTGGAGGCTTGCAGTTGTACGAGAAATCACAGCGATCAAATTTGTTTGTGCAAAATAGTAGACAATACGATGTGTTGTTACCGCAAAATAAATTTGAATAAACTTTTTAAACTTTTCCCAAAAGTAGAAAAAACCGAAGGTAAGTTAATTCAAATTTAAAGTTATGGATATGAATTTATTTTTTATTATGTCCTTCTAGACCAACAAAAGACTTAGTAAAATATCACTAAATCGTAGTTTTATACATAATTGTTATTATGTTTATCTATTTATTCGCTTTTATTTTTTTTTTTCAGAAAGCCGAAAAAGAGCTATTGCCAAAAAAATGGAAAACAAACTAAAAACTAACAACAAAATAGTCAAAAGAAAAGCTGCAGTGGTTGCATGCTACGATGGGTTCAACGTAGACTACACTAACATTAAAAAGTCCAATAATGGCTATAAAGCCATTATTGGAGTTTTCGAAAACGAATTCGAGGGAGAGGGAACCACAATTAGTGAAGCAAAGGAAATGGCTTCACTAAAAGTGATAATACATTATGAAAAAAGTAAGTTTTTATAAAATTTGTTCTTTTTTTTTTAAATTTTAAAAATCTATTTTGAATTTCAGAAGACGCATTGCCGCTGGCATGTTACTGTTTGAAAAAAATGACGGAAAAGTGGGAAGAAGAACTTTCCACAAAAACATCAAAAGAAAAAACTGAATAAAATTTGTGGGAAGTTCTTCTTCCCAATTTTCAGTCATTTTTTCTATATTTACAATATCAAAATATTTTGTCATTTCACATTTCAGTTTTTCAATATGAAAAACTGAAATTTTTTTTTATAATTAAAATAATTTATATTAATTAATATTGACATTAAATGTCATATTAAAATTATGTTCCTACTGTCAAGTTTAAAAACCCAAAGACACTAATTTTTTGATTAATTGAATTTTATTTTATTTTAAAACTTTTCGTACCTGTAACCGTGAACACAATTGCACATCAGTATTGATTTTTCCAAAAATTAAAAATAAATAGTAACAATTATTAAAACTTTTTGCTCATTGATATGTTTAAGCATATTTTTTGGCATATTGAATTTTTTGAAACACTTGTCGATTTTTTTTTTGTTATTTTAAATATTTGTTTATGCATATTAATTATTTCATAACTGATTCACACTATTAATTTGAATTTTAGACGTTCGATATTTATAAATTGTCGAAAAATTAAAACAAATTGTATTATTTTGTGTGGTGTTGTCTTGCTGCATTTTTTCAATAAATTTTTTAATAAACTAACAATTATTTTATTTTTTATCAGAAGAGCTAGATAAATAATTAAACTAATTGAGGATTATTTTTCAAAACGGCACTACTCCACTTTTGTTCGGAAGTCAATTTTTTATTTCATTGAAGACGTTTCAGTAATACACTACCGAAATTGATCCAATCTTTCGAAAAAGAATGAAACTTAAAATTGAGAGTAAATCAATAGTAAAACCATAGCAATTGTTGGACCATCAGGTGCAGGCAAAAGTACAATCGTACGCTTGCTATTCCGCTTCTATGATGTACAATCGGGTGCTATTTTAATTGATGGACAAAATATTAAATTAGTACAACAGCAAAGTTTGAGAAAATTAATAGGTAAGTAAAAATTAAAAGTACCACATAAAAAATACACAAAATAATAATACCATTCGGTAATATCATGCTATAAAGTTTGGCAATTAGCGCTGATTTCGAGATAGGCTCTCGATAAATAAGCGTCGGTGCAAAGAGAAAATCCGTGTGTTTCCATAAATAATACAAATGCAGAATGGTAGTTGAAGTATTAAATTGGCTTTCGTGATGAGATAAACCATAAATATTTGTACGCCAATGTAGCTGGAGAGGCATTGAAAGGACCAAAGATAACGTAGATGAGCTGTGAAAAGAGAAATGATTATTGTTTAGTACATGATTTTCTAAAATATCAAATTTCGTAAATTCTTAGAAAATCAGAAAATGTTGAAAACAAAACTTTATTTTGCCAGAGGTGAAAATTTAGATTTCGTTATTTTGCCAAAAACAAAAAAAAAAAAATCGAAAACTTAAATATGCAGTCTTAACTTATTAAGACTTTGACAAAAACCGAGTCTAAAGTTATCAAGAACTTAAAAAATGCATCTTCTGTATTATCGTTTCAAGTCGACACCTTCCTTGAGTTAAGCTTATATGTTTGAAATCTGCAACATATGGCAGCACTAAAATAAATGTTTTGAATCAGAAACAGAAATTTGAGCAAAACTGACGAACATGATCGCTAGTGTGTACCGCCTTTAAACGTACGACTTTTTTTCTCATACATATTAGCCCAGTGTAGATTGCCACCGAGCAATTAAAGTTTGTACTTTTTTCTCGAAAACTTGTACTTACAAAAAAATGCTTTAAGATTTTCGTGATATGTTTTATAAACTTTTTAAGGAGAAGATAACACCCACTGAAGAAAAATATTTTGTGTCCGCAGATACTGCAAAGATTTTCAGTGTATTTTTTTTTTTCTCACTATACATAAATATATAAACAACAATATGTCCGTTATGAACATTTCAATAAAAACTTCTATCTGTGAAGTGCACCCACTGAAAGACTGAATGTAAAAAACAAAAATATATTTTACAAACATGTTTCAACATTTTTATTACTTTACTTGTATATATAATTAAATTTTTTTCAATATTAAGTGTGAAAAATAATATCCCTTTTCTTACTCACAAATACAGACTCTTTCCACGACCTTACAGGTTCTAAACGTCGAAGCTCAAATCGAATGTTCTTGTCAATTTCTGAAACTATTTTATTAAACTCTTTCTTTCAAGTATCCCACAAAAAGAACTCAGATGCCATCAAATTAAGCGAACGTGGAATCTAAATTATTCGTTCACCAAAAATTTCTTGCAGACGATCCGTCGTTACCCTGGCAGTGTCCGTAGCAACGCAGTTGGAGCCATATTTCCTGATTATCTTCGACCTCTGTTGATAAGTAAAAACAAATTCAATTTATATAGGGATCTGTTGCTTTTTTCCGGCTGACTCGTTTCTGAATCACTTTCAAAGGTATAGGGGCTGATATCTCATACACCCTTAAAGCTGCACCAAGCGGTTCAACAATCAATGCTGATATAATTTCCTGAAATCCTGAGCACTCCAAAGTCTGCAATTATCATTTTATCGAAGATTCACTGACATTAAAGTGTTGCCGGTAATATTTCTTAGTTTGAATAATTGATCTTTCACTAAAATAGGAATACTAAATGAGTTTTATTCGTTGCTGAATATCATACGTAGGCCACGTAAAAAATGGGGTGACTTCCGAAACATAAAATAAAAAGTTTCGATGTGGTAATTCAACAGAATCGATATACATCAGTTGCTCAAAATGTTTGCTTTTCATAAATTTTACTTTGCAAAGATTGTCGTTTTGGAATAACAATTTTTTTTCCCTCCAATTTATGTCTGAAAACATAATTAATAAGTTCCAATTTTTATGCCCTACACTGAGGGTATATTCACTTTGTCATTCCGTTTTTAACACATAGAAGGGGCGTGGCAGATATGAAACAGAATATATATTCTTGATCAGTTCAGCATTTGAAATTTTTACTAAAAACTTATGTAGATTTTGACGTTGCTTGCTTCAGTCTGTATAAATATTTTTATATTAACGTAATTCAAAACACAATTGAAATTAATTAAAAGCTTCAGCGATTTCAACACAATAATTTACAAAAAAATTTCAAAATATTTATTTAAATTATTTATATTCAATTTACGTTCTAGGTATGTTTGTTAGCATAAGTTAAAATTAAACTAAATTTAATTTTAAGTTAGTAAGGTTTAGTTTATTTATTTTTCATAGCATAAAAAGTATATAATACACAATATTTTAGATTTTTATTAAAACAAAAATTTTTAACATATACAAAAACGAAAATATCTATAATTTAAGCATGAGTGCACACTTGTTTGGTTGCAGTCCAAACAATTGCAGAATCTATCGGCAATATATTTTAAATAGTATGCATTAGAGATTGGCAATATTATTTTTATAAAAAAGGCGTTCTATTGAAAACTTTTATGAAAAAAAAAAAAAAAAATTCTTTCATAATTTTTTATCATTTCTGCTCATAAAACAGCATAAAATTATTTTCGGAACTTGAAAAATATTTAGGTTGTTGAATTTTTTTTGCACGTCAAAAATTAAAAAAATAAAAATCGAAGACTGCGACCAAAAAAGTGTGCACTTGTTTGCGGAATCACCGTACTTTAACTTTGATTTGGTGTACAGTCAAAATTAATGAACACTTAGAGGCAGATTTTCAAAGCGTTTTTAAACTAAGTACGCTTTAATCTAGTAAAATTTGAGTAAGCAAACTCCGCTTAAAGTTCTAATAAAAGCTAACCCCTAATATTAAGTGATTTTGTAATAAGTTTATATCATAGGCCCCTATTGCGGTTGTCGATTTGCGTTAAAATCGATAGCCATCGATTTAATAGAAACGATGCCATTTTCATATTACGAAACTCAATAGAAAAAATTGCGTCATTGTGACTTGAAATATTATTATTTTTCTTGAGACAGCCGTTTAGTTTTATTCAGTTTGAAATATTTTGTGTAAAAAATTTCAGAAATAAAGAAATATCTACTAAAATAAAAAAAATCTTATCTATCAAAACAAAATGATAGAACAGTCAGCGATTGTGATCGATAAACACAATACCAAACAAAATCGCTAATAGAAAAACAGCGTTTATCTATTATAAATCGACAACCGCAATAGGGGCCATAATGATGTTTTTTTTTTATAAGTTATTTATCCTCTAAAATAACAATCAAAATGCGTTTTGGAAATAAAAACTCTAATACTTAAACTATAAACATACATACTATGTATACTAATTTTAAATTTGTACGTATCTATGTATGTTAAGTTTTTAGTTAATGATACTTTTTATCTACTTTAAAACATATTTATTTAAATGCTTTTATTTACAACTTTGTGACAATTTTTTGGGATAGATTATTTATTATTTGTACATTATATTTTAAGCTTTTTATATAAATAAATACGATTTATTAGGAGTTGAGTATTTTATAAACATAATTTTTTTTAAAACTATAAAAAAAAGACTTCAGTCTTTTCTTTGAAAAGGTTTTAAAGTCATTGATTAAATGCTTTTTGAAATTAATATATAAATTATTCTTTTTAGCATACACAGTCATCTTAAGCTAATTTTTTTTATTAAATTTATTTAATACTTTATATTTGACAATGAAAAACCAATGTTATAGGGAAAAGGCCTAGAAATATGAATCGATATTGTCGGACAATCCGATTAAAACTGTTTTAAAGAACTCAACAAATTTATTAAAGAGCGGATACGTGACAGTAATTTAAGCTTTGAGGGTAGAAATAAAGTTTATGTACGAGTATTTGGGGCATTCTTTGCAAAATTAAGCTACTCCAAAAATTGAAACAATAAAAATTATTGTAATTGAATTCATTTTCAATTTGTATTCTCAGGAATTATTTCAAATTTATTTTTTTTCTGAACATTTTTTTTTTGAATGGTTTAGAACGGTATGTAAACACTTTTAAGGTGATGCCTTATATGTTTATGTTTGTTTAATTCTCTTTTGATTTTACTTACTTGCTTATTTTTTATTTTAAATAGTCATGGATTTTTGTAATCGGGAAAAAGTACATGTTAAATCGAATATTTCGATTTTTTTCTTCCTAATAAGCCAGTGTTTAAATAAAACGCACATACGGCTTGAAAATGAGGCCGAGCACAATACTTTTAAAAGCTGCAATTATTGGACTGGTGCAAAAATTACCCATATATATTTAAATTCTGTACTAATTAAAAGCTAAAATATATTTTCTACAAAATAACATGCCGCTAAATAGTTAACTATTTAACGATGTTACTTTAATACCGCTAACTTGTGAAATTGTAACTCCGCACAGCACGTCCTGGTGTTACAAGTTCAACTTTAATATTCGCTGTTGCTGTTACTTTCGTTGTATTCGTATCAGAATGATGTGTTTCTACTGTGACTTCCGGTTGCACAACAATGCTTTGCAACTCCGGTGGAAAGTTATTGGCGTTGCTGCCATTTTTATTCGAAGAATGATGATGATGATGATGTTGCTGATGCTGCTGCTGTTGTGGATTTTGATGATATTGTGGCGGTGGTGCTTGTGAATATGTTGGTTGTTGTTGCTGTTGTTGTTGTTGGTGATGAT
This sequence comes from Tricholauxania praeusta, assembly GCA_949775025.1. Classification (NCBI taxonomy): domain Eukaryota; kingdom Metazoa; phylum Arthropoda; class Insecta; order Diptera; family Lauxaniidae; genus Tricholauxania; species Tricholauxania praeusta. The sequence continues at coordinate 109,826,125 of OX459031.1, read as the reverse complement.
GATAATTATTCACATTAATGTTATTCATATGATTAATATTACTGCTGTTACTACTGCCACTACCACTTCCACAACTTCCACCCATTCCGTTTGTAATGCCTCCTCCACCACCACCACCACCATTGCCGCCCCATTCATTTGCGCTCATTTGTATTGATGATGATGATGACTTCCATGATGGTGGTTCTTCTGTAATTGTTGTCAAAGATGGATCATTGATATTGATATCTTTATGATGATAATGTGATTTGCTGTGACATCCACGTGAACGTGAACCACCATTTACTATGACGGTTTTATTTGCGCGTTTGTTACGTGCAACAATGGGGGATGGTGTTGAAATGCGATCCGGATGTTCAAGTGGTACTAATTCAGCTTCGGGCCCAACCATGCTCAATATGATGGGAAATATGATAAGACTATTAATGGCACCGACACACAGTACGACAAGCAAAAGCCAGAAAAAGTGACGTATAACAAATTCAAAGGGTGAAGTGGAGAGCATAAAGACAGCCAAAGCGGATGTGAGTATTCCATGTATGAGCGGTCCTAGTGAAACTTGCATTGAGAGGAGTATACGACGCTCGCGATTACCAACTGATGTCATAAAACCCTGTAAAAAGAGAAATAATTTTTCAATAAATTGCTTCAGTTATTATGATAAGAGATGAAATTATTGCTAATATTTGGAGTGGTACGAGTTTGAAAACGTAAGCACCGTTTTTGCAACAACCAAGCTGAAACAACAGATTATAAACATTTAAGTTTTAAAAAATTTATTTTCAAAAAAGTTGAGTATTTAATAATTGGACTCAAAAATCTTTTGAAACGGAATAACTCAAAAACTGTGGCGTATAGAATAAAGAAATTCATATCTTTCTTGTTTAAAATTTTTTTGATTTAATAAAAAGGAATAACTTTAAATAAATTTGTTTAATAATAATTTTTTTTTTATTCATAAAATTAGTATTTTTTTATTTATGAAAATGTTCCTTAAAAAATTAGTTTTTTTTTATTGTAACCTTTCCAAAATATAAATTTCACACCAGCGGATTTACTTAAAAGCTGACTAGGCCTTGGCCTAAATCAGCAAATTTTAGGGGACGTAAAATTTTCGATCTAGGGGGAGTAAAATTTCCAATCGATAACATTTTTCGAGCTTGGTAAATTAACAGTTCAAATGTGAGGAATTTTTAGTCCTCATCAATTTGAAAACGTTTAGAAAAATAGCTTCTCACAAAAACAAAAGTGAATGATTCTTTCACAAAAAACGGCCACATTTACTTATTTGTCTGCAGCAGCAAATCTTTAAATTCGCTTCTGTCTGGTGGATCTTTGGGGAACTTAATTCTAATGGCTTGAATAATAAGATGCTTTGCATATTAAAACCATACGTAAGAATTTTTCGAGTTTCGACCATGTTGCCTACAATTTTTGAACTAATTTTTTCAATTTCAATACAAAAATCATAAAAGTTACTTACCAAAGATATATGAACGGTGAAGCAAACGATAAGACCAACACTTAAAATTAAAATAACTGCAGGTATCGCTGACAGCTTGATACCTAATAAAGTCATGGCTCCAAAGATTTGCGCCAATGAAGCAATCACGTTAATAATCACTAACAAAGCTGCCCAAACTGATAACAGAAGGATGGAGACAAGCACAAAAGCAGCAATAATTGAGCAACATAGAATTAGTGTCAGTGATGAGCGCAAGGTCATATATTGTTCCCAGAAAATGAATGGTATCCCTAAAAATATAATTAAATGTTAATAAGTGTTCAATTTGGTGTGTCAGCATTGCTCTCACCTGAGGGATAATTTGGCAAGCCACGCGTTTCAAATCGCACACTCAAATCTCTTATGTGTCCAATTAGTGTTTTTATCTCCGATGTGTCTGTTAAGCCATGCAAATAGAATGGTAATTGTGCATAGACCAAAGGTAAGCTTTTTGGAATTTTCAAGTCGTATTCAGTTGGCACATGGTAATATTGACGTGGTTCTGGATGAAGTTTACCCTAAAACAAAGAGGAGAGAAAATTTTTAACACATTAGGGGTATAAGCATTTAAATAAAATATTTACCTGTGAAGCGCCATATGCGAACACATCATTTGTTGCCCATGCCGAAAGATAATTGTAAAAAGCCTTCGAATTAATAATGCCTTCATTGTTTACCAGACGATTTTGCGTAACCAAGCTCTTATCGATTGGATTGTCAACATAACCAGTTTGCACAAGCAGTTTGTACGCCAAAATTGCATCGCTGCTGGCATTTGCAGACCAACCTTCCTGATTGAGCCGTCCATCTTTATATTCACGATCAAATATACGTTGCAGATTGCGTAACCAATCGCGAAAGAGCGAAAGCCAAAAATCGGGCAGACCACCATTATCATTTTTAATAACGTGTGGTACACGCACAAAAGCCTCATGGTACTCATGCAACAATCGTTGATTTGTTGGATATTCAAAGTTGCCCTGGGTCACAGCATACATGCTGTAGAAGCCAAACATAGATGTTTGAGCATTAAGGAATTTATACTCATTGGTCTCTTTCGGCACTAGATCAATAAGATCCAAACCATCCTGTAAACGTGTCGAGGCATATAGGCTAAAAATGACTGTACCTACAAAAGTAATGACTGCAAGGAACTTGGTCCAGCTGCGCATTAGTAAAGGCGTATAATACTTAAAGGCAAATTTTGAGAGCGAGAACGAGGGTATACGTGACTTCTCTGAACATGACAGTAACGCTTCGGCTTGGTGCGCGTTAGCTCCGTTAGCCAAAGTAGAGTTACTCGCAGCTCCGACTGCTGTACGGTTGTTGCAATTCTTCACAGCATAAGAGCTATGACTGCGATTGTCACAACGCCCATTATTATTTAGCGTAGCTACCGGTTTTTCTTTCCATATGGGGAAACAGCAACAAAAGATATCCGCACGTCCAGCGGTGCGCCGACGCAAGTCCAAAGAGATCATTGCAGGAAAAACCAGTAAGGCGGCGGCCAAATTAAAACACATAACTATAGCTGCCTGCAAGCAGAACACTTTCAAAGCCGGCACTGGTATAAAAACGGCTGCAAAAAATGAACCTGCCGTAGTACAAGCACTGAAGAGAATACTGGGGCCGACCTTCTTTAAGATATACTTGGTCTGCTCTTTGCGATTACTTTCAGCATAAGCGGCAGTTAGCATAAAGATATGATCAACCCCTAAGCCAAGTGCTAAGAACGGCACTACTTGTGTACTCGCCGCATTAAATACGATTCCCAACAGCGCACACAAGCCCAAACCGGCAGCTGTGGAGAAACAAATAAGCAGCACACCAGCAACTCCAACGGTACTTTGCCCACGCACTGGATCCTTCCACCGTATGAGCGTACAGAAGGCGTACAAAACGGTAGCCACCACACCAATAACAATGCTAATTGGACTGGGATTTGAGAATTTAGCCAGTATATCATCCAATGAAGCGGAGGAAAATACATAGATGTCATAGTTGTTCGAAATGCGTGAGTTTCGTAGTAAATTATCAACAACTTTAGAGAAGTTTTTCTGCCAGGCATTTAAAACTTCTGCGGCCTTTTCCTGCGTCCAGCCAATATGATGAACCTTGTAGTTTTCATTCCATACATCGTACATTTCTTTTTCGGTCATTAGCTGTACAACTGTCTGCAGGCCCTTTGCTTTCTTAAGATGACCGGTACGATTGCGCTGCACACCGCCTACAATTAGCTCCTCAGGCCAATGCATATACTTTGCCGCATAGCCGTAACAGCCACCGGTGAGTATTGAACCAACATCTGGGGGCTGTTGACTTAATTTGTTTGGTGCCGTTTCGGGACAATTGACATCTTTTGGATTCAGACAGGGTTTTTCGGTGTAGCCCGAGGTAATAACGGCACGTTTCATATACTGTTCGACGGTATCAAAATCAAAGGTGATCTTTTGATCGCTCATTTGTTGCTTCATTGATTGTACTAAACTTAATGGATTCAGCGTGCTCCACATTATGCGTTTGTCTATACCACTGTAAAATGCCAAATCGAATAATAAAATAACTTTATGTGGAATACAAGAGAAGAAAAGTATTGCTACTTACGGTATTTGAACAGGAAACTCAGGACCCAAAAGCTGGCTGCCTTCCCAAAAACAATCTAGCGGTGTAATTATCGAACATGGTATGAGATGCTTAAATATTTGCTCAATGAAATAATGTCCTTCAAAACTAGGCGTAGTCGGTGAATTACATATATCTCGCAGTCCCCATTCCGTATCGAACATATGCACTTTTACCGCTGTGGCTTTCTTAAGCACTTCCAGGTGAGCGAGTAAAGCTTGCGGGTGTAGTACAGATGCATTAGGATCATGCGCTGTCTGTATGATCAATTGATGCGTGGACGATTCATCCTCGCCAATTGTTTTTTGTGTGTACGCTAGCTCCGACTCGAGACGTCCACCCTCTTGTATCCAAAGCTGGTGTACCTTCGAATGGATTTGTGCACTTTTAAGCCCAACGCAGAAGGTACTCAACACCAATATGGCGACGAATAACACTTTGCCGGCATGTTTTTGTACTGAACTACCGAGAGATTCGAGGTGGGATTGAAATACTGATCGCATGTAAATCGCTGTTCGACTGCCACGTGCTTTACCCTGAAAAGAAAGAAAACAAAAAAAAGTTAAATTTAAATCAATATTTTTAAAGAGGCAGTTTAAGATACTTAGTTGGGTTTACTAGCTGAATTGTTGGAATGCTAATCGAGACAAGATTTAAGGTATATGTCTAGTAGAGCAGGTGTTGCTGCTCAGTCTCTACAACTTCACTCGGGATATATGCTTGTACTAATAATAAATCGGGCTGCGATTATTTTAGAGAAGATCGGTTGGCACTCTTTGAGCGATCGAGATGTTTTCTTTTTCATTCATAATATCAAGCTTTAAGCGCTGAAATTTGAAGACGGTCCGATGGAAATGGCCGCATTGGAAGAAGGTTTGAGCATTTTAGTATCTTATTCATGTACATATTTGTCATAGCAAATGTTATCATGTATGTTTAGGTTCTTGATTGATTTTCTTATGTTCTAGCTTCGATAATCATTAATTATTCGCAAGGAGTGTTTGATCCTCTAAGGCATATTGTGCCTTTATTGAAAAACTTATAATCTAACTATATTCCGGAAGACTCAGGATACATAACTCAACATCTACTAATGTATATATGGTATTTATTGTTCGATTTTCTGGAAACGGAAGTTAGTGATTTCCCGACAGCCTAGAATAAGTGCACAGTTCTCAAGGATATGTGCACACAACTCTTAGTTCTGCAAAAAATATCAGCAGCTATCCTTAGTTAAACCTATTTTTGATAGATATTCATTAGGTTTTGCCATGAACTGTTAGTTCGCCTACAACTATTCCTAAGATCATTCTCGAGAGTTTAATGCAAGTTTCAAACCATACTAATCCAATTGCTTATATTTCTTTAAGCCATAAATTTACCTCTAAAAAATACGTAAATTCCTCTACCTTATCTATCGTAATAGAAATAAAAAATTCAAAACTTAAGCGTTTATAAATAGAGACATCAAAATTGTATGACAACAAAAATGAAGATTTCAAGAAGAAATAAGCAAACGAACTGATATTTAAGAGCCGATCTAACTTTATAAAAGAAAGAAAAAAACTAATCCCCCACATACATTTCACCCATAAAATTCTATTATCAAACGGAAAAAATCCCATAAAAGCTAAAAAACATAAAATAAAAATACGTAAGCGATACCGACCATGATCTTAAGAGCGCATGCGCCGCCACCACCAACACCGCGACAGCTTTAACTTTTTATTTATTATTTTTCTCTGAACAAAAAGTGGAAACTATAAGAAATAACAAAGAGAGTACCCCAGTCACAATAGCACAATCAATGAAAATTTGTAATTGAAAGTTGAGCTTCAGAATGAAAATATGTCAGAGTGGTAATGCATGCCACAGAATTTAGAGATCTCCGCAAGTTAGCTCGCAAGATGACAGGCAACGGAATTTAGAAAAAGCCATCCAATCAAGAGCAAAAACGGAAAATTATATAATTACTGTAAGCGACTAGCTAAACCGTTGAAAAGAAAATTTTTTGGAGACCTCTGCAAGATCATGCTCGCCATCGTTAACAGCGATCACAAAACTTAAAACATCCTTTAAAACAACAAGGCATCGGGGTCGTAGATCGCATATTAACCGAAATGTCGTAAGAAAAAAGGACGGGCAACATGGAGTTGTCAATTCCATCCAAGGCCCACAATTCGATGTCTTGTTCTCATCTAAATATGGAAGGAACATAGCATAGCAAAGCTGAAACTCCAAAGGACCCAAAATCGTTGGAAAGATATAATTTTAGAAATGTAGAAGCTACAAAGAGACTGATGCTGTAAACCATGTTGCATAGGATCTAGATTGTCATAGATTGTTGAAATAATATCCTTTTTGGGACATAATATGAGGGTAGTTTGATTTAGTCAGTGTCTTTTTGTATAAAAGATTTTTTTTTTCGGCAAAGAAGCGTTTTATTTTAGTTTACTTTTAGGTGGATACGTTTAGTCAAATCAATATCGCATCTGTCCAAAAGCTCTGAATAATATTCGTCGGTGATCGTTTTACACTTTTTAAGGTAATCGATGTAAATGACACCGCGTGCATCTCAAAAAACTGTGACCATGACTTTGTTGGCCGACAGATCTACCTTAGCCTTCTGTGGTGCACGTTCACCCGAAAAAACCCACTGTCTTAATTGTTCATTGATCTCTGGTGTTTTGTAATGGAGTCATGTTTCGTTCACGGTAACGAATCGGCGCAAAAACTCGTACGGATTACGTTGAGATGCTTACAGCCTCTGCCACCTCACGCACTTTCATTCTCCAATCGTTCAATATCATTCCATGGATTTTATCGACAATTTCTAGCGTGACGGCCTATTTTGGGAAAACTGGACATTCGACGTCATTTGTGATGGTATGATCACAACGGAACTCAGTAAACCACTTCTTTACCATTGAAATTGATGGTGCAGAGTCCCAATAGTATTAATCAAGCCTTTCCTTGGTTTGTCCGATTTGTCTTTTATCATATCCTTTTCTGGACCGTATTGCAGTGATTCATTTCCTCTAAAATGAAAAGCCTTTTTTCCAATTGGGATGGAAGTATAACACAAAACTTCTCAAATACCAAAAAAGTTTTAAAGCATTCCTTACTTAACCACATGCATTGATCATATACTTTAATCTACAACTTTATATCTATTATGAAACTCTCGCTCACTCACTTACTGACTAGTTTGTGGAGGAGCCATGAGCTATTCATAGCTTCATGCGCTTCCTAGACGTTTTATAGTAACCATAGTACGAGCATAATAATGATAGACATTAGAGTGCGCGCAGTGAGGGACGACATATAACCGCGCAGCTGAAGTGCGCTTAAATGTCAGTGGTTTATGCCTACCGTTAAAAAAGACAAAGGAATAGAGAAATAAAAAATAAAGCCTAGTCAGAAGCAGCCTAGAATATGTATGTAGCTGGGCTTTAATTTATGTCTTAAAGTTTCATGGTTTCATCGCGCAGAGTGTAAGAGATCCTACTCAAGGTACAAACAGACATGCGCACTACTCTTCACATAAAATTGGTAGTGCAGTTGTTGTCAGTCAGTGAGAGGTGGTCATGAACGTGGTAGAGCTATTAAGAGCATAGAAGGAGGGTTTTGACATTTTTAATGGGTAATATTTTAGCAATTGTGTTGGAAATGAAAATTATGATAACGCACGGTGGTCAAGAATGGCATTATTATTATTATAAAGAACACAGGGAGTAGAGGTATCCTCAATTTTTTTATTTAAGAATTTTAGAAAAATTGTGATGGAAAATCAAACAGAAAACTATAATTATATACCAAATTTAGCCGACTATTAATCTATTTAAAATTTCCAATGAAAACTTCAAAAATTGGTGAATTATTTAATTTTGAAACCCCGACCTCTTTCGATTTTCTTAAGATTTAATTACATTTTTCTGTACTGAAAACATTTTGTATTTATTTTGTTTTTTTATTTGTGAGCATCTTTACTGGCAGTTAGCTAAGAAGGTTAAGGTTATTATTATTATTTATGAAAGGAAATTTTTGCTGGAGTTACTTTGCTTAAAACCGAACATTTTCTTTAAGAAATTATACATAATCTATTACTTTTGTTGACATCGAAATAATAATAGATAATAATACAGTTTAGCTACTACAGCTATTAGTCTTTTTAGCTATTTAGCTTAAAGCTTTAAATCAAGTAAAAAGCTTATTATTTTATTATTATTGTCAAAATATTGTTGTCCGGCTAATAGCACTGTGCGACAAATGGTAGGGGTCAGTGATCGGCGTGGGTTCTGACTACCGGGAAAAGTTATATCGGTCAAAAAAATGTTATACGTGTCCCGGCGTTTCGCTGGATCACGTCTAGGAATCGAGATATATCGATTTGAAGTTAGTAAGTATCATATAGGGGAATTTTTCACGTTTGGGGCTCGTTTGTTTGACATAACTCGTGAACAGAGAGACATTAGAGAAACAGTATATCAATAGGTTAGAGCAATTATAATTTGTAATTGTTTTAAGTTTGTTGCCGCAAAATCGGACTAGTAGTTCTCGAGTTATGTCAAACAAAAGAACCCCAAACGTGATAAATTCCCCATATGATACATACTAACTTCAAATCGATATATTTCGATTCCTAGACGTGATCCAGCGAAACGTCGGGACACGCATAACTTTTTTTTGACCAATATAACTTTTCCCGGTACTCAGAACCTCCGCCGATTTTGGCTATCGCACAGTGTAGTTAGCGAGCTAGTAGCGAAAAATTGGTTGTTTGTGACCTTAGATAGAATTCCTTACTATCTTTCCTGAAAATTCTATTCCATAATCTTTTCTACAGCCACTTCTCGACTTATACTTATTATATGAAGACAAACATCTTTTTACATTAAGGGATGATCACTTCATCTCTACACTACTCTAGTAACGAGAAAACTCGAGATGGGGTAAATACGTTGAGTGCAAGAACAAATAATAATATTTTATACAATTTAATTGAAACAATTTAAATGCTTTAAAAAAAAAAACAATTCGCTTAAGACTAAAAATGACGGCATTGTCAAAAACTTTTACTGCAGAAAACAAATAAAATATAAAAAACTTTATGACTCAAAACACATTCCAGGGTATCCAAGATAAAAACAAAACAGTAACTTGTGCGAGAATTAGGTGTCCACATTTTTTTCTTATTATTATATTTTTATAACCAACTGGCCAAGATACTGCTGCGTGTGTGTACCCATGTTGAGCGTGCTCATGATGATGATTTTAGCATTTCCTTATAAATGTCCGTTTGTCTGTCTATATTAATTAAGCCATCAACGGCGGCTTTTTATATGCATCTGTCTGTCTGTCTGTTTATCTTTCTATAGGTCTGCATATCAAAGCGTCCATCAGTTTGGCGGCATTTTTGAATACATGTAGACTACGATGAGTATAAATACTTTTATGAGAGAAGCAGAACACACAAGATCAATGCAATCGGTTGGGAGCCAATCTACACATATAAAGGGTGGCCCAAAAAATTAAGTGAAATTTGAAAAATTTATAACTTTGAAACACTCTGCAATTTATATCTCTTTGATTTTGAGTTAGGGTGCACTGGACGATCACAAAATTGGTTTTTCGCCATCGAACCTACATTCGACACAAGTTCTTAACTTCAAGAACACAACAATAATTTTGCTGTCATTTTCGTGTAAAAATAACCCGCCTAGAGTTTCCAGAACGTACACGTAGCCTCTGTTTGAGTTCTGCCGCAGTTGCCCGCGGGCGGCAGAATGCCTTACATTGTCTTAAATTAAAAATTAAATGCCATATGACTTGTTGGTACCACAGGCAATGACAGAAGTGATGAGAAATTTTATCATAAGATTAGAGTTTTGCAAAAACTCGAAATGGCGGTCATCTAAACCATATTATTTACGTTTAAGCTCCAAAATATTTTTGTTTTTATTGAAATTCGTGAAAGTCAAATGAAAATTTATTCAAATTTCAATTACACTTAATCTTTTAAGACCACCCTGTATATTGTTCGTTCTTTTGGATTTTCTACTTCACAGCTGGAGTTTTCTTTGTACTCGTATGCGCACAATTTTTTGGCGAAATATCAAAAGCGATTTATTTTTATGTCCATAATGATCTACTACTTTTCCATTACTTTTTCTATATGTGCCTACTTGGAACTTCCTTGAATTTATTTACATTGACATCTTCATTAACCACAGTTACGTGTACAAGATACCTGAGTGCAGCAGTGTGACGCCCACAGTTTGAAATTCTACGAAGTCTTTGCGCTTATGTTAGTTTTTGTTGGAAAACTGTGAGTTTTTTTTATTTCTTTGAATATGCTTTTCTTTTTTTTTTTTGAATTAAGATACAAGTTTTTTCTTCCTCGAACCACCCGGCTTGTGAGTGAGTGAGTATAAAATCCTTAAAGGAAGTTGCTTGTTGCCGTCGTTTTGCAATAGAAACATTGAATGTCTCTTTATTTCTTTACATCTTCTCAGAAAGTTTCGGTGAGCGAAATAAACCCAGTTGAAAAGTAAGTGGAAAGAGACCATGCATTCCGTGAAAAGACTTTAAGTTATTATGTTAAAAAAAAATCAGTTATACGAGGATCGTTTGATGATTCCGTGAAAAATTAAACAAGGAATCATTTTTACGCCAAAAAAAAACGTTTTATTTCTCAATATAGTCTCGTTTTAGGTCGATACACTTCGTCCAATGTTCCTCCAATTTTTTGACCCCATCCGAAAAATACGTTTTCCGTTTTCCACACCCGTTCGTCTGAGTTGCCTTCGACCTCAACAATCTCGCGCACTTTAACTCTGCGATCGGCCAACACCATATCGTGAATTTTAGTGACCATTTCTGGTGTGGTTACCTCATTTGGTCGCCCGGAACGTTCGGCGTTATTTGTGCTTGTACGACCGCATCGGAATTCAGTAAACCATTTGTGAATCATTCCAATCGATGGTGCAGAGTCCCTATAGTATTTATCAAGCCTTTCCTTGGTTTTTTCTTAAGAATTCGAAAATTTTTTCACTACACAAAATCATCGATTTCTAGGTCTATTCACCTATTTTAGTTCTCGTCAGGAGGGTCAGCTCAAAAAATCAAGTAGTCACCTATTTCGATCAGGCAACTCTAGCAAAACGAAATAATTTACCATATTTAACCCTCTAAATTGAGCTGCCAAGATGAGGAAAAAGTAGAATTTGTGCAACGCTTCCCCTTAACTCCAAAGTCAACGAAATCGCAAGATAAGTGACATCAAGCTTGATGATCTGGGCATGAGAGCGAATGAACTTTTAGGGGCCAGTTTTTTTTTTGGAATGCGAAAAAGCTCTTAGCCATGTATTAAAAGTTGCCGAATCATCAATTCGACTCTCGATATCTTAACAGTCAAGATACGAGTAACCAGAGTTATGTATCAAGGAAAATCTATATCCCACTTGCTGTGACATTTGAACATATTCTGACTTTGATGACAGCCAAAAGTTTACAAATCGTGGCATACGCAGAAAGTACGTGAATCGGAGAAATGTTGGAGATGAATGATTGTGCACTTTTCAAGAGTTTATGGAGGCCCTTTGTTCCGTGACCAAATAAAGCACAAAAAAAAAGAAGAAGTCATACGCTCGAAATCGTAGAGCAGCATGGGTGCTATTCCAAATAAAATGGAACTTGTGCTGTTTACGAAAAGAAACAAAGCTAAAATAAATGGTACTGTACATAGACTTTCGTGCGTAGCTTTGTTGAAAGAGAAACTCAGAGGTAAGGATAGAGAAAGCGATGAATGTTTTTAACGTTTGTAAGCGGACGTTCGGGAAAAAGTGGGGTCTCCAAAGACACATCATTCTTGGGATGTATACGAAGCTCTTCTATGGTGTGAATTAACTCGTAAGAGGTATAATTATAAATGCACAGCAGTGGTGGACACATTTAAATACAACATCAACTAGAGCTGGGGCATCACAATTTTTGATAGTAACTATATAATGCCAAACTGAGTTTGATAAGACCTATAAAAGTTGTATTTCGACAAGAAAGGAATGGATTCCTGACGACATCATGGGAGGCAACGAAGTTTATGTCTTCGCCGATGGTTTAAAAGTAGAATAAGAGACAAATTCAGCGCACTGATACTGGAAAAATTGTTTAAAAAACTCAGCTAAAGCGGCGTGTTTTAGGAGAAGAGTTGTAGTATTGAATACACTACGCATATGATTACTGCAAGGAGTCTCTCTTCCTTCAATATAAACATTTGTGTTGACAATCTGCTGGAAGCCAAGGCCCTAGGAATCGACTGTTTAAATCAAAGTGCATAGTAATTGAAGAATTAATGGCCATTATAGCAGCGTGCTCGAAGAGGATCGGAGTTAGAGTTGGTAAGGCACTACAGGAATTCTATATAGCGCTAAGTCACTAAGGCTGATTTTGAAACAAAAAAGGACTAAGGATCTTTAACATTTCAAAAAAGTATGATCCGCATTCTTACAGGAGATCTAACGCAACTACTGTAGAAGTTGGAAAGATGCTGTATAGCACTTGCTATTCGAATACCTCACTATTCAAAGTAAATCTCACCGCTAACTCGTTAGCAGTACGTTCGACGATTAAGAGTTGGTTGCCATATTCAATCCGATTACACGCGAAAAAAACGTAATAAGCGAGCTTAACAGACTTTTGAGAATCAAAATGAACCTTTAAAATCTCTGAGTTGTCCTGCTGTTTGATCGGCAAGCTATACTCTAATCTAACCTATTCAATGCTGCAAATGGTTTCGATAATTTCAGGAAAAATCGTGCCAACACACTTCCGGACATCATGTGTGCACTTGATTTAGCAAGTTGTCTGTATTACTTCGCCTATATGACTGTTATTTATAATATTCACGCACAAGTATTTTTCCTACTTGGATGTTAAGCAAGCGCATGGCAAACGACATAATGACGACAAAAACATTGAAGAGTAGTCGAAAAAAAGGGAATAAATGGAAGGAAGGCAGAACTATCTCGATGTCGAAAAAGACGACGAGACGACGATCGCACGTTTGGGACGTTCTAGAAAACCGTTGTTGTTGTTGCTGCTGCTGCTGCAGCTATTGATGATGCTGTCGTTATTGTTGCTGTTGCTGTTGCAGCTTTCCTTTTTACAGCACTGCTGCACTCCACTACCACCAACAATACAAAAATTCTTAAATTATAGGCCTGGCACGAAAACAGAATACTATGGTGGTCGTTTCTTTGGGATATACAATGTGCTTACATACATATCTACAGACAAGCAGATGAACGAACGAACAAACAGACGGACAAAGGAAAAACAGACCATGGGCCAGTAAGCTAACATAACGACGAGCCTGCCAGCAACAGAGTGGAAGCAACAGGTAGGTATTTTTCACTCTTTGTAAGGCAACCTTCGAATTGATGATTTTTCGTGAATTTTTTTTCCAATTCTTTTTGGGTAGGTTTTAAGGTAATACTACTAAATTAAGATGTTTGGCAGTGCATGCTGCACTGATTGTCGACATCAGAGAAAGCAAGTGCGATTGGCAAGTCAATTTTGTTTTCGTCTTGATAGTAAAACTTTGTGAATATTAAGAAGTAGTACTTTTTAGAACAGAAAACATTTTGTAGATTTATTGCCAAAAAATCTTACTGGCTCGGACATTATGTAATTTTTTTGGTGAATTTTCATCTTACTGGAAGATTTCTAAGTTCAGCCAATTCGAGTTCACCAACCCTAACAATAACCGGCCCATTGTGATATGCTCTGCACTCTTCAAAGTTATGAAGAGCGTAATAAACTTCTACCTTGTGAACTAAGTATCTGCAGCGAATTTTCGCAGAGCCCGCTCTGTTGGAAATCTGATCGCGTTCCATACTAAGAGCTGGAACCAATGTGTTCATTTTCTCGGTGTAAGTGTGTTTGTTGCTCTGGATTTCTTAAAGTCATGTGATGAAGTGTGACATTGCGCCAACGTATCAAAACTAATTGCATGATGCGGGTAATATATTTATTCGCTCGTTGGATATTGAGCTTCTGCACTGAATTGATGGTTTCACAAAAAATGAGTTTGGTTCAAATAAATGTTAGCTAAACTCAATACAATTTGTTAAAACAAAAACGAATGAACTGTTGCTTTCACCCTTTACAATAACTGGTGAAGATATTACGACATCGAGAACTCTTGAACATCGGTTTCGTTTGTTGTAGCTGTATAGCCTGTTAATTTGGAAGCAAAAGGAAAGATTTTCTCGTTGACCTTTAAAGAAATTGCTGGTATACGCGAGGAGAGCATCAAGCATTTTCTTTAACTTGCCCCTTTCATAATAACTTGAACTTGATATTTTCTAGACAACATTGTAATGTCTAGAAATATGAGAATTAGGTCAACCAGTTAGTTTTATTATTAAATCTTCTTGGTTCTATGAAGAGAACTAGATACGAATAGCTTCCCCGTGGTATTAAAATCAATCAATATTTGGTAATTAAGTAAGTTAGTTTAGTTTTAAAAAAAAAAGTAATCAAAGCAATATTTGGGCTTAAGTTAAATGGGATATGGTGTGTCAGACATGTTATTGGTTACAGGCAGATGTGTCGTAATAATAATGCAAGAATTTAGCTACTACAGCTTCAAAACTTCTTAGCTATTTAGCTTGAAGCTTTAAATCAAGTAAAAATAAAAATTAAGTAAGTTTAGTTTACTTTTTTAGTATACACTCTACTTTCCATCAGATTTGGAAAAAAAAATAATATAAGTTAAGATTTCCCGTGCGAAATTAAAGGAGCGCCGCTATCTGTCTTACTAGGGTACCGCTGTTTGTTAGCGTGAAACAAAAAAAAAAAAGCTTATGAATTGATCAATCGAGCTTACAGACGAGAACAACGATGAACAACGCTAATGGAGAGCTTGCACGGTCTTTGACACTCGCCAGAAAGCAAGATTAACAACTGCCGGATTACAGAATTTTTTTTGGGGGAGGAAAGATATACACAGTGTGTATTGATTAGCAAAATCATGGGGAAGTTTATCAATGTACCTGGTTAACATGAGTATAGTCGCTGTTCTTATACGAGTCTTATAGTGCCTTTGTAACTTTAAATTTTTAGTAAAAACTAAGTATTCGCTTATTTAGTTTCGATGTGTGGACATGAGTTCAGTTTATACTATTTCCGATATACTACCGAATATTTTGATCTCCAATAGAGGCATACATATATCGATAGGGATTTGCCTACCCGACAAATGTTATGTTATCCAATTTATTTTATAAAAGACTACGACCTATTCAAAACATGCCTAACTTGACTATGTCCCATTGATCAAAAGAGCTGATTTTCAGCAATATATAGCAATATAATGTGTATGCTATGGGCCAAACTAGTTTTTAGGATAAACTAGTTTTTCCTACGCCAAACTAGCTCATCCGAAGCGTATTAGGATGAATCAGTTTCGATTAGGATGAAATAGGGTTATTATTTAATGCCTCACTCCCGATTTTCTAGAAATTTTAGTATGTACATAAGGGTAAGTGGGCGGATCAGAGCCTACATTATTCAATACTTTTAAAGCCAGCTTCGCGGAAGGTTATGGCTGCGATTTATATAAAGACTATAGCAGTGGCTTAAGCGTAAACTCATTAAAGGCGAAGCTTGATATTGGACTCAGCATATTCAAATTCGGTTCTCTGTTATATTTCTCTCTGAATCATAATCTTGCTAAGTTGTTAGATAAGTATGTTGCGAGTTAAATTTTTAATTTTTGCATATCTTTACTGTCGGGTATCGGGTATACAATAAAATCAATACTGGAGTTAATTGATTGCAAAGTAGCGTTTTACGGAAACTCTAATGCGAATGTTACATTTCGGCCCTTGTTGACTTTTTCAACATTTTTTAAATTATTTAACTTTTGAACATTTTTAGACTTTTTACAGTTCTCGATTTTTTACATTTTTTGTACGTCTTCAAGATTTAGACACTACATACTTGGGTTTTCAACATTTTTCGATCTTTGCAACATTTTTTGCATTTATCAACATTTTGCTAAGTTTTTCAACATTTTTGGGTTTTATCACATTTTTGGATTTTATCAACATTTTTTAACTAATTCAACATTTTTAAATGTTGTCAACAAATTCTGACGTTCCAAAATTTTCTGAATTTTTCACGCTTTCAACATTTTTTATCTTCATCAACATTTTGCTAAGTTTTTCAACATTTATCGATTTATCAACATTTTTAAATTTTGTCAACAAATTGTGACTTTTTTCATCTTTTCCAACATTTTGCGTTCTTTTTAAAATGTCTTGCTTTTTCAACACTTTACGCCTTGCTCAACATTTATCGCCTTTTTCAACATTTTTAGCCATTTTCAATATTTTTAGCCATTTCCAACATATGTGGATTAATTCAACATTTTTCGGATTCTTCAACATTCTATGACTTTTTCAACATTTATCGACTTTTTCAAAATTTTTTGATTTTTCCAACATTTTTTGTAGTAATCTAACGAAATTTTACTAAGTGCACACATTACGTCTGCACTTACCAGCTTTTTTTTTTACATACATATCTACTAATACAGCATTTAATACGCTCTTTATCATTATTCCGTTAATACTTCTCGATTGATTTTGTGTAGAATTTTTTTACAATTTCTACTCTTTCATTCTGTTGTTGTTGCTGTTGTTGTTATTTTTGTTCTCAACATTTTTGCACCGTCTGTTCACTGTCGTCGGGTTGGGTCTTTGTTATTAAGACATCAGAATTTCGTGGTTGTTAACACTTTATAGGTAGGTAGTAGGTAGAAAAGCAACACAAGATACAAGAAACGGTTGGTATGCTCGGATCTTATAAACACAATTTTTTTCTTCTTCTTATATATATGTATTTGTTGTTGTTTTCGCAACAGTTTTTCAGTTGGTTTCTTTGAACTCACGGTGTGTCAGAGAGTATCATTTGTTATTGTGTTCTTTTTGTGTCTCTTATTTTCAACATAACTCACATTTATTGCCGCGTAAACTTCACATTTACTACATTTTTCCTTGATCTTGTAACAAGTAAACATTTTTTTTTCTTGACTTTTTCGTGTTTTGTAATTATTTTAGTTCTTTTTTTTGTTTGAGCCAATCTATTGTCAATATCTTCGTGGGGTGTCCATTTCAAAAAAAAAATATGTTATTGAATACCCATGGTATACGCATTTTGAACAGAGCAATGTCACAGTTCTTGCAGAAAATGACAAATGTCACAGTTGATTTATGTCTACTCATCTGTCTGTCAAAATGGCAAACAATAACAACTTTATATAATGGTATAATGATGATCTTTTTTTCTTCAAAATATTTTTCGCATTTATTTATTTTAACTTCAAAGTATATTGATGTAACCATGTCGAATGCGATACATGAAATTTGTGCATTTTTCATTTTTAAGTAAGATTCATTTGAATCATTGTCAAATGATACTAATGACATGTCAATTGGAATTTGATGCACACTTTAACTTTTTATATAGCGTGACATGTGTATCAGTATGACTGACGTTTGAATTGTTATTTCAGTTGTATCGACGGGAGGCTGTAAAGTTCCAAGCCTAAGGTACCTTGATTCACTTTTTTTGATCATGTCATTGTGACTTCATGCCATTTGCATGAACACATCTCGAGTAATTAAACGAATAGGTTCACCATGCCTGAGTATTATCGAAGTCACGAAAATTGAACATCGAAAATTCATCCTTGATGAAAAATGAATTTAAAAGCAAGGCTACAGGAGGGCCTGGAAATTATAATGCATCTTCTTCCCATTAACCTATACACTAGGAATACGGCGGCAAAAGGTTAAAAGAATGTAACAAGTTTCTAAGTTACCGTGTACCAATATTTGACTTCGACGCTGCTTACAACATCAACTTTCCAGCAATAGAAAAGTGGAAATTTGGCACCGTCCTGAAAGGAAGTTAGCTTACCAACTTCATGGATGGATCTAAGATGAAAAATGGCGCAGAAACGAGTGTTTGTTCGGATAATATAGACATGGAGATGCATTGTATAGATCAAGCCGCACATGTGATATAGAACAGGGAGCTTACTATCCCCATTATAACCATCTGTGTGGACAGTTAGGCAGCGATTACAGCACTGAACACCAAATTGTGAAGTCAAGGTGTGTAGAACACTGCAGGGAGTCACTACGTTTAACCCGACAGCATACTATAGAGCACTGCTGGGTACTCGACCATAAGGGTCTTTCCGGAAATGAGAAAGCTGATCAATGTGCCAAAACAGGATCAGAGCAACCGGCGCATCAACAAGTAGTAGAACTTAGGATACCGCTGGTGGAACTACACAATCGGCTAGAGGGCATAACCAAGAATGAAACGAATAGAAGGTGAAGCTCTCCGCCGGGTGCAGAACGTCTCGAAACATATGGCCTAAACTCAGCTTAGAAAGGACACAAACTCTCTAAAGGTACAGCAGTTGCTGTCGTGGCACAGTGATATTGGCCCTTTTCAGAGATTTATGCAGGAGTTGTGGAGACAAAAGAGAGGATGAGACTGGTAAACATCTACTCAGTGAATGCCCGGGGCTAATGAGAAAACGAATCAAATATTTTGCTACTGCTCTCTTTGTTGGTCTTGAGCAACTAACCGAATTGGAGTTCACCAGCATCCTCAACTTCACCAAGACTTCTGGGTGGTTCGCGCCCATTCAATGAGATAATTTCATGAGAAAGGAAGGCACATATATTTACGGCATCACTACTATCAATTGTTATTGACAGCACAGGCAATTTGTTTTTGTAAGACAACGCGAATGTCTGCATGGCACGTGTTACGAGAGTTGCCCAGAAGGAAATCACATTCGGTGGATTTTAGAATTGCACGAGAACTTTCGTGGTTTTTGTATAAGCCAGCATCGGCTGATATAAAAGCAAGTATGTTCGTAGCCCAAGAGTCCGCTGTAGAAAAGTCGAGTGCATAAGATTACAGGATAGGATGTACGAGAAAGATGGTGAGCCATTTTGGTGAAACTGACGAACCAGGGTTGCCTTGCCAAAGCCTGCCCCGATGCCCGAATTTTAGCCAATTTTTTTTGTTTTAATTGAAACTTTATGATATTATACCTCAAGATATATGTCAAACGATAGAACCTGAAGAGGCCTTAATATAATATACAGGGTTGAATTGTTGAATCCTATCCCAAGCATGGGTTGCTACCCAATTCTTTGGAATGTACGTTTTTTTTTTTGTAATATACTAGGCATTATTATCTTGGCAATTCGACTCCTTTTGTCTTGTAACTGAAATATCTCTTTTTACAATCAAATTTTGTTCAATTTTTTATCCCATTATGGAAATTTTTATTGATTACTGCTGTAAATCAATCATAATTATAGCTGTTCATCAGCTTGAAGTCCCTCAATCAAGAGAATATCGAAGCAACTCATTAATTTTTACATTAAAAAAAAAAATGCATTAATAATCATGTAGAGAGGCAAACTAACTGCTAAGCTTGCCCATAGCATTTGCTTAACATGACTACTTAATTACACGCCAGATTATCCATAGATAAGAAACATAAAATTTTAAGTAAAAAAAATCACAAAAATCATAGGAAAAAATGAAAAAAATTTAATAAAAAATAAAAACCTAATCAAAAAATCAAGCGGTATCCATGATTAAGTCAATTATAAACGTGGGATTATCAAAACAAAAAAAGAAATATAAAATAGACCACCCAAGTTTTAATATGTGGGTACTATGCTACCACCAACCATAATGTATACATTTAGCTATAAAACAAGAGGAAGCGCTTAATTATAGTAAAGGAAACAAAAATTACATAGAAAAACAATATCTATAAAAACGAAGTTAGTTAAGTTTTTAGATTGCTTTAAATTTAATTTCTTAATGCCTTCATGATATAATTAAAGACCACCCAAAATTATTATTATTAGCATACTACTTATTTTGTTGTTGGGTTAAAGACTTGTTATAATTTGTGGGAAAAACTAAAAACTATGAAACTTTTACTATGTGAATTTTGCGGCAAAACATTTATTTTTTTACGGATTTTTTTTTTTAGATTTTACTTTTGAAATTTTGCTTAAATGCATGCGATTTCAATAAACAGCTTGACAGCTGCCATGTTGAAAACATAACATATTTCACTAATAGCTTTTTGGTTTGTTTAATACTCACATACATACATATGTTCATAAGTAATTTATGTTTATTTTTAAAGTTTATTTACTTTTGAAAATTACGTTAAACATGGTTTAGGGTGGTCCATGAAAATTAACAGATTTTATAACTTTAATGAAGTATTTTAAGCTTAATAACGGGTGCTTCTTTTGCTATTTGTTTTTCAGTGTAAATTTTTTGACACCTCACGCGTAATTCGTAACATGTGGCAACGCCAAAAATGGTCAGTAAGGTTTGCCATTTCACGATGAATAGACTAACAAACGAACAGCATTTGCAAATCATTGAATTTTACTATCAAAATTTGTGCTCTGTAAGAAATGTGAGAATGAGGAAAATTTTCTTCAGTGACGAAGCACATTTTTGGCACAGAATTGCCGAGTTTGGTCTGAAGAGCAGCCAGAAGCAGTTCAAGAGCTGCCAATGCACTGTTTGGTGCGGTATCATTGGATTGTACTTTTTCAAAAATAATGAAAATCACAACGTTACAGTCAATGAAGCAAGGTGCTGTGGGATGATTACAGACTTTTGTTTACCCAAAATGGAAGAATTGAACATTTACATGAAATAATCTTTGAAAAGTAAATGGAAGCAATTGATGTATCGCTCCAAATAAGTATTTCATTCCCTATTGCAAACTTTTTGTTCTTTTCTCAATTTTCAAAAACCAAAATCTTAAAAAATCACCCTACAACGCTGTTGTGTTAGCGAAGCTCGTGTTGGACATAGTATAGTGAACCACGGCTGAAGGCCGCCTCGAAGCCGGGATTGGTCATATTGGAGGATGTAAGCTCTGAGACCAGGCCGAAGGTCGTTCACTTACGCCAACATATTAAAATTTCAAGAAAATTTGGAGTGAGGCCATTAAAGTAAATAGCAACTCTAGTTAATCCTAGGCCAAACTGCTTCATCCTAATACGTTTCGGATGAACTAATTTGTCTTAGAAAAAACTAGTCTAGCCGGTAACTGGCATATAAACAAAATAGTTTTTTCTACATAACTTCAGCAAACTCTTCAATACCTATACATTAAAAGGTCATTTAGCCACCCTGTATAGATGTAATAAAAAATAAAAAAACTTCATTGAAAAAAATTACGAATCATTATTAAAATTCTCTGTAGGAAATTATATTAAATATTTTTACGAGTTGGTACGTAGTCAAACAAAAAAAAATTTGTGAATGAGCTGAATATGATATTCACGAAAGCTATAAAAATTGCTTTTATTCATTTGATTAAAACTTTTAAAGTTGTATAAATTTTTTCATCGGCTATTAGTAAAACATTAACGTAGATCATTTAAGAAAAAAATAATTTAACAACAAAACATGTGAACTCAAAAAAACATAGCAACGCTGAGATATTAAGGTTAAGTTATAGCATATGTTCTTTACATTTTAAAGTTTTATGGTCTCATAATTTTTGTTCGATATGACTTAAGACCACACTGACTTTAAAGGTTTCAATCATTTTAAGTTGCTTAGCAATTACATGACGGGTTTATGAATGGCCTCTAGGTATAAACTATATAAAATCGAATGCACACTTTCTTCGCTCATCTAATTTTTTACAAAACTCAATCAAAATGTAAAAAAAATAACAACTTACATTTAAACTGTCGTTTCTTTTTATAGCACGATCATCTGTGATCGTTGTGCATAATTAGAACAGCAAAGCCAAACATAAAATTTAAATGAAGATAACCAAAGTCAACAATAAAATGAGAAATGCTATAAAAAAAATGTACATAAAATATAACTGAATATATCAAAATAAAAATAGACATACAGACATACGGTCAGACATTCGGATAAACGATCGAGCGATCGATCTTATATAGCAGCAGCACTACAAAAACAACAGCAACAACAAAAAGAGTTATAACAAAAAACCAAAAAAATAACTTGGGCGGTCGATTGATATGAGTACAACGATACGATACGATCCAATGAACAGCCTTCCTACCACCGATCACCACTGATCTTCAACGACCACCGATCGATAACAGACGCGCGGCGCGCAAGTTTTTCGTTTATTATTTTCTGAATCAAATCAATGGATGGCATAAAAATGAATAAAAAAAAAACACAAAAGAAAAGAGGTAAGGGGCCATAAAAAAAAAGAGAAAAAAAAAATAAAACGAAACGCGTTGCGATCGACCACCCAATAAGCGATTGTGTCAGATTTCCATGTTGGTAATAAATGAGTTCCGATTGAACGATATATCGGTGTGTAAAGTGTATGTTTGACAGTGCGCCTTGTCGTATATCGTAAAAATTTTATATGTGTTTATTAATATTTTCATAGGCATACATAACATATGTAGGTAGGTCGGTCTGTGTACATATGCTTGGTTACTAAAACGCATAAGAAAATTGATTAAAAAATTTTTTGTAATAAAACTTAAAAAAAATATATATATAAATGATTTTTACGAAAGCTGAAAAATGTGGCCGCTTTTTATTATCTGTATATTATAATATAAATGGTTAAGTCAAAGTTTTGAAAAAAAAACCAACATATAAAAATGTTTCAAAAAATCAAAATGAAAAGCGTTAAGGCATACATAGCACTAGCTTTTGTTTCAAAAAGTTTGACAATTCTATCAAATAGCACACGAGAAGAAATTCATTGATTAAATCAACCATTGGTTTGGCCACGTTTTTGAATGTTTGTTTTAAGTAATTATTATTTTATCAATAGCAAATGTACTTGATTTTGTCATGCACAGCTTTGTTTTCAGCATGCTTTTGATGTTATCAGAGTCGAAGGCATAGCAGAATATTACCAATTTCAGATTAAAAAAAAAAATTTTACTATAAGAATTGAACTTTGCACTCATATAAAACAACAAAAGAGTGAAATCGGTAAGTATGAAACAGTCGGCCTTGTGGTGCTGTGATAGTGTACTGCGCTCACAGCCCAGAGGTCCCAGGTTCGATTCCTGGTTCAGGCATCGTAATACACTTTCCATATTTCCTAATTTTTTTTTCTTTCCAATTTTTTCCTTCTCCTCTCATTAATTTTCTGGAGGTTTTTTTTTGAGCTCTTAGCAAATCAGCACCACAGTGAGCTTTTCAGCTGTGGTGAGAAAATTAAATTATATCGGCAAAGCATCAATAACTGAAGTGTAATGAAGTTCAAAGGCATAACACTTGCTTCAGATCACTTTCACATATTGTTGAGCCAGAATAATTAAAACAAAAAAACCGTTGCACAGTAGGTTAACCTGATTTCTACTCTTCTATTTCCCCTTTAGAAGCTAACAAAAAAAGTAAATAGAATAATATAGAGAAAGTCAATGAAAGTTGGAAAATATCACATATCGAAAAAATTCAAAATTTATAAAAGTGGAAAAGTATTGAAAATTATCGAAATAATCACTAAGAGTTCATAAGTTTCGAACGATAACGAAAAACATCGAAAAAGTTAATAACAATCGAAAAAGTTAACAACAATCGAAAAAATATCGAATATTCAATAAAATCAAAGAAGTCGATAGAAACTGAAAAGTATCGCTAAAATCAATATAAATCGGAAAGTGACAAAATATCGATAAAAGTTGAAATGTATCAAATAACTTCGAAAAATTTAAATGCTATCGAATAATATCAAAATTAAAGTCAGATATCTCAAATTGTAGCGAAAAATATTGAAGAAGTCGAAAAAATCGATAAAGTGCACGTCGAAAAGAATCGAAAAAGTCGTATAGTTTTAAAAATATGGAAAGCCAGTATCAGTCGAAAAAAAAAATCAAATATTCAATAATATCGAAAAAATTTATAGATGTGGGAAAATAACGATGAAATAAATATGTGTCGAAGAGTATCGAAATGTTGATAAAAGTCGAAAAGTATCAAAAAACTTCGAAAAATTTGAATGCTTTCGAAAAACAACAAAAATTCGATAAAAGTCATATATATGAAATTGATACGAAAAATAGTGAAGAGGTCGAAAAAAATCGATATAATTCAAGGAGTATCGAAAAAGTCGATATATATTGAATAGCATTAAAAAATAATTTTTTTAATGGAAATTCATGTAGTGGCATTGACAGTTTCAAGTTACAGTGTGTTAAGGTGAATGCAGTGAAAACAACAAAGGATTTGAGTTGTTACACAAGAAACACCAAAGCTCTACTCGCGGAGAGATCACAGTTTTTCACCTTATGTATAGTCTTAAAAAATAGCGGCAAGCTTTTTTCGATACTTCTTTATGTGTACATAAGGAAAATCGAAAAAAAAATTTAAAAAATATTATAAATAAGAAAAAAATTAAATTTTCTTAATTTTTTTGGCCAAATTCCGAAAAATGAAAATTTTGCAGCTTTGGTAGAACCCTAGGAAATTTTTTTTTTTATTTTTTTAAATGAGGAAATACTTTAATACTATATGAATAAATTTTCAAAAGTCGACTGTTTTTGAAGTATTCTAGAACATGCCTTTTATTTGAACACGCCTAATGTACATATATGTATTACCGGCCAAACTAGTTTTTAGGATAAACTTGTTTTTTCTAGGCCAAACTAGTTCATCCGAACCAGTTTAGCCATGACTGAGGATTTACATCCTCCAATAACAACACCGGCTTCGCGGCGGACTTCGGTCGCGGTGGTATGCCCAACGCTGGTGTGCTAGCGAAGTCCGTGTTGGACATAGTTTAGGAAACCACGGCTGAAGGTCTTCGCGAAGCCGGAGTTGGACATATTAGAGGAGGTAAGCTATAAGCCGAAGCCGAAGGCCGACCACGTACCCGAACACACTAAGATTTCAAGAAAATCGAGAGTGAGGCCGTTATAGTAAATAATAACCCTAGTTCATCTTAGGCTAAACTGGTTCATCCATATGAACCGATACGAAAAAGTAAGATATATTTTGTTTTGGAGGGGTAGAGCAGTAAAATTATGAGATTGATTGATATAAAGTAAATTGAATTCAATTATAATTCCTATGAAGCATAACGCTTGATCTCAAGTGTTTCTGTACTTTATCTGATCATTGGGTTCCTCTCTCTTCTTCGGGTGTATTACCACGTAACGTCTGTGTAAATTTCAGAACGTAAAGTTTTTTTGTTTTCACAACACACACACTACATTGTTTACACTTCCGACGAAGCTCAACACTTCAGCTCGAATTAGTAAATCAAATAAATCTCTTAAGTTCTTATAGCGATTCACTGTGTGTACACAGTGAGAAAAAAAAAGCGGATTCTTTGATAATTTCGTTTTATTTTTATTTTTCCTTTGTAGATATATTTTGTCATCTGTAAGATTTTACTCTTTACATTTCGAAAATGTTGTCAATTGCAATGTAAATAAATCTTTATCTACTTTTTTTTTATCATACGCTCTATGATAAGCATAGAATTGTTGCCGTTGTCTTTTGTTGAATTTTGTCTGGAGTAAATTATTTTGAACACATAACAGACCACCATGGTACATGTAGATCAATAATTAAAAGTAAGTATTATAATTTGTGATAGTTTATTATCATAGAGAAAAAGTAAACAAATCAAATCAGAAAAGTAAACAACTTAGAGATAATGAATTAAATTTATTGTATAAAATGTTTATTTCAAATTAATGACTGAGAGAGAGTGAGAGATAGCAGGAGATTAATATATGAGTTCGAAAAAAAAATTATCGAACCAATTCCCCTCAATCCCCCCCCATTTTCTACACTCTTCTCACTAAAGTATTTAAAAAAATCTAATTTTTGTAAAATTCTTCGCTGAATTCTAAAAAAGTAAAAAAAAAAATGTTGTTGAGCCAATTACCCCTCTCTTCTCACCAAAATGCTTAAGAAATCCAAATTTTGTTTCTAAACATACCTATACCTTTGTAAAATTCTTGAGGGGAATTGAATCGACAAAATTTTTATTTTTCAGCGAAGAATTTTACAAAGGATAAGCATATTTAGAAACAAAAATTGGATTTTTTAAAAATTTTCGTGGGATGAATGTGGGAAATGGGGGATTGAAGGGAATTGGTTCGATTTTTTTTTTCGAACTCAGCGAAGAATTTTACACAAGAATAAGTGGGTTTGGTTTTCCGACAAAAACTTTTTTTTTTGTTTGCCTGTGTTATTGAAGTTCGCTTTCAAAAGATCTGTTGAAACCACATATTTTGCACATCAATATATTCCAATTGATTCCACAGAAGTTTCAACAAAATTGTTGGTTTTGAGGTTTAATTACTGTGAACGACGACGACTTAAAAAAAATGGTGAAAAATTTAAAAAGATACATCAAATTTGAAAGCCCTTTATAAGGAAAATTCTGACCAAAGCTAATGGGAAATCATTTTTTTTTTATAAATTAATTTTTTTTTTTTGAATTTCCTACCGCTTCATTTTTCATATTTTGTATAGGAAAAATCATAAAAAATTTCAGCCCCTAATCCAGAAAACCACAAAGCTGCTTAGCATTGATTGAGGCAAAAAAAAAAACATAAAATCCTTGTACATGTAGTAACTTCAAAAAGATGCTCTTAAAATTTAACGACCTTTTATTACCTATGCCAAGTATTTTTTTTTTATTTCTCAAAATATCTCCAACCATAAACATTTTCTATGTTTCAGGATAATGAAGTAAAAAAAAAACGAAAAGTATCTCAAACACATGTAGTACACACAAATGTCTTGAACATTAAAGTTTCTTGTATATGGTTTTATATCACATCTCTTATAATCAAAGACATAAAGCAGCTGTGCTTTGTCTGATCTCTACAAAATGCCACACAACGTTGGTGGTCTGTCACAAATATTACTTAGTTGGGCGGCTATTCATTTTTGAAACACAAGTGTCGTCGTTCTTTTGAGTTCTAGCTAAAAAAAATAAAATAAAAAACTACGCATTTTAAACATGTGTTGGAAATGTTTAATAAATTCTTATTCCTTATAGCATCAAATTGTATTTAGATACATTCGACTACTTCAATTTTTTTTAAAATAAAAAACTTTTGTGAATTTCTTATGATAAAAATATACGAAATTATTCGTAAAAAAAAAACTTTTATTCGCGTGAAATGGAACAAGAATTTTTAGGTGATAATTTGACTTTATTGGCTGTTGTGTTGTGTAATGCCAGTGTGCCAAGCGGATCGGTTTCGAATTCAAAACTCGTTTTCGCATGAAATTTCTCTTGAAAAAACGGAAGGATCGTCTCGAACTCGGAACGGACTTCATATACGGATCCGTTCCGGATTCGTTTTTTGTAAGTAAAACGGATTCGTTTCGGATCCGTCTCGAACTCGTTTTCGTATGAAATCACCCTCGAAAAAGCGGAAGAATCATCGGCTTTCTCAGATCCGTCTCGAACTCGGAATGGACTTCATATACGGATCAGTTCTGGATCTTTACAAACGAACGGATCGTTTTATTATTAGAAAAGTATTGTTATAGTCAAAATTCCATATAGCGAATACGCACGGGACCAGAAAAAAAATTCGTTGTATAGATATATTTTTTTTTATTATTTATTTAAAGAAGTCAGTAATTTTGGTTTGAACTACACTCTTCCATTTTTCTCCTTCAACAAAATCTTCTAACACATTAAGAGAAGCAAACACATTAGTCGGCACGTTGCTCTTTTTCTCCAGAAATTTTCGATATTCGTCGAATGTCACGTCTTCTACAACTTTTTTTACTATCAATAACTGTTTTTCGAGAGAAAGGCTACTTCGTTGCAACATTTTCACTTCTATCACTGAACACTGACTGAACTATAGTTACCATTAATAGTGAAGGAACTTTTTTTTTCGATTGTTGTTGTTTTCATATTTTGGGGATCCCCTTAGAATTTTTTCTTTTTTCTCCGTATGTATGTAGTTTTATTGACATGCGTAACAGAAAATTATTTTAAAAAAATTCGCTTTAAGGAGATCAGAAACGCATAAAAGTTTTATTTTCAGCAGCAAAATTTCTTCGTTTTACAGAAAAGAAGATCAAAATATACTGAAATTAGAACGAGAAAGCTGTGTACTTGAACTCAGTTCGTAATAGAGAGAACTTCGTTGCATAGAAGTTCGTTATAAGAAAGTTTGACTGAATTTTTTTTAAAAAACGAGTTTATCCCGAATCGGTCTTATTAAAAAAAAAAACGAGTCAGTCTCGAGTCCATTTTACTTAAACGAGTCCTTCTCGAATCCGTTATATTAAAAAAAAAACTATGCCGTTTCGAATGCGCTTTATTTAAAAAACGAGCATGTAACGGATCCGTATATGAAGTCCGTAACGGATCAGTATATGAGGCCCGCTCCGAGTTCAAGACAGATCCGTCGAAGCATAAAAAACGGAATCCGCGCTGACGGATCCGTAACAGGTTCGAAACGGATCCGCATCCGTTTTTGTGCACATTGAGATGGCATTTAACTGTCGGATTTGATAGCGTCATTTGTGTATGTCAGATAACATTGGTTTCTATGAAAAAATTGTGGTACTAAATAACAGCTCTTAAATGGGACAGCTGATGCTGATGACAGCAGGTGGAAAGTTATGTAACTAAATAAAACCTTTTAAATAGGATACATATCACTGATGACAACAGTAATGTGACTGTTGGTAATATATCACTGATAGAATCGAAATAATGTAGCGAAATATTTAAATATTCAAATAGAGACAGTTTTCCAAGTGAAATAATGAAAATGATATCCGCAAAAAAAGTGTGCAGTTTCGACGAAGTTGGCATACCACCTATCATAGAAGTAAAGATCAGTACTAAGTAAAAATAGTCAAAATTATGTTTTTGAGCTTAAATGATTATGCTATCGAAATTTTCCACAAAAGTGTTGATTTAAACTCGGTACAAAAACTCAAAGTCTTAGAGCACACTCCGAACGAAAAGTGGGCGTATTTGGAACAATTTCGGTGCCTCCATAGAAAAAAACCCCCTGTTATAATCACTTCAACAAAGTTTTCCAAGTGTTATCTATACCTATTGCAATGAAGTTTATGTAATTTAAAATATACAGGGTGGTTCGGACGCTTCCTCTTTTATGGAATCGATCGATTTTTTAAAAAAAAAAAATGCAATTAAAAAATAGGGTTTTTTTTACTTTTGAGTGCGATAATTCTGAATAGTCATACTCATTTACCTTTAAAATTATGTGCTATTTTTATATTAATCAATTTTTTTTTACTGGAAAACAAAAAAAAAATTAAATTTTTTTGAAAACAAAATACTGGAGACTGTGCAAGAATCAAATCGGATGAAAATATTTTTCCGGTAATTGGGGGGTTGCCTAGATGCCCTTCAGTAATCCATTTAGGAAATGTTTTTTAAAATCGCTCGGGCAAATCTGGACAAAACGCTATAGCCGCTTACCGCCGTGCTCCAGACTCCTACTCGACAAGTCGGATTTCGAGAACGAGACTCAAACTATACAGAAACACGCGTTTCATTTGTTTGGGAGTTCCGAGGCATTTTTATCGCCGTCTCTCTAACTATTAGTTCGTTGCATAAAAAAGTAAAGTACTTTGCCCAAATTAACCTACATCACTAAAAATTTTTTGGCTGATATATAAAATAATTGAGAAATTTCTTTCTAAGCATAAAATTGTGATTATCACACGGCTACACATGTTTGTATAGAAACGAACACAATAAAATTATCAACCACGCCTTATTTAAAATTGAAAATTCTACGCTGCAAAAGAGATCAAAGAAATGCGCCTCAAGAATATGCTTACAACAAAAAACAGCTAGGTGGTATATGATGTACCTTTGGGAAAAATAAATCTTCTTATGATACCTGCAATCGCATACAAAGGTATTTGCGCCTAAATGACGAGATCAACACAAAAGTATTTGAAGTGTATTTCCGAGAATACAAATTCAATAAACAAACACAATATATACACTATGTAGCATAATAACGCCTACAAGCATTTCCTGTTTCCGAAAAGATACACACGTATAACTGCTTTGGAAAACCAAAAAAAAAAAAAAAAGAAAACACAAAACCTATCCAAAACAGATTAGATGGGTAGGGTATACCAAATGAAGAAAAAAAAAAAAATACAAAAAAAGCACTCAGCCAAGCCTTCAAAAAATACAATACTCGCGCTGTTATTTGACATCTAAATTTATAGCAGGCAACGCTTGAGTCCAAATTAAGCCATTAACTGACCACACACGTTACTTAATTCGAAGAGAAAAAGAAGAAACATAAAAAGAATCGAATTGAAGTTATAAACTACGAATGTAGAAAAAAAAAGAAAAAATCAAAAATTAAAAGAAAATCATACCGGAAAGAAACATTCAAGCGATGGTCCTCACTACTCACTACATACAACGGCGAACGTTTACGATACAGGCCAAGGCAACAAACACAAAAACAACGGCAGCAGCAACATACGTAGTACCTTCTTTACGTGCATACGTACGTGTATAACACTAACTGACTATACTCGTCGTACCTGGCTTAAGAGCTCTATGGAAAACAACAACAACAATATGACATACGGAGCATGATAATAAAGAAATTAAAATGTTGTAGAAAACACTGGGCATTGGAGGGTTTTCATTATACGATGGACGCGTATAGTAAGAAATGTTGTCGAGATGCGGGTCTACGATATTAATTTTAATGTCTTCTTTATGTGAAAAGAGATTTTTTTTTGTGGAAACTTTACAGAGAAATAATAAAAACAAACAGTTTTGTTTTTAATGAGAGCGAATTTTTAAAAGTTTTAGTTAAATTTTGATCGTAAAATTAAATGGACTTAGAGTTGACGAGTATTAAAGTTTGTAGCTTAGTTCTTTGGAAAAAGTTTGTTGCTTAAGTCTTTTGAAAATTTTGTAATATGTACTGTAGGGATATTCAAAATGTTAATTTTTTTAACAAATTTCTTAAAATAAAAATTTTACAGCCCTAGAAGCTTCCTTTTTTTTCCTTGATCGAGGATATACTCGAAGAGGAGTAAATTTTCAGTTTAAACTTTCCCAGATAATTCTAGAAGATGAGTTTATTTTGCACATATCTAAAGTCTTTCATTGTAGCCGGAGAGCCCGCTGTAGAAAAGTCGAGTATATAAGATTACAGGATAAGTTTTACGGGAATGATAGTAACGCATTTTGGTGAAACTAACCAACCAGGGTTGCCTTGCCAAAACCTGTCCCGATGACCGAATTTTAAACAATTTTGTTGTTTTATTTAAGACTGTAGTATAGAACAGCTCGAAATGTATGCCAAATGGTAGAACTCGAAGACGCCTAAATATAATACATAGGGTTGCATGGTTGAATACTGTCCCAAACATGGGTTTTCACCGGTTTTCGGGTCAATTTTCATTAATGAAGATAACAGCTTAATATGTGTGCCAAATGATAGAGATTGAAGAGCCTAAATATAATATATAGGGTTGCCTTGACAAATCATGTCCTAAACAATCGTTGACACCCGTTTTTGGGGCCAACTTTTCTTAAATGAGTTGCAACCCTACGATTACGATTTACATCCATAAGTTTACCCAAATTCGTATTCGCTAGTCACAGTAAGTCTACATAAAAGTTTGGGTAAATGGACGATATGTTGGTATGTCCAACACTGGCTTAGCTAAACACAGTGCTTTTGCATTAACATTTCATTGCATACCTTCAGGCACACAAATCAACTAGTTTAGCCTGAAAACAACTAATTTATCCTAAAAACTAGTTTAGCCGGCAACACATACATATATATTGATGGTGTTTTTGTACATTTGGAAAATTTAAAAGTGATATAGAATTTTTTTTTATATGTTATAAATTACTATATATATATATATATGTACTATAAAAACAGCTTAGGTAATCGAATCAAACAATTTTGCATGATCGTGGAAATCAGTAAATTTTACCTATAGCTTATGAGACTGTTTTCGAACTGTTTAGGTTTTAGTATAGATAGAAATTTTTCTATTTTTTTAGTGAATTAATTATTAAAAAAGTTATGACGGACGAACTTGGCTAAACAATTGATTTTACACGTCTCCAAGCGTTTGGAATTGTTATCTTAATCAAACTTAATCAAAAAAAAAAAAAAAACGATATTTAACTTTAAAAAATAAAAAATATAAGTATGCAATATCCTTTTTTAGCACAAATATGTTGTTTCAAAAAATAAATTATTAAAATCGGTTCAGAATATTTTGCGCTAAAGCGTTACAAGCCATTTTGCATATAAGCAATTTTATATAAGTATCATAGATAATATAAGAATAATTTGGACTCATTTTGACACCGAAACTTTTAGCCTTTTATCAACTTAAGCTAGTTTTATTACATTTACATAAGGTTATATTTGGCGGTAACTAGATACGCTTAGCAATGTCAGTAGTTATAGTGAAATACAAAAGAGACCCAATGAAATTCGTATAAAGATTTGCTTGCATTTTAGAACTCAGTTTAGCAAAAGTTAATCAAAACATTGGCGCACTTCTGGCAGCACATATATTCTGGTAACCCAATACTTATTATTTTTGATGAGACTACTTTGTACTTTGTAACGCTTAAAACTGGACGTATTTTTTGTGGGCAATAATGTGAAAAGTTCCCTCTTATCCTCAGCTTCCGAGATACTTGATTGAGCGAATTAAATCGATGCACTATAAAAGCTTAAAAAATCAATTCAATTTTCTGCCAAAAAAAGCTGCTTGGTAATTTATCATTATTTGCATACACGCGTTATGATCACTAATATTTACAACTTCATTAATAGCTACTGTTTCTACATGACTGACGTATCCAACGAATACACACGTATCCATACGATAAGCAGCGTGTTTAATATCACGTTTTTTTTTTGACGTTGCAATTACAAAAAAAAGCAAAAACTAAAAAAAAACAAAAACTTAAAAACAGAAAATAAAATAAAGACTGCAGTCAACAAAAATAACATCAACAATTAAATTAAACAAACACAAAAAATAAAAAAAAAACATTTTATTTTTGCATATAAAAATAAATAAACCTACCGCATACAACAACAACAATAACACAACCCAGAGTCTGCTGACTACGTTTTTTTTTTAGTATTTTGTCTCTCAATTTCATTCCATTTTTTGTGCATATTTTTTGTAATTCTTTTTTTTTTATTTCATTATTGTATCTGGGCCCCATGTGCTCCATGGGTGGTCGTTGTCGCCAGTGCCGGCTGCTGGTACTACGTACGTTCACTCGTACTCAAGTCGTCGTCGTCGTCGTACGTAACAGCATTCGTTTGTGCGTCCGTCCGCCTGAAAAGTCTGTTTGTCTGTCTGTAGTCATCACAATCCGATCAACTCAATGATCTTGCCTGTTCTCTTTTGATTTACTTAAGTTATCTCTTAGCTCAGTTGTTGCACGCTCTCACACTCTTTAAAGATTTTTAACTGTCAGTCTGGCAGTAGAAATTGATTGTCAAAAAATGCATCTATAGATATTTTTTTATCTCTTATTCAGTTTAGACATTTCAAGTAAAGGTCCCCCTTAGGGTTTTTCATTTTGGAGAGTAGTAACAGTGTTGTTGCTTTGATGACTTAGTACTGTTACGTTGATGTTCATTTCCAGCTGGATGCAACACTGAAAATGTAATACTTAACAGCACATTGCCAACTTATTTAGATTGAAGTACCAATTTATGCATTGAAGTAACCTGTTTTAAACGGTAACGAGTCCCATGTACTTAAAAATTGACTAGGACATTTAATTACTTGAATGGGTGACCTTGCACTCCTATTTTTAATAAGTACTAAAAAAACGCAAGGTGAGTACGTAACCTAAAAACAAGAAAAACGACAGCGCATATGAGTTGTAGTCTATATATACTATGTAGTGTAGTGTGAGAATTAGTAATTGTTACTCATACGTCACGGTATTCAAATGATGGAGCTATGAAAATGAAAACTTCAGCAGCACTAACTTTTCTTTTTGATAAATTTTAGGAATTGCACACATATTTGCTATTAATTTTTTTAATTCTTTAATGATTACACTGTGCAACACCAAACATTAAATTCAAAACTCTTAACGGTTTTATGCACTAGGCTCATTTCTGTGGCCACAAGAAATAACAGCTTAAGTCGATCTGTGAGCACATGGCAAAGCAACATAAGTTCTGTGCATAAGCATGTGACTTATACTGTTTTGCCTTATCATCGAAGATCGACTCTAGCTGTTGTTCCTTGTTGCCACAGATTTAATGCTACCACCAAATAATTTCGCTTTTTTTTTTTCAAGATCAAAGTTTAATTAGCACGACATACCTACTATATATTTATTCAGCAAAGCCATATATCATAAGAAGTTTTACAATTGGTACTTCGAGAAAAAAATTCTCCTTTATTGGATGCATAATTGTATGGAGCAAAGTAATGACAACGTCTACATCTCTATATACAATGTGTAACAAACGAAAGGCAGATTGCCTTAAAACATATCTAACTAAATGCCTGTATAGTTTAGCGAGTTGCCTACATCTCCACATACAAGGCATGCAGCCAACAAGCAAGCCCCCTTACAGCTCCATATACAAAACAGGCAGCCAGCATGCAAGCAAACAAAATATCATGGTAAAAATTTCATTTGTGAAACATATAATACAAAGCGTATAGCTTTTCATACATGAAAAATCAGAGTACTTCATCGATTTGCCGCTGGGAGTCAAACACTACTTGATTACCAATCCAATATAAGGATGTGACAATATTGGAAAATATCGATTTATTTATGTATCCATATTTAAAATATCGATTTTTATATAAATCGATATTAATAAATGTATGTGTATACATTAGCCAAATACATAATTTGGTGGTTATTAACAAGTGAACGTCTGAAAAAAAAAAGATGTTTGTTCCAACAAAATGTATTTAGTAACTGTTACCAAATATATGATCGATCTACTGTAATTAAGTATAAATAAGTAATTATTACCAAATATATGATACTATTGGATTAGTATTATAGTTAGAGAGATGGCGACAAAAATGACTTGAAACCCCAAAACGAATGAAACGCGTGTTTTTGCATAGTTCGAGTCTCGTTTTCGAAATCCGATGTGTCGAGTAAAGGTCTGGCGCTTAGTGGTGAGCGGCTATAGCGTTTTGCCCAGATTTGCCCGAGCGATTTCAAAAAACTTTTCCCAAAAGACTGAAAAGGGTGTCTAGGCAACTCCGCAATTACCGGAAAAATATTTTCATCCGTTTTGACCCTTGCCGTAACCTCCAGTACAATTAAACAGATCTCAACGGAACAGGTTTACTTTAGGGACAACCCTCCGATTTTATTTGGTGAAGTAGCGTATTATGAATAAACAATAAATCTGCAAAAAAAAAAATGTTTCGCTCGGATCTGGTTTAAGAGATATAGCCATCGGAAGTTGCGGATATAGCTTTTATAAAAAACGGTATAAGTTGCGAACCCCTGGATGGATTTCCAAAATATGGATATCATATAAAAGGTAATTTAATAAGGTATAAAATTATGTTGGTTAGTTTTCGAGATATAAAGATTTTTGAAAAATACTGACCATTTTTTTAAAAATCTTATATATTTAGAAAGTATAATTTATTACCTTTAAAATTATGTACTATATTTTTTTATACTAATCATTTTTTTAAGCTACTCCTCATAAAAAAGTGAAGATTTTTTTTTTCTTTTTATGCTAAAAAAATAAAAAACAAAGGCAAATGGTATATGAATCGAAAGTGAAGAAATTTAAGTTTTTTGCTGTGTTAATAAAACTACTATAGATCAAAAATATATTTTTTGCTACTAAAAGATTTTAAAAAAAAATATGTCAAAATTTTAGAAAAATCGTCATAACTCAAAAACTATGAAATAGATATCAAATTTTCATAATTAGCATTGTAACCTATTAAATTATCTTTCATATAACAACCATATTTGTGAAATGTTGTATATATCACCAAGACTACATCCGACCCTCACTTACTGATTGCAAATTAATTCTAAGGATTAAAGAGCGCATAAGAAGCTTGATTTAGTAAAAATAAACTTAAGCCCTTTACACTTTGATCAACCAAATTGGTTAACAACATTGTTGCAAAAGTGCAAACATCGATCACAAGCGAAAACGTAGACTACCAAAGACGACGACAACAACAAAGTGCATTCTGGTTAAAATCGTTTTTTCTTTTTTTGTATTTTAATTTTTGTTTTTAATTTTGGTATCGCTGCTGTAGGGAGAATCGATATGAAAGGTATGGCAACAAAACATGGCACAACGCAGCACAGCACAGCATGGCTTAAGTTTGCCTTTTGAACAAGATATTTATTGTTGTTCATAGTAGCAGGGTTGCCAAAGTGTAAATTTACTAAATTCACAAAAAATGTCAGCTTTTAATACAATTCAGATTCACACATAATTTCTTGAAATAGTGGGATCAATTGGCAACCCTATGATCTGACACTTCTGGAAGCCAACAAAGCGCGTTTTATTTTAGACATAAACCCTGATTGCTTCAAAAAGTCACCGAAAATTAAACATCTAGAGTGCGCTTCTCAAGGTCATTTGCCCGACATTATTTTTATGTGTTAAGACTCATTGATCTTTTAAATGATAGCAAATAAATGATTATCTGGTATATACAAATATTTCAATTAAAAGTTCAATGATACCTAAAATAATCTGTATGCAAAACCGCAGTGATTATTTCTATGGACATCGAGCATACATAACGTGACCTTACTAATGCAAAGCAGTTTTTAACTAAATCTACAAAAGTAGGCGCCTTGATTCACGCTCAATTTTAATCATGTGGGCTATTGATTATGCCCTCCAGCTAGTTCAGCTTAATGGTTGCACAAAAGAGGCGTTTGAGTGGAGTGGAATATCCCACTCGGCATGTAACTTCTTGGAAACCTTTCAGAAACCATAGATACTTTAATTTCAGAAAGCTTTTCGCAATGTTTCAATGTCCGATTTTTGCTTTCATTTGAAACGTTCCTAAAACGTTACAGAAACATTTCATGATGTGTTGCTGAAACGTTTACAATGTGCCAGAAAGACTTCATTTGAAAGGTTCACAACACGTTGAACCTTTCAGAAACACTTCAGAATGATTACATGGGAAAGATTTGGTTTGTAACGTGTCAGAAAGTTTTAATTTGAAATGTTCAGGAACGTTGAATCTGAAACCTTTCAGAAACACATTAGAATGATTGCAGGTGAAACAGTGCATTTGAAATGTTACAGAAAGATTTATGCAACGTTTCATTTGCAACATTTCAAATGAAACATTTCTGCAACGTTACGTACTGTTTCTGAAACTTTCGAAATTCTTATATGAATGACCTTTTTTTTGGGTCTTGAATATTTTTTGTTCGTGACCAACAACTCTACTCCCAAAAGAAGTACGGTTGGTTTTGTCGCTAAACACACACAACTCAAGATTAAGGCTGAGATTTTAAGAGATATAAATAAGACACATTAAAAAGTAGTTTTTGTAGATTGAGCTCTAGAAGTGTTGGCAACCCTAATTATAGTACTAAGTAGTAAAAGCTTATACAAAGCAACATAGTATAGCAACAGGCAATGCCATCAACCGACTCAACGACCGATCAACCAAAAGATGCCGTTCAAAGATTTTGTTTTATGTCTTCATTATTATTGTATTTTCTTTGTTTTTTTCTTAATCTTGTTGTTGTTGTTGTTGTTGATATTATTGTTGCTGCTGTTGGTGGTTTCAGCTGTTGTAGCAACATTTGATTCGTGGTTCAATTATTTCGCGTAAAGGTTTTCGTTGATGTTGTTATGGTAAACATAATGTCGGTACACAGAGAAAAAATTGTTTAAATAAAAAAAAAAAAACAAAATCTCGTGAATCTTCGTTTTTGGACGTCGCACTGTGGGAAAAAGTGAATAATTTTTTGATGCATTAAAACCGTGATAGTGAGGTGAATTTTGTGTGAGGTTGAAAATTGGATAATTTTTTCGTGTAGCAAAAATAGTTCCAAAAAAGCGGAAACCATCTTTGAAGTGAAGGTCGAATTTCGGCAAATTTTTCATTTTCTTGTAGTTTTTGTTTTTTCTAGTAGTTCAATGTGTGATAAGGACCAACTTGGGTCCTAAACAAATCTATGCAAAAAGGAAAACATATGAGGCTTAAAAATTCTCATTCATCGACTCAAAGGTCACTGAAGATTCCATTTAGTAATGAATGAAACTAGTATGACTAGCTTTAGCCGTTTTTCGTTGTTTTGTTTGAAGTTTCCACACACAGTACTGAACAGTAAGCGCAGTAAAATAATTATAAATTATTTTCTGATCCGATACACTACAGAAAATTAATTTTCGATTTTTGGGCGATTTTGCTTTTTATGGTTAGCAATGGCTATAATTCTAGAGAGGTTGACAGCGTGAAAATGGATTTTTAATAATTTTTTAAAAAAAAACCTTTTTATGTTATCCAAATTGAATGATTTCTGATGGCTTGATGATACATTGACAAGAGGCGCAAGTTAAGAAGAAGCAATAAGTTACAACCAAGCATAACTTTTTTGTTCATGGTGAGTACAAAGTTTTTGTTTCATTAAAATATCCATAAATATCAACAGATTATAATACTTGTTTCAAAAATTTTCTGTATGACACAGAAGCTTATTATATTTTCATTTGTTTATTAAATTTGTATTTATTTTGGAAAAAATTTAATTTTAGCTGCAAAATCAAAAAATTGACAAGAGGCGCAAGTTAACAAGAAGCAATGAGTTACAACCAGACACAACTTTTTTGTTCATATTGAGTACAAAGTTTTAGTTTCATTAAAATATGTATAAATATCAACATATTATAATACTTGTTTCAAAAATTTTCGGTATGACACAGAAGTTTATTATATTTTAATTTGTTTATTAAATTTGTATTTATTATTTTTGCACTTTAACAAAACTGAAGAAAAAATATATAACTGATAGCTTATAACACTTTATTCAAAGCAGACGTTGAATTTTCATAGCATATCGACTTTCTGAGGGTCTTACTTCTAAATTCGGAGTTCCTAAGAAAATTTTGCAAACAAAAACAAAATTTTTTTCTCACTGCAACAACTACAGTCAGTATGAGAAACTGAAATTTTACATCGCACAAATGCTGAAGGTAAAATTTTTGTTTGAATTCTTTTTTTTTTACTATAGTAACTGTAAATATGTAAGTCGTAATGTCTGTATAGTTTGTCTGTCAGCCACACATACGTTGTTCGTCAGTCTCGTTCGTTCAATCGATCGATCGATCGATCGATCCGAGCATTCAAATTGTATTGATCAGTTCAAAACGTTGAAAAGCGTTGATTGTGGAGATATTTTGAGTTGTTGTTGTTGTTGTTATTGCCTCCGCCACCAACCGTCAACGATTTATTTTAATGACTCAATTTAAAGAAAATATATTAAGACATTAAAAAACTGAACTGTCTGTCTGTCTTTTTGTCTGTTTTGGCAGCGTTTGAAGTTGAATGAAGTATCGCGTGTATCTACGAGTATGTGATGTGAGTATTCGGTTTTATAACCAGTATATTAAACATTTATATACATATATGTTTATTGTTGTCTATACATATATACGCATGCATGTTGGTATGTAATATTTGGAATGTGTCGTTGTGTGTTATAGCTGAGAAAACTATTTTTAATTACAAAATTTTTATGCCTCTCATGAAATTTCGCGCATGTAGGTAAAGTACCTGTTTGGAACGTTTTATGACGTTTTTTTTTTTGAAGACGATTTTATGAATGAACAGCTTTTTAAAGTAGATTTTTTGTTATTGCTTATACAAGCGCCAGTCATATTTTTGTCAAATTGCTTTTTTACTATGGAAATTTAAAAATAAGAAAACAATTTATATGAGAATGGCAGCTGCATATGTGAAGTTGAAAATCATTTTTTAACGTATACTTGAAAACCTAAGGGGCTGTACATTAATTACAGAACATGTTTCTTGATCATTTTGAAACCCCACTCTAAACTTCTTACGAAATTTATAAGCAGCTCAGAACTAAATTCAAGAAACTCTAATTGGTCTGTACTCAGCTCGAAGTATTTTGAATTTCACGGGTCAAAACGAAATTTCTGAGGAATCAGAGGTCCAGCCCCACTCTGAAATGTTTTAACATAAAAAATTATGACCTTGTTTTGTTTTTTAATCATTGGAAGAGAGAACAGGTTCAGTGACAAAAACTGATTCTAATGAAATAAGGAAGTCTATGAGCCATTCTTTCCTTTCATTTGGTATCGTCATTG
The DNA here is from genome assembly GCA_949775025.1 of Tricholauxania praeusta. NCBI lineage: Eukaryota > Metazoa > Arthropoda > Insecta > Diptera > Lauxaniidae > Tricholauxania > Tricholauxania praeusta. The sequence continues at coordinate 109,785,553 of OX459031.1, read as the reverse complement.
AAGGAAGGTTGACAATTTTTTGAAGACAACGTTTTCTTGATTCAAGTTAATAATTTCACAAAGTTTAAAGAAAGCTTTTATTATGAAAATCGTAACGTTACAGTCAATGGAGCAAAGAACCGTGCGATGATTACAAACTTTTTTTTTTGGGAGAATTGGACTTGGTTGACATGTGATTTCAACAAGACGGTGCCACATGCCACACGGCACTCGATATCATGGATCTATTGAGAGGCGAGTTTGGTAAGCAATTAATCTCACGTTTTGTAGCAGTCTATTGGCCGCCAAGATCATGAGATTTGACTCCACTAGAATATTTTTTGTAGGGCTACGTGAAGTCTCTTGGGTACAGGGACAAGCCAGCCACAATTGCAACCCTGGAAGACAGCTGCCATTGGTGAAATACTGGCCGAAATGCTGGAAAAAGTATATCAAAGTTAGAGCTTATGGATGGACCACCTCAGGCGTAGCCGCGGGCAACATTTACATGAAATAATCTTTAAAAATTAAATGGCAGGAATTGATGTATCGCTCCAAATAAATATTTCATTCACTATTGCAAATTTTCTATTCCTTTTTCAATTTTCAAAAACCAAACGCTTAAAAAATCACCCTTTATAAGGAAATTATCTCTTAATCAAAGCACCTTACACATGTATCTGATTTTTCTCTGACATTTATTATTTTCAATGGTTTTGTAAGCAATGAAGTACGGTACGAAAGGTTTATGTTGATGGAGCTATTTTTCTCATTTTCCTTATAGTTCTCAATTTATTTATGTGAAGTTCTTAACAGACAAAATTCGCTGGGTCACGCAACTTATTTGAAGGCAGCAACATTTTCTTATACCAAGGAAATCAAGACACTTGTCTTAAGGAAGGCATAACTTTAGTGCTTATTGCATGACACATGTCCTTAGAAGTTCTCCTTTAAACATAGGAGTAGAAACTTTTTTCTTCGGAGTAATAATAAAAAAATTCTTTATAACACAGTTCTAAATTTTTAAAATTATTTTTTGTAGCTTCGAGTGGATTGAAAATTTTTGTGCTAAATTCTCAAATGAAAATCTTATAGGAAACAGGGTTTATAAGAAAATAAGGAGTTAAGCATCCCATGGTAATCCTGAAGTACTTTTTTCTTCGAAAAAATTGTGAAGTTTTTGAAGAAAGTGTAGTTGCAGGCATAATAAATTATACTTTTAAGTCTTGTACAAGCTTTTAAAACTGGCAAATAGCGAGTTTATAGTATCTTGAAATCAAATTCTTCAAGAAATGTCTTTAAAAAAAAAATTGCCCATAGGAGAAAAGGAAATTTTGTAAAAAAAAAAGAATCCTCTATTTAAGCGGGACGATTTATTTAGACATGAAATTTTTCATTAATTTTTTTCAAGGTGATAAATTAATTGGAATGTATATTTCATATAGAGCAATCAAATATTTATTTGAGTGAAACATTATTGTATTTGGATCAAATAGTGGTAAGTGTTGGTTGAATCATTTCATGTTTGACTCAATCATATATTTAATTGAAATATATCAAATATAGGTTTGTTATATTCGAACAAATCTTTTATCCAGTGTATGATAAGAATGGTCAGTGCTTGGTTAAAAAAAAATTTAAATTTTCCAACACACCAAAGCAATAAAAATATCCCAAAAAATAAAAATGAGATTTCACTTGGTTGCTTACCTTATCGATCTGATCGAGTGCAACATGTGCATCAACCCAACTGGTGCGAATATAAAGATCGGAGAACAGTTTTTCATCGACAACATCGCCATGTGTGTCGGGTACGCGCGGCAAACTATCCATTGTGGGAACAACCATCGTAGTAGTAGTCAAAAGAAAAATTTTCTTTAAATTTGAGCTCAGAAAAAAAAAAATACTGCCAAGTTTTTTGGTTTTTATTTTGAAAAAATTTTCTTGTAAAAATTATAATTTTTACTATCGACGTTATTTGACATTATCAATGAATATTTATTTTTTACTCAAGTAAGGAAATTTTTTACTTTTTGTAGAAACTTTTTTTTGAAACAAACTTTTGCGATTTCATGTTGTAGTCCGAAGACCTCACACATTTGTCAAAGTAAAGGTTGACTTTTCGTTTCACTGCATAAATATTATCGCTTAATTCAATTTTTTTTGCTTTTCTTTCTTTTAATACTCTCTTATTCACTTCTTATTACATTTTTCATTCACACATTTTTTGTGTGATAATTTCTTCATTTTTTTCTTTTTTTCTTTGAACATAAGAAGAATTATATTCATCACGTTTTCATGAATATTTTTATGCTCCTCGTACGTTCGCTCGCATTCTCTCGATCTTTCGCGTTGCGCGTGTATTCGAATTTTTTTCTTTTTGGTTGGATCTTTTCGTTTAGGGTTTAAAAATATAAACAGTAATGGTGGAATTTTCGTGGTTTCAAACTCGGAAAAATGTTTCTCCAGTTAAAATTTAGCAAATTTTAGCGTAAAATGTCAGCACTATAACGATAATTTGCGTATGAGTTATTTCGTTTTTGTTGAGAAAACAGCAAGAAATATACCCTTTTTTCTTAATAAAAAAAACTTTAAATTTTTCAACTTTCCGCACTAACGTCCATTCACGCCGACGATCAAAAGCAATCTAATGCAACCCGTCCGCTTAATGTTAAGATCTTGTCTCACTGTCCCATTGTTGTGCTGATGTACAACTTTATTAGTGCGTCTACCTACGCATACATCTACATGACTCTCGCATTTCATGCTGGTCCAAGTATTTTGGAGATACTCTTTTACAGCTATAGATACACTATATTGTATCTGTGCGCATTGCATTTCGTTAGTGTTGCATTGTTTTGAGATGCGGCCATTTTGATTTTCTTATTCATTCTTGACTGCATAATCTGTTACCATTATGCTGCTTAACTACTACTGTTGTCTCTTTTCTTGAGTTGCAATACGCATTCTCTTGCGATTTTATTGAAGAGTAATTCTCTCCCTCCTGCTCTCTCTCTCAAAGATTTAATTGCTCTTCTTAATAATTGCGTTAGCTCTGCTTAAGTTATTAAGTTATTATGTGCCTTTCTGTAAAGTTTAACATATTTGTATTATGTTAAGTTAACAGCGGCTGCAATTAAAAACTGTAAAACCGTAGCAGCACAAGATAGCAGCCAAAAAGGTTCTTGATAATGATAATTGTACTAGGGTGCTTTTGGCCAAATAAGTAGCTATCTATGTATATGTTATTCTAGTTTCGTGGTAAAGAAAAATAAACATGCTGGAAGTCTTATTTTCGGACAGCCTTAAGTTTTTAGTTTGGAAACAGTAATTATAGCGGATTACTATTGTAGCCGTTTCAGTTGAATTCACTGCAGATTCACACAAAAATCTGCTTCGGCAGCTGTTTACAACATCAGTTCGGGTAAAAAACTCGAAAATATTTTGCGGAAAGAAAAAGTAGCGTTGAGGAAAATTTTTCAATTACTGCGACAAGCTAATTGCATGCAAACCAAAAAATAAGCTGAAGGAGCAAGTGACTTGAAAGTAAAATCACACAAACAAAAAGCATGCGATAGCGAACCGAAATTGTTTAACTTGAGTAACGGCAAGAGCTGCACGAGCCGATATGTTAAAGAACAAAATAACACAAACAAAAAGCATCTGATGATTATGAACGAAATTGATTTGGCTCGAATAACAGAAAGGAGCTCGATATTTTTTGTTATTGCTGAAAGAGCTAAACGAGCTTTGAACTGTGCATCTTCAGGGGTCGTCCATAAATTACGTGAGTCAAAATAGGGGGGGGGGGATCCGGCAAAGTCTCACCAAATCTCATCAGGAGGGAGGAGGGTCAACGAAAATTTCACGTCAACTTTTAAATGTAGAGAGAGTTTTTTTATAACATTTTGTGGGGAAACGGCAAAAATGGATTTTGAACCTTTAAAGGCGGGCTTTGGTCCAGGAAAGCACCGTTTTAAGCCCGTTTCTGGGAAAACATTTTTGTTGCTTCAATAGGGAAAAGTCGGAAATGGATTTCAGTCCCACTTGGGTTGGCACCGAAATTTGGAAGAGACCATTTTAAACTAGGGGCAGCACTGTACCCAGGAAGTGTTTTGGGCCAATTTCCCGAAAAATTTTTGTTTGATCAATCGGCGAAGAAATTTCGAAAATGAATTTCTTTTTCGAGGTCAGGGGCGGTCCCAAGTGATGTCTTAAATCCATTTCCCTCCTTTCCCCATTGATTAAAGTTAACAATTTTTTCCAGAAATGCGTCAAAACGGTCCCATTCTGGATCCTGCGCCGCCTCTAGTAACGTCCAAAATCTATTTTCGACATTTCCGCGCCGATTGCTGAAACAAAATTGTGTTTTTTTTTTTTTTTTTGTATAAGTTGAAGAGATGAGAAGGAGAAAAACATTAAAGAATTTCATTGCTTCTGCCCCGCACTTGCTAAGATGCGACAAAGTACACTTAGTGCGTTTTTATATGATGACCTGGATGGCTTTAGATATGTTAGGGTAGGTCAACCACTAATTGTTAGTTTTATTACAAAAGCTAGTTGGTTCAGCGAGAGGGTATTGTAAAATACCCTGTGATATCACAATAAATCAACATTTGGTTTAAGTGAATCGGTTATTAGCTGACTGCCACTCCCACCTTACCTAATCTAAGAACCTGGAATTAAAAAAAAAACACATCATCGGCATCGGCACATCCTAATGTCCGTGCAACACAAATTCCAGGGATTCCACAGAGGAACTAAGTTTTCGAAGATAGTAATCGTGTGTAAAATGACACCAACAAGCACAACACAAGTTATTTTGGTATTTATTTATTTTAAGTTTATCTTACTTGCATTGTCTACTACTTTTGAAGAAGATAAATATTTATCGCATACAGCCCACGCTCCAAAACCGACGTTAAGTGTTTGTCCTTAATGTGCGCATGCGCAACGTCGCGCCAACGTTAAGGCCAAAATGCATTCATGCATGCACGCATGTTGTACTCGTAGCCATGCATTGATGCTTTTTACGCGCTACACGTAAACTGTCGCGTCGATGCTCTTGATGTCAATAAGCAGCATTTTTGGGTAATTTATTTAAGTTTTTCTACTGATATTGTGATGTGCAGAGCTTAACTTGGTACATATGCACGGTGCAAGAGAAATATGCACAACCCTCATGGCTTGGCGTTAAGAAATTTTTAATGGGGATTGATTCTGTTATCTGTCCTGAGCATTGTTAAATATGAAATTCGAAAAAAATTCGTTAATTTTGAAAATAATCTGAAAATCCAAAAAAAAAAGGCATTTTCCAAAGCCACGATAAATTCAAAATTTTTTCTTGACTTCCAATCTAAAGGTACTTATTGAGATTACATATAATACCCTACACTCAGGGTATATTGACGTTGTCCTTACGTTTGTAACGCATAGAAGGTGGCGTGGCAGGTATAGAAAAGTATACGAATACGAGAAAAATTAGGTACGCAGGCCACACTTTTAAACCAGGTTTTTGCGATTGAAAATGGTTGAAATCGGTTTACGGACACACCTACCACCCATGCAGAGAGAGAGAGTTTTGTTATAGTGTAAAAAAATTGCAATAACTTGGGCAAGCACTGGAGAAAAAGTCGACGAATTACGACAAGAGGGTGTGGCACTTCCCATATAAGTAAAAACTTCAAAATGCTATTTACCGATAGAATTATTTAAGGTAATGAAACCAAAAATTGCACATGAACAGTAAAAATGATTCGGAGAAGCTTGGCGGCGTTCTTGCATCAGCTAAAAAGTTGGCGACTTTCGAAAAGGGGGCGTGGCACCTCCTATAGCTTCACATAGAGCTATTTAAGAAAATGTTGCCAAATTCAATGTGAGAAGATATACCCTTTTACTAAAAATTTAAGGCTTACTTACGCGAACTTTTACTATTAATGCGGGTGTAGGGTATTTAATTTTTGGCGAGGTCAAAGATAATACGCTCACTAGTTTTTTTTTATCTTACAATGGTTCAGGAAAGTTAACAGAACCGTACCCCATCAAAAATTTTTGACTGCCAAGACTTGAGGGTTGAACATACATATTTCCGAAGCGCCGTACATAGACTGAATTAAATAATCTTACAGTCGTGGTCAAAAGTATTAGGCACCTTGTGTATTTTCATATATTTAGACCTACTTCCGATTGTGAATTTGTGGAAAATACTAAAAGTAAAGGTGCACATATGGTTTTATTCAAACCAGGAGTAATTGGTTGAATGTGTAAAAGGAAAGGTGAGTGAAATTTGAACTTTTTTGACAGTATGCTTTATAGAATAAAAATTGTTACAAAGACTAAGGGGGAGTCAACTATATACTAATTTTTTTAAAGGAAATAGCTTACATAAAAATTGTAGATAATAAATTTTCAAATATTCTGAGTGGTACTAGCAGAATTGAAAAAAATTAAGTGGTGCCTAATACTTTTGACCACGGCTGTATGTCTATTTGTCCACTCCGCATCATATTGATGGCTATGAATTGTTCTTGAATTGCAATTTATACATTTAATCAGTATCAAATGTGTACAAAAACGGATGCGGATCCGTTTCGAAACCGTTACGGATCCGTCAGCGCCATTTCCGTTTTTTTATGGTTCGACGGATCCGTCTCGAACTCGGAACGGACTTCACATACGGATTCGTTTTTTGTAAATAAAACGGATCCTCTCCGGTTTCTTCTTTTGCAAATAAAACGGATCCATTCCGGACTGCTCTAATTTAGTAGTTATTTTTGGAGTTGATACATCAGAATTAACTTTTTTGACTCTAATTTCGTTTGTTTTCAAAAAACGAATTTCATACGAAAACGTATTCGAAACGGGTCCGAAACGCAATCCGGAACAGATCCGTTTTACTAACAAAAAAACGAATCCGTATTGAAGTTCGTTCCGAGTTCAAGACGGATCCGACAAAGCGGACGATCTTTCCGCTTTTTCGAGAGGAATTTCATACGAAAACGAGTTTGAGACGGATCCGAAACGGAATTCTTTTCGGATAAAATTTACGAAGACGTGAGTTCGACTTGAATTCGAAACGAATCCGTTTTGAACACTGGGTAGTCAAAGTTTGAGCCAATTTATGGCAATGCCACTGACTTATCAAGAGACATGTTTGCCTAAAACTATGCAATGAAAACCTACGTAGTTTTGATCAGTTATTCCTCTTACAGCAAAGCTAACTATTAATATTATTTAAGCATACAATATAATTTAACTTAAAATTTACTATTTTGCTCTATTAAAAATTCACAAGATTTCTCATCAATAAAAACAAAACAAAAACAAAAAACGGCCGCCACACACAACGTTTTAATTTTTTTATTTTACAAAATTAAAATGTTAAAAACACACATTAAGCAACCTCGAAAAAAAAAAATCTGAATCCAAATCGAAATTAGACAGCCGCCCAACGCAGCGGTGTATTCATAATGAACAGCAACGACGAGCGCCAAGTGCGGCAAAGCAGCGCTAAGCTTTAAAACATTTTTGTTTTTATTTTTTCTTTTGGGCTTTTTTTGTTTAATTTTTGTTTTTTTTTTTTGTTTTGCCTGTGACTTTAGCCACTTTGGTGGTCCTGTTCCACATACTCTATAGTACGTTTCTGAAGTTACCCCGCTTCTTCAATCATACCCACATATATATATTTACATGCATATACATGCACACATATATATATACAAACAGACAGACAGACAGACAAACAAATAAAAACATTAAACTAAAGCGGCGGAGGTTGGGGCAAAAGATTTAGAGCCCGTGGCTATGCTCCTCATTTACCATTCCATTTGGGATTCAATGCAGCGCATCAACAACGGCCAGCAACAAACAACAACAACAGCGGCGGCGGCAGCGACAGCGCACAACAATAAAGGAACAACAATGTGCGCCATGCCCGATATGTGCGGTAGGTAAACATCAGTCACTCAGTAAGGCATTCAGCCATTCAGTCAGTCAGTTGTCTTACTACCACAGCCGTATCGTCATCGTATTGCCATGCGCCGCGCCAAGTTGTAGGACGTCGTTGTATTTTATTTTTATTTAAAACATTTTATCGTATTTTTTTTTTTGTATTATTTTTAATAAATTTTTTAAACTTAAGTCCTACGCACTTTTGTGTAGCGCCCTCTGTATTTATCGTACATTTTTTTAATCATTTTGTAAGCAGATTTATTAACATGCACTGGTTATCATATTACAACTTCTTCATTATCATATACTTAATGCTCGTATTATTTGCAAATTATTTTTTAGTGCTTGTAGCCCCCCCCCTCCTCCTCCTTAATGTGTGCGACGAATAAATTTTCGATTTACTGAGAAATTTTCGAACATTTTGATCATGATGTGATCATGAATGAATAACAACTTATTTGTTAAAATTAATTAATTTTGAATTAAAATTGGTTTTGATGTCACGTTTCGATGCATAACAAAAAAAGAAATTCCCAATTTTACAGCGTATGTGCCTTTGACGGCAAAGACCAGTACCGGCTCGAGCGGTGTTCGAACTGTTCAACCGAACAGGGCACCCTTTCGTTAGGGGCGCTTTGTCGGTTGCCTTTATTTTTTTGTATTCCTTTTCTCTGTAAGAGACGTCAAAGACCAGTACCGGCTCGAGCGGTGTTCGAACTGTTCAACCGAACAGGGCACCCTTTCGTTAGGGGCGCTTTGTCAGGTGCCTTTATTTTATTTTTTTTTGTTGTCTTTTTCTCTGTAAACATTTGAAAAATTGAAATTGTGAATTGTTTACAATATGACTTTTGGACGCTTTAGAGCTTTTCGTACACCAAACGCTCGACGGTACATTGGTGACGTTCTGCTGTTTTTCGACTTTGGTGTTCGAGCACCTCAAGATTTTTTGTGCTCTAGGTAACCTGTACTTATTTTCAAATTCCGGCGATTCTTGGCTTTATCTGCACTATTTTACCTGAAGATGTATACAGACTGCGGGGCGCCGCAATCTCTTAAAAAATTAACAATTTTTTTTTTAATTAAAGTTAACTGGAATGCTTACAAATCGTCGGAGCCAGAATTTTGTAAAAAATCGTTTTTTATTATTTTAAGTTAGAAAAAACTTTCTTTGTTTAGCTTTTAACTTAACTCTTTGAAGACCATAAGCTTTTGAAATATGATCCAATGAAATCAAAGTATGAGTATGTTCTATTGGGCTGTTACTAAGCCAAAAATATTCGAAAATTATAAAATATGGTTTTAGATTTCGAGAAATTTTATGGGACATATGTGACCCTATGAGCCTGCAGGGTTTCCAATTTATTTGAAAATTGTTTTCTATTGTTACATGAATAATTATTATCTTATTTCAAACTAAAAATAGACCATTATAATTCACTTTTATGTCGAATTTACGCTAATTATATTCAAAAGTAGACATTTCTGCTTGCTTTTGTAACATAATTAAAATGATGTCGTGTTAAACCTTTTTTTTTAACAATATTTTTGTCTTTCGGACACATGTGTCCCTATGGTCCTCAAAGAGTTAAAGCGAATCTCTTCTTTTTTTTTGGATTTGGGCTCTGCAATTTTATTGGAATTTTGGTGAGCTTTCATTTAAAAAAAAATAAATTATTTATTTCTGACAAGACTCCGGCCATTTTTGAACCAAAAAGTATTAAAAAAATTTTGTTTTTGACCTTTAACTTTTGGTTTTTTGGATCGAAAATAGCTAGAGAGCGCAAATCTTGTGGGATTTGAACAATTTTCTTTTTTGTTAAGCTAAAGTAAACCGAAGTAGCAACAAATCTTCAGAGCCCAAAATGTTTATTTTTTTAGGTTGAATTTTTTTCGTCTTTAACTTAACAAGGAATATTTTTTTAAAACTCGGAGTCCGAATATTTGTTGGAATTTCACATGGCTTTCATTTGAAAAATAAATTGTTTATTTCCGGCAAGACTTGCGATAACAATTGTTGAACCAAAAAAATTCACTTTGGGACCACTGTGCGCTGGCGCTCTAATGTAATTCATATAAAAGTACTATTTTATTTTTATTATTAATAAGTTATTAATTCATCAACGAAAGCTCTCAAATTCAAATGAATTTCTGACAACATTTTGGATACAAAATTTCTTTTCCACAATATAATTGATGCATGTTATATGTTATGATAGGTAGGTTTAGAAAAAGAGCACCCGAAAATTTCTGAACAGGACGCCAACTACCCTCGAGCCGGCACTGGCAAAGACTCTGAGTTACAGTTATTGAAGGTAACATTTTGTGCCAGACATTTGGTCTCAACAATTTTAACGAATATTTTGCATTAATATGACAAAAATATCAAAATGATATTAAATTTTTTTTTTTTTTGAGTGCTATGGTCAAGGTTTTGACTAACCCTTTAACTGTCATCTATCGTTTACAACAATGTTCGTTCAATTTCCGCAAAATTGGATTTAAAATCGAAGAAAATAAAAAAGGTATCAATACTGCGCGTTCGTTAATGCTGCAGTTCGAAGGACCACCCACTTGGTTTTTTGTCTGTCTTGCAGCAAACAAAACATTTTCTTCTTATGAAATGGCAACACAGGCCAATGACTACCATTAATATTATCATCATCATAAAGTTGTGCAAGCTTTGGCCAGCGATCGGAACAGCATTATAGCATACAAATTCAAATTTAGCATCGGCAGTGATTGTCAAATTTATTGGCAATATTTTTGTTTGACTCACTTAAGTCGAAGGTAACAGCAGCATGAACTGAGCTATTCAAAAGTGTATATCATAACTAAAGGAATGAGTTGATGTCACCATATTATAATAGGCCTTGGAACATAATTTGAAGTCTTAAAATTTTTATATTTTTGAAATACAATATCTGTTGTACTCGTCATATCTGCGCTTTGGTGTACAGTGAGAATACAAATTCTGCTAAATGCATGCTGCAATTATTTACTACCAACTACACCGAAAAAAAAAATGTATTCCTATTGAGAAATAGTTATTAAATTTAAGTAAATAAAAAAATGTCTAAATAAGTCAATTATTTGGTTTCCTAAGTGGAGGTAATTGTAGCTTTTTTAAAATAAAGAATATTGTTTTCAATCTTATGAGAAGGTATTTTAACTGAAAAGAAAGTTTACTTCGATTCATACATACAGTTCACATAAACAAATTCAGAACTATAAAAATGCTCGATTGTGGAAATTGTACGTTCCAGCGGCAAATATGTTATAAACAAGCCTTTGTAGACAGTAATCCTCACAACTTCAGCCACAACTGTAAATTATTTTTACAAAGCGATAGCCGCTTTGTAGGCAATTTGCCTACATCTCTATACGCAATGTGTTTTAAACGAAAGGTACATCGTCTTAGAACATCGCTTTCAAAGTGCCTGTCTATTCCAACGAGTTGCCTACATCTCCACATACAAAGCATGCAGCCAACAGGCAGGACTCCTTACATCTTCATATACAAAGTTAGCAGATGACAGACACTCTGCCTACATTTCTATATCGAAAGTATGGGAAATGTTAGGCAAACCAAAAACTCAAAAAATTTTAAAATTAATAATTACACTCCACAACAACGTGCTGGAATAGTGTTGATGTATGCAAGGAATAATAATTCAACTATTGCAACACAACGTACATTTTTACGACAATTTCCGGGTCGAAATCCTCCTTTACCACCAATAAAATTCGGCGATTGGTGGTTCGATTCGAAGCAGCAGGGACAGGAAGACCATGGACATGGCGTTCATTAGAAAATGTGGCCGAAAGTGTGCAAGAAAATCCAGATAAGAAAAAGAGCGCAACAGTTGGGGCTTTCAAGATCATCACTGCACCATCCGCGTAGGGTTACTGCGTAGGTGCAGAGTAATGGCCCAATTCCACTTTGAGCTATATTTTTTTGAAGCTGATAGAAGTGCTCTCAATGATTGAACAATTTTTTTGTACCCGAAATAAGTCGATTAGGACTGCAGAATATATGGTTTCAACAAGACGTTGCTACGGCTCATACTGCTTGAGAAACAATGGATGCATTGCTATAGATTTTTTTTGACCGCGTCATTCCCAAATACGGTGATTTTAATTGGCCAGCCCGGTCACCGGATTCAACAGCTCCGAACTTTTTTCTGAAGTCTAAAGATGTGAGACTTTCATTGACCTCTCTTCCTTCTTGATGAGATTTTCCCGGACCACCTCCCCTCTATTTTAATTCAAGTAATTAATGGATTTCCTTTAAGGTGTGTACTGTATGGTTTTTATCGTCATTACGATTTGTCATCTTGTAAAGGAAATGCGGATTAAATTAGTATAGTGTTTCATCCTAAAAAAAAAAAAAACAATTAAATGCAAACACTTAATAAGACAGAGTAAAAATTAACTCAACCGTGTTATAGCTTGGTGATTGTAAAGGTGAAAATTCATAAAATTTTTACGGATAAATAACTTCGCGCACAAACGAAAGGCATTTCTACCCCCACCTGAGGAGTATAGCACATTTCATATAAGATGACCCATATGGGACAATATTATAAACATGCAACATGAATGTGTCATTACGTACGCAATCAACTCTTTTGGAATGAGCTTTAGTTAGACGCGTCGTCACAGCCCACAGTCGAAGAAAGGGCGCTCCACACACGGTGCGCAATGAAGCAAAAATGAATGTGCACTTTACACAGAAGATATGGAGACCCACCAGCACGAGGCTATTACACGCTGCAGCGATACAAAAGAAGAGAAAAAAATTGAAACTTGGCATACAATTTTTTTTATTTTGATGACGACCACAGCACACGATGACGTTCAATGCGATATGGGAGGCAGCAGCAGCTGCAGCAACAACATCAACGGGTATTAAAAATACCGCGATCGCGCGGTCGACCAGTCAAGCAGTCATTCAATTCAATCGTTGGACATTGTGGTATTTGAGTGAAATGTTTGGGCAGGTAATTTTTTATATTTTTTATTATTATAAAACTCAAGAAATACTTTGAAGCTTTCTCTAAACAATTTTTAATCTGTCTGATGTTATAGTTTTTTTTATTATTTTCATTAAAAATGGGGATTTTTACTCCTATACTGGGGGGATTTTTATACCCTACACTGAGGAGATTTTATATTATTCCGAATCTAACTCGTAGAAGGAACATGACAGGTACAGAAAAGTATATATATTCTTAATCAGATCGACCACCTGAGTCGATTTAGCCATGTCCGTCTGTGGAAATCACGATTACAGAAAAAATCAAGCAAGCTAATTGAATGAAATTTGGTTCATAGGCCACACCTTCAACCAAGCTTCTTGAGTTGGAAAATTAGCATAATCGGTTCACGACACGCCTACCGCCCATGCAAGTAAAACGCTATATTGAGCGAGTTATTTTGTGTAGTGTAACCAAATTTCTCAAAAATACTAAAAAACTATTAAGACAAGCTCTGGAAAAAAAGTTGATGAATTTCGACGAGCAGGCGTGGCACTTCCCATTCAAGCGAAAACTTCAAAATGCTATACTAAGAGAATTATTCAAGGTAATGTAACTAAATTTCATACAAATAGCAAGAATGATTCGGAAAACCTCTGGACACTTTTCATAGTAACAAAAACTTTGAAAAACTACACTGAGAGAATTATTCAAAGTAATGAAACCAAATTCCATGTGAATACAAAAAATGGTAACGAGTTGAAACCAATGCATCTCTTTATGCTGTCTTATGATTGGTTGCAAACGTTACTCGCTACTTTTTCTTTCTTCTGTACAACGAATAATAAGAAAATCACATATCGATGCAGCGAATTGGGGGTGTCATCAAACATTTCATATGTAACGGGTGATTTTTTTCAGTGTAAATTTTTTGACATCTCACGCGCGATTCGTAACATGTGTCAACGCCAAAATGCTCAGTAAGGTTTGCCATTTCACCATGAATAGACTAACAAACGAACAGCTCTTGCAAATCATTTAATTTTATTATCAAAATTCATGCTCTGTGAGAAATGTGTTTTTTAACGAAAAATTTTCTTCAGTGACGAAGCTAATTTTTCGCTAAATGGGTACGTCAACAAACAGAATTGCCGAATTTGGTGTGAAGAGCAGCCAATGCCCCTGAAAAATGCACTGTTTGATGCGGTTTATGGGCCGGCGACATCATTGGACCGTACTTTTTCAAAAATAATGAAAATCACAACGTTACAGTTAATGGAGCAAGTTACCGTGTGATGATCACCGACTTTTTTTTTTTTGCCCAAAATGTAAAAATTGGACTTAGTTGACATGTGGTGTCAACAAGACGGTGACACATGCCACACGGCACGCGATACCCTTGGCCGCCAAGATCATACGATTTGACTCCACTAGACTATTTTTTGTGGGGCTACGTGAAGTTTCTCCTGTATAGGAAAAAGCAAGCCACAATTGCAGCCCTGGAAGACAACATTACAGCTGTCATTGGTGAGATACCGGCCAAAATGCTGAAAAATGTATGCCAATAGTGGAGCTTACGAATGGGCCACCTCAGGCGTAGCCGCGGGCAACATTTACATGAAATAATATTTAAAAAGTAAATGGCAGAAATTGATGTATCACTTCAAATAAATATTTCATTCACTATGGGCTTTCTGTTCGCTTTTCAATTTCCAAAAACCAAAATCTTAAAAAATCACACTTTACGTGCATAACGATACGCAATCCGCATTGACTTAGCATAAACAGTAGAACTTAAAAAATTTTTGCTTAAAAACTTTAACCAAAAACTATTAATAATTAATTTTTTTCAATAAAATACCACATTGTGCATTGTTACGAGTATGGATTTGCTCATAGTTTTGGGTGGAGGACCACCAACGTTGCCGTAGTTGATCGTAGGCAACCAACCAAGCAACCAGCCGATCAACTTTAGGCTTTGACTTTAACGACGCTGTTTGTTTTTAATCGTATAATGTCTTAATTTATAGACATTCGCAGCATTGCTGCAGCGAAAGCAACAAATAAAAAAGAAAAATGTAAAGAAAACTGCTACAACAACAGCAGCAGCAATAAAAAAAATAAATAAAAGTTGCCACTACAACCCTGTGATCGTGGCAAAAGGCGTTTAAGCCAAAATTGTGCGCGCCTGTAATGCGAAAGCAGCAACAAAAACAAATAGCTTTTTCAACTCTGATCATTGCTGCCGATTGTCATTGCTGCTGCTTTGATGTAATGCTGTTGCGTTTATTGTTGTAGTTATTGTTGTTGCAATTGCAGCGCAGATTGGCTACATTAGATCCCCTTCCGAGGAAAATCCAGTTAAGGTAGCTACATGTAGTTGTTGTTGTAGTTGGCAGCATGAATGTGAACATGCTGCTGCTGCTGCTGTTGCTTTTGTTGTTAAAGTTGCTGTTGCTGCTGCTTTTTTTTGCTTTACCAATGCATAGCATGGTGTGGCATGGCGTGGCGTGTCGTTTCACATGCCGCATAATGTAATAATTACTATTTGCCACTGCAGCAATGAGGCAACAACTACATACTGTAGTTGCACGGCGCTGCTGCCACCGCTGTTCAGTTAAGTTTGATTGTGATTGAAATATGTATGTCTTTTGAGTAAAACTAATACCGGGCAATAACAGCAGCAGCAACGACAGCAAACACTTAAAAATTTTTTGCCTTTTTAAATTTTACGGCACTTTTATGGATTTTATCTTTTTAACCAATCATTGCTTTTAAAGCGATGTATAATTCGAGTTTTTATGCTTGCAGTTTTTTCGCCTTTGATGTAATACTTACTAGCAAAAACAAAACTCTTTTAGTAAAATTTCTTGAAACTTTATGTCAACAATAAAATTTTTATTTAGGGAGTAAAAAGTTTATTATGTATCCTCTTTCGCATTAAATGTCATTGCTGTTGATGGAGATATCACTAAATAAGTGAAATAAAAAAATACAAAACCTTTATTGTAAGCATTTGCCTTAGCTATAACTCTTTACTTTTGAACAATTACAACTAAGCTGCCAAGCTTAAATACTACTACAATCTATCGTTGCTTTGACTAACGCAAATGATGCAAACAACAAGCAAGTTTTGGAGAAAAATTTTAAATTTTCAAACTATGCACAGTAAATAAAAACGCTCAAAGCTTAAGACAAGGTTTTGGAGAAAAATTTTAGTTTTCAAACTATGCACAGTAAGTAGAAACGCTCAAAACTTAGGGCAATGTTTTACTGAAGATCGTATTGTCAAATTGTGTAATTCACCACGTTACTACTATGATTTTTCCTCTAAATTGCAAAAATACTTTTGTAATAAGGGTGATTTTTTAAGCGCTTGGTTTTTGAAAATTGAAAAAAGAACAAAAAATTTGCAATAGCGAATGAAATATTTATTTTGAGCGATACATCAATTCCTGCCATTTACTTTTTAAAGATTATTTCATGTAAATGTTGCCCGCGGCTACGCCTGAGGTGATCCATCCGTAAGCTCTAATTTTGGCATACTTTTTGTAGCATTTCGGCCGGTATCTCACCAATTGCAGCTGTTATGTTGTCTTCTAGGGCAATTGTGGCTGGCTTGTCCCTGTACACGACAAACTTCACGTAGACCCACAAAAAATAGTCTAGTGGAGTCAAATCGTATGATATTGGCGGACAATGGACTGCTCCGAAACGTGAGATTAATTGCTCACCAAACTCGCCTCTCAATAGGTCCATGGTATCACGTGCAGCGTGGCATGTGACACTGTCTTGCTGAAACCACATGTCAACCAAGACCAATTCTTTCATTTTGGGCAAAAAGAATCGGTAATCATCGCACGGTATCTTGCTCCATTGACTGTAACGTTGCAATTTTCATTGCTTTTAAAAAAAATACGGACCAATGAGCAGGGCCGGATTAACAAATTTGCCGCCTAGGCAGTTGCAAAAATTGCCCTCCTCCAAAGTTCCCGCCAATATTTGCCGCCCTTTAAATCTTGCCGGCCTTTAAGTCTTGCCGCCCTAGGCACGTGCCTACTCTGCCTGTAAGGTTAATCCATTCCAATGACGTCGCCTGCCCACAAACCTTACCAAACAGTGCATTTTTCAGGGTACATAGGCAGCTCTTAAACTGCTTCTGGCTGCTCTTCTTCGTCGCTGAAGAAAATTTGTCGATAAAAAACACATTTCTCACAGAGCACGAATTTTGATAATGAAATTCAATGATTTGCAAGCGCTGTTCGTTTGTTAGTCTATTCATGGTGAAATGGCAAACCTTACTGAGCATTTTCGGCATTGACACATTTTACGAATCACGCGTGAGGTGTCAAAAAATTTACACTGAAAAAACAAATAGCAAAAAAATCACCCGTTAGATAGGGAGATCAAATTTTTGTTTTGACTCAACTTTGCGAGCGATCATATTTTGGACGATTTTGCTAATATCGTTGGAGGCATAATAGACTTCATAGATGAGGTGGAATTACTTAAGTATTCAGTGAGCGCAAAGCCCCCCCCCCCTCCCCAAAAAAAAAAAAATAAAACTGCAAAAAAATATTTTGTGCAACTCTGAATTATCATGCAGTGTCTAATGAATTTCTATTTGTAAATTTTCTTAGCCTCTCAATAACTTCGAATTGATCTAAACTTTGCACTTTGAAAAAAAAATACAAAAACCATAAGTTGTAAGTTCCTGCTACCTATAAAATAGAAAAAGACAATATATAATACCTTTATGTGGAACTTGCGGGTGGTACCATAAAATGTGCTTCCCTTTTACAATCCCATGTTGTGTGTTGACTATGCCAAACATAAGAAAACACACGCAAAGCCGCCAAGGCAAAACATTATAATCGTCTTCTGTCAAAATTAACAAACGAACGCAACGGAACACTCTTACCTACGTATGTACCTCCTAATGCGATTTATTTCCGAGAAGGTAACAAATTATACTTACAAACATATAAGCTATAAATGTGTGTATATATGACCGCTATATTGCCGGGCAGTAACCGAAAGTAAGACATAACTCATCATTAATAATAATACTAAATAAGACATTTTATTGTTGTATAAAATTGAATTCCAGCTGAGTTTCGAATGCTCCAAAAGATTTAGGCTAAAGCCATCATAATTATATAGATGACAGATTTCTTCAATACACGCGGACTCGCCCTACCGATATATAGTAAATGAGATTATATTCACACAAAAGTTGATTTTTTTTTGGCAAAATCAAAAGAAACCTGGGAAGGGGTGTTATGTTTGGCTTTACCAAAAAATAAATACCCTACACTGTAAAAGTGCATGCAAAAATTAAAATGCTCTTAGTTAGTATTCGTGGGATAGTTGCCTGCATTATCATAAAAAAATAACCAGTATAGCATTTAAAAGTTTTCTCTTATATGGGAGCTGCCACGCCCTCTTGTCAAAATGTAGCCACTTCATTTTTAGTACTAGTTCGAACCACTTTTAGAAGTCGTGTGAAATTTGGCTGCATTTTGTTAAATAACTATCTCAGTACAGCGTTTTGTAGTTTTTGATTTTAGAGGAGGCACCACGCCTTTTTATCCAAGTTATCTTAATTTTCGTCAAGAGTTCGTCCAACCCGTTCGTTGTACTCGAGTCAAATTGAATTACACTAACTTATATACCTCGCTTGTTATATCGTTTTGAAGTTTTTGCTTGTATGGGAGGTACCACGCCCTCTTGTCGAAATTTGTCTGGTTTTTGTCCAGAGCTTGTTTAAGTCATTGCTAATTTATATTTGCGTAAAATTGGATTGCATTTCCCTAAATTACACGCTCACTTCAAAATGTTTGCTTGTATGGGAGGTGCCACGCCCTCCACAAATTTTGTTGTAACTATTTTTACTAAAAATCATATGCGCTTTCTAACATTGCTGTTTCTAAGATAGCCTCCAACTTATGGAAAAAATTTCGAGGTAGGCTTAAATTTGTCTGAATGGTAGGTGTGTTATTCAACTCATTCCGCCCATTTTCAGTCCCAGTCTCATTGTAAATTTCAACAAATTAACTCGATATCCCCGAAATCGTAATTTCCGCAAAAGCAAACAGACGACCATGACTAGATCAACTCAGGAGGTGACGTTGATTATGTATGTATATCCATATTTGCCACGCCCTTTGTATGCATTACAAACGGAACGATAAACTGAATATACCCTGTGTGTAGGGTGTACATAACCACAATAAATTGTTAAAAAAAAAGTAAAGAAAAATCATGTTGTGTTCGAAGTTTCAAACAGAGACATTAAGAAGATTACTTTCTTCACCTTTTTTGCCTTAACTTTTTCTACATTGAATATGGTTTATGGGAGTATATGTATCTTTGTCTACTGAGATAGCTTAATTAAATGTAAGGTTGCCCTTGATTTACCCTGAAAATAAGAAATTAGTTACATTGTAATATTTAATAATGATTTTGCGCAAAAAAAAACAAGAAAATGGTTTATTCATGCTGTGTGGTACATTCGGCAGTAGCTGTAGATCAAAGTGATCAGCATGATCTAAACCACTCATATACCTGTTGTGCTTTGGCTTAAAAGATTTTTCCCTTAGCGTAACTAAAAGTTATTGTGGTATAATTGAAAGTAGAAATAATACAATTGGGAAAGGAGGTCATTTTAGTTACGAAACAAATTAATTTTGACTTTTTCACAGACTACATTATTATGTTACATGGGTGTTTAGAGTTTTGTGTAATGCGCTTTGTTATGGCATTTTTTGTTAGCAACTTATTAAAAGATTAAAACATCAAAGTCAAGGCATCAAAAGAATATTACCGAAATTAAGGTTAACTTTACGCCACATAGCACTTTTGTAGCCTGATATGCATCCAAAAACATTTAAAGGGACTACACATATAAAATAGTAAGTGCGTAGTCCAGAAAAATAACGAACTAACTACAAAGTAGTACAGGAAAAATTTGTTGATAGTCCCTGGCCAAGGCTGGCATTTCAAAAAGTTGGTCCTATGCAAATTGGCTGTCAGTAAAAAGGCAGCAGTAACACTTACCCCAAGAGCTTTATACCACGGAACAAGAAACCCGGAATGAATGACGCTTCCTACACAGAACACCGCACAGACATATGTATAAATAGCTTAATAAAGAGTCAAACGCTTTTTGAAAAAAAGATTATGGATATTCATCTAAGCACGCAAAACCCTCGCAAACTGTGCATTTTTACGCTCTCGCAAACGAACTGTCAAAAAAAAGTTTGCGCGATAATTTGGTAACTCAAACTTGCGCTGCTAATTGTGCAATTGTTGTCACTATCTTTTCCCATACGATTCTCTCAGCAAAAATTTATTGTTTACACATTTTGTATTTGTCATTCTCTTTTCCCATACGATTCTTTCACAAAAAAATGACATGCTCATCAACTGCCACAAATTGCACAAAATATTCGAAGGGGCGTTCGTGAAACACATCGGACAAAATGGTTTATTTTCACAAATGGGAAACTTGCGCGTTTAGATGAATACCACTATTACATCTCAATTTACAGCAATGTCGCAGGGGAAGCATTGCATGTCGCTGAAATTAAATACCTGCAACATGACAGGTAACAAGATTAGCAAAGTCGGCCAGTGCGAATCTTTCAACTATTGCAAATGACCAGATAATCCGTTGTAGGGAAATTTTTTAGGAGATCATTAACCATCACCTCCCACCATAGTCCTCAGTGATGATCACAGAGCCTGTTTTCACCAACAGAGATCACAAAGATTTTAACATCCCTTACTCAAAAGAGTATCATCAAACATTTCAAAAATTTGCTCCAACCCAATTCGTGCTTCACCGGATCCGTCTCGAACTCGAAACGGACTTCTCATATGGATCCGTTACAGATTCGTTTTTTGTAAATAAAACGAATTCGAGGACACGTTTTTTTAAATAAAACGGATTCGAGACGGACTCGTTTTTTTTTTTTTTTTCATTAAAACGGATTCGAGACGGACTCGTTTTTTTAAATAAAACGGATTCCAAACAGTTTTTTTTTTTAAATAAAACGGAACGGATATGATATTTAACGCAGAGCGCTGTCTTGGACATATATTGTTTACATAGTTGCTTGACGTTGTTAACTAAAATGCAGGAAAATAAACGTCACTTCTAAAGTAGCGCCCAAAAATAAAACTGAAAATATGAAAAATACAAAAATGACCAAAAACACATTTTTTTGAAGTTTCAATCCCCATTTTCTCAAAAACTATACATGATGGAAAACTTTTGAGCCCAGATTCATGTTCAGCGTGCAAAAATCCATGGAAAACACCTAGTCACTTCTCATTAGCAGACCGAAAGTTGATGATTGCAGACCAGTGTAATTAATATTTTGAATAAATTTTCATATGTGTAATTAAAAATTCAAAGGAAAGATCATAAGAATCAACGTAATACGAGTAAATATTTCTCAGAATTAAAATATCTAACAACATAGCAGCAAAAGATGCGTGCGTGTAAACTTTGATCAAAATAGTTAACCGAAATGCAATTGAATGCACGCAGACATTATCTATCGAAAAAATCATAGGAATATACAACAACAAGAAATCAACAACACAATGTGTGCGGCAATCAACTAAAAGTCAAAGTAGACCAATTAAAATGTCCATCAGATCAGTGTTCAAGATATAAAATGCGAAAGGCAACAACTCAATCTGGCATAAACAAAAACAACGATCGATGGTATAACATTGATACTCGTTCAATGGCACAGCTGGAGTGTTACAGTTCTGTTATATTGTGCGTACCTTATGCAATATAATGGGTCTATTGTCCACAAAAAAAAAAAAGGTAAGAAAAATGGAAAAATTAAAATTAAAATTAATGAGAAAACGATAAAACGTCATGCAAGAAAGCTACGCCGAAAAACAAAAACAAAAACAAGAAAATTATGTAACTTCACAGAGTAAAGATATTAAAAAGAAAATTAATCGTTAAAGGATTGCTCGTACATAGGAAATAACGCAATTAATCAGAAATGTCGTATTTCGAAACAACGACCACAACTTAGAAAATCTATCAAAAATGCTACGATCTTGCATTTTCCGACTTATAAGACGTTGATCGCTCACTTCATCCTTTACTATGAGATTCTCTTCAAAGACTACAGGATAAAGACTAAATTTTTTGTTTCATTCGATGAACTTGAAGCCGTTCCATTCCTCTTAAACAATGATATTCAGAGAACGCTCAGTGCACTATTGTTGGAAGATATTTTTCAGCGTTTAGTATCGGGTGATTTTTTTGCTATTTGTTTTTTCAGTGGAAGTTTTTTGACATTTCATGCATGATTCGTAACATGTGTCAACGCCAAAAATGCTCAGTAAGGTTTGCCATTTCACCATGAATAGACTAACAAACAAACAGCGCTTGCAAATCATTGAATTTTATTATCAAAATTCGTGCTCTGTGAAAAATGTGAAAAATATCGAATAATTTTCTTCAGCGACGAAGCTAATTTTTGGCTCAATGGGTACGTCAAAAAACAGAATCGCCGAATTTGGTTTGAAAAGGCAGTTCAAGAGCTGCCAATGCACTCTGAAAAATGCACTGTTCGGTGTGGTTTGTGGGCCAATGGAGCAAGGTACCGTGCGATGATTACCGACTTTTTTTTTGCATGTAATGGAAGAATTGGACTTGGTTGACATGTGGATTTAACAAAACGGATACCATGGACCTATTGAGAGGCGAGTTTGGTGAGCAATTAATCTCACGTGTTTAAGCAGTCCATTGGCCGCCAAGATCATGCGATTTGACCCGACTGGACTATTTTTTGTGGGGCTTCGTGCAGTCTCTCATGTACAGGGACAAGTCAGCCACAATTGCAGCCCTGGAAGACAACATTACAGCTGCTATTGGTGAGATACCGACCGAAATGCTGGAAAAAGTATGCCAAAATTGGAGCTTACGGATGAACTATCTCAGGAGTAGCTGCGGGCAATATTTATATGAAATAATTTTTAAAAAGTAAATGGCAAGAATTAGTGTATCGCTCCAAATAAATATTTCATTCACTATTGCAAATTTTTTGTTCGATTTTGAATTTTCAAAAACCAAACGCTTAAAAAATCACCCTTTATTGACATTCGACTATCCAGAAATACTAAAGTTTTATTCCGCCCAAAATGAAAACAGTTTAAGAGAGTACAAAAATCTCATCCAACCTTAGGATGACTGTGAGATAGAATTCCCGGAGAGAAGCGGCTGTCTTAATTGCAAAGTTCTTCCGTCGTGCATGATCATTAGCGAATGTCTTTATTTCTCTCCAACATTTACCCAATTTACGTATTTCTTGCTCTAGAGAACGTTTTTATGATAATTTAGGGTTGTCGCACTTTTCGCTACCCTGAGGGTTACACTCCAATGCTTGCCGGCACATTCCAGTTGGTGATTTCCGCAACGTGTACCCAATCCATTTCCATTGTGGCCGTTTGTTTTGAAATAGAATCTTGAGAGCATCTGGCGATCACAGGCCACCAAATGTTCAGAATTCGGCGTATCTTTCTAGGTATGTGACTAAGCAAAATTGACGCACACATTATGTCATGTGATTCAGTAGAAAGGCCATGAAAAGCAGCGTCATTGGGTCTTACTTCTCTGAAAACAATGAAGGTCGAAGACAGTAACAGTCAAGGATGAGCGCTGTAGGCGCATGATTACCGATATTTTTTACGGAAGAAATGTGGTTTTAGCAGGACGGCGTATCGCATTATTTCACGGCCGTCCAGATCATGCGACTTAATTCCCAATGGGACTTTGCTAAGAGCGGTTTATGCGCTGACAAATCCAATGCCATGTATGAAGCATCTGAACACCAACATTCGTCAGTCAAGTTATGTTTCGAAATTTCGCAAAAAGTCCTCAAAAATTACAGCGGCGCTCAATTGACTGATATGATTTGTTTTAATTTGGATCACCCTTTACATCCAAGAGAATATTGGTTCACCTCATAGAGATAGATTTTATTATGTGGCTTATATGTATATGTTAATAACTGTAAGTCATTATTACGAGAAACACATCGTCACATTTCTTAGTTTCAGCAAGGCCCTCACTCTTCGAATGAAGTTCTTACGTGTGCGATTACACAACAGTAGCTACTACGCACAATTCTGACCTCAACATATTTATGAATTGTATAGGAAAGAAATTAAATCAGATGCACACTTGAAGATCAGTGGTACATTAAAAAAGAGAAAAAAAAGAATAAAGCAAAATATTAAAGGAAAATCGTTGAATAATTAATATTTAAGCTCTACTAGTACTCGCGATCCCATAGAAAGGAAGTTGGAAAAAAACTCAAGTTTAGAAGTGGGTAGAGAAGCAAAAAAATGCAAAAACAGCCGCTGGATATAAGACGCGGTGGCGGCTGGCATGGCACAGGCCACCGTGAATTAAAAATTAGCTTAACCTACCTACATATTAGTACATCGACGAACAGGCGAGTAAGCGGACAGAAAGACAAACGAATAAATGGACGCACAGTCAACAGAACAAAAAAAACAAAAACAAAAAAGAACAAACAAACAGATAAACCGATTTATGTAGCCGGACATTAAGACGCCGCCGAACAGGGCCATTCAGTCAGCCAAAGCAGCCAGCCATTTAGTCAGTTAATCGTCGTCAGTCGTCTTCGTCGTCCATTTCGATTCCGCCGCGCACTTACATTAAGCGTAGAACAGTGGCAGCCCAAAGCGATTTGGCCCACACCCATCAACATCTTAACTCCAGAGAGCAAGCCTAACTCAATTCAGAGTCTTAAGCTTTTTTTTTATTGCCACTGCTGCTGCTGCTGCCGTGAATGCAATGAATTTGTTCCAATATACGTGCCATAATGGCCACAATGTGGTGGAGTGCAACCGTGCACCGGCATTAACATTAACAACAACAACAACAACATTTTGTATCCAATCTTGCGGTCTGCGATCTGCAACAGTTAGCGTGGCAAATCAGCTTAAGAACAGAAGCATCACATTTGTTTGAGCTGTAGCTGTGGTATGTGTGAATTGATGCTTGAATGGATGGATTGTTTGTTGTTTTCAACATTGACATTGAAAAGCAAAGATGATTATGCCAAAGTAATTTAAGGATACAATATGTATATAAAGCAAAAATTTAAATTTGCTATAACTAATACAAGGCGCTTCCATATAAAAAAGATTTTAAAAACAGTACGTTTTTCATAAATTTCTACAAAATCAAGTATGGAATACAATGGCGATAAGATTCATAATGCTCTTGAAAATTGTAATCTTTTCGGAAATTTTTTTCAAAGAAACTTTTTTTAGTTCAAGAAATCTTGATTTCGTGTCATCCAACCAATAATTTCTGAAAATATAACTCCAAATTTATTTCGATCTGTGCAGATTGTTTTCGTGTTTTTCTTGGAAAATTGTTTTAATTATTATTATTTTTAATGATTCTTAAAATTCCGGATTAGATAAATTAATTTTTTGCTTCGCTGAAACTTTTAAAATAAAGAGAGATGGTGGAGTACATGGGAAAACGATCGGAAAATTAGAACTTTCGCAGGTACAATACAGGTACAGTACAGTACAGGTACAGTACAGGTACAGGTACAATACAAGTACAGTACAGGTACAGTACAGGTACAGTACAGGTACAGTACAGGTACAGTATAGGTACAGTACAGGTACAGTACAGGTACAGTACAGGTACAGTACAGGTACAGTACAGGTACAGTACAGGTACAGTACAGGTACAGTACAGGTACAGTACAGGTACAGTACAGGTACAGTACAGGTACAGTACAGGTACAGTACAGGTACAGTACAGGTACAGTACAGGTACAGTACAGGTACAGTACAGGTACAGTACAGGTACAGTACAGGTACAGTACAGGTACAGTACAGGTACAGTACAGGTACAGTACAGGTACAGTACAGGATAGAAAGGTTCATACAATTAAATTCACAGTCAAATTATTCTTCCCGTGGTTTTAAGTTTTTTTCACTCTTTATATGAATATGTGGTTGCGATATCGCCTGTTTACTGCCATTAGTCGCTCTTTTTTCTCCTAACAAGCTTATCTTGTTGGTTTGTCAATCGCCGACTGAATTCAAACACAATTTTATTGCATTATTACATTGTAACGAAAAATTTTATAGCCTTCCCCAATTAACTACACTTTAGCTCCCTTCCATTTCGTTGAACAGATGGATGTCAAGTTTTAATGATGCGCTTTCAGCATTTGTCCTAATGTACTACTAATTAATCAATTATTCTCAGTGTATGCATTTTTTCTTCATCAAATATCTTTTCATAGCAAACTGTAAGTGTCAAAACGCATAATGAGAGCTGTCAGCTGTGCACGGCTGTTTATAAGCTTGCACATATCTGTCATCTATTATTTTAATTGTTTTTTTCTTCTTTTTTTTGCTCATTCGAGCACCACATACTTCACAACACTTGAGTTACCAACAATCTTAAAATTTTTACCAATTCATAAAAAAAAACGAACTCACAACTCCATTGAGTATTAATTATTGCTGCGCAGACATGACAACGTGTGACACTTTGGGCCACACACAACGCTATGACGATGACAACGGCAACGACGATGATTCTTCAATTCATTTACTGCAGCGACTACAACGATAAAAATCTCAGCATGCGCAATCAGTGTGGCAAATCTTTTGACAGATCTGGTGATGCATGATGCATTTAACAACAGCAATAGCTGCAACAACAACAACAAAAAGCAACACAGCGATATGGTGAAAAATTCAAAAACTTCCTACTCACATGAAATGATCACAAATGCATACAAGAGATAGTGATGAATTTTTTACGGTACACGCGTATTAATCTGCGAGATAAAAAGTAGATATATGTGGATATGACTTTGTAGAATTACACCATCGGACAAATATTGAGTCAAAAAGAATATTTAAGGCAAAACGTTCTATTCATTAGTTTCTCTGAAAAAGCGTTGTGGTTGTACTTCAATTCAAGTCCTCGATAATATGGGACTATTGGAGCATTATATAGGTTACATTTAATTCCGTAAAGAGCATCTAGAGTTGGAGAGAAGTCATCTTTATTGGGTTACTTCAACAGTTGAATGGCATTCATCACCCCATTGGCTCCAGTCAGCTCTAAGCTGAGAGAGAATGTTTTAAAGCGCCTACATTTGCTAATTGCTTGAATAGATCTTGTCCTTTGATTTCAATTCTGTGCTGCATCAAATTATTACGTTTGTATCGTGGGGGGGGGAGGCTTTGCCTATCAGTTACCTGTTAGAAGACTGCTGCTGACAGCAAGTAAGCTGTAACTGTATGCATAGTAGTTCGTTGTGTTTTCTAACTTTGAGCATTTTGGTTTCAACTCGCAGGTAGCTTTTAGGAATTGAATCTCTTATCTCATCTTCCATAATCAAATTCAGCACATAGAAGAGATCTTTCCATTCAAAATTGCTAGATAAAAATGTAGTCAGCGGCGACCTAATTGTAAGTAATCTGAAAGATTGTTTGGGTATACTACTAGGATTTAGAAGATTCCTAGTCTTGAACTTGCTTAAAAAACGAGTTGTACTAACATCTTAATTAAAAACAGTACTCAAAACTTCGATTAGACACATAATTATTGCTCCTCTTTTGATCTGTACTAAAATATTTGATTTTGTCAGTTAGTGTGAATACACGTTTACTGCTGTATTTCCTTTCAAGGTTTTCCAAGTTATCGGTTCCGCTGATCTATCATTTGCACAATTTTTCTATTAATATGAACGTAATGTGTGTGGAAACTCATTTATTATTATGGTTTAACATTTTTACTACCACCACCATCGTTGCTGTTCGCCACCTCATCGTCATAACCATTATCATTGTCATTCTTGTTATTGTTATTACCATTAATATCATAAATGTAATGAAAATGTAATTTTTTTGTATTTATTAAATTAATCTTTTTTTATTCAGCAACTTTTACTTGAATTAACCCACTTGATTCAGAAAACAAATACTGAATCTGAGACATGTGCTTAAAAACATTAACTTAGCAACTTTAGGTTATTCAATTTTTCCCTTTTAAATATGTGAACTGTAGGGTTCTTTACTTGTTTCTTTCGCTAATAGCTTAGATCTTATGTATGAAAAATTTTAAAAACTTCTCAGTTTTTCGTTTAGATTTGTTTGGTTCATTGATCTTCTTTTTACGGTACAAACAAAAACGGTACGGTACGGGCACGGTATCGTTAAGGTGCTTGTTGATCAATGTTTTTACTAAATGCCTGGATTCATGCAATTGAGTTGTCAGATCACTTCAGACTATTCAAGATATCTCTCTACTAGTTGGCAAGATTTAGGTTTCTGACTTGTGGAGTAAACATCGTAGTTAGGGAAGTACGAGGACCGTTTGATAATTCCATGAAAAATAAAGCAATGAATGATTTTTACGGCAAAAAAACGTTTTTTTTTTTTCAATATCCTTTTAGGTCGATACACTTCGTCCAACCTTCATCTAATTTTTTGATCCCATGCGAAAAATACATTTTCGGAAGGTCCTCAAAATAGGCCTCTGTTTCGGTGATGAGCTCCTCTCTGGTGGTGAATCTCTTTCCGCCGAGCCATATCTTCAGGTTTGGAAACAAAAAATAGTCGCTGGGGGCCAAATCTGGTGAGCATGCTGGATGAAGAAGCTATTCGTACTTCAATTCATGGAATTTTGCTATGGGAGCTGAGCATGTGTAAACGCGCGCATTGTCTTGATGGAAGGTCACTTTGGCGAATGGGGACGTTACTTTTTCAAAGAGTCGTTGAAACCGTCCACTTCGGAGCACGTTCGGTCGGTGAAGTCCACTTTTTCGACTATTCCTTTATCTCTGGTGTGTAGTGATGTATTCATGTTTCGTCCACGGTTACTAATTGATGGAAAAATCCTTCTTATCTTTGTTCAACATCGCCAAACACGCCTTTGAATCAGTCACACAATCGCGTTTATGGTCGAAAGTGAGCAAACGCGGCATCCATCTTGCGGATAATTTTTTCATATCCAAATGATTTCGCAAAATGTTCCACACCCATTCGTCTGATATGCCTATGGCCTCAACAATCTCCCGCACATAAACTCTGCGATCGGCCAACACGATATCGTGAATTTTAGTGACCATTTCTGGTGCGGTGACCTAATTTGGGTGTCCAGGACGTTCGGCGTCACTTGTGCTTGTACGACCGCATCGGAATTCAGTAAACCAGTTGTGAATCATTCCAATTGATGGTGCAGTGTCCCCATAATACTTATCAAGTCTTTCCTTGGTTTGGCTGATGGTTTGCTTGATGACCACAAGAAATTCACTTTTTCCATTTTAGCGAAAATTCACAAGGTCGTCTGCTGTCAATGGCTGCCAAACACAAACTAAGCGTCGTAGCGAGCTGAAATTTTGAGAGTAGTCTATTAACACTGACAGGATCAGTGTTGCAATTAAAGTTACTACGGGAAATTAAAAAATTCACTAACTTCTCAAATTGCCCTATATGTATATGTGAAAAATTATAGTTTGCGAACAATTGTGAACTATCTTGAAATGTAAATAAATCAGTTATTTTTAAAACATTATAAGTGTTGCAATTAAAGTTACTACGGGAAATTAAAAAATTCACTAACTTCTCAAATTGCCCTATATGTATATGTGAAAAATTATAGTTTGCGAACAATTGTGAACTATCTTGAAATGTAAATAAATCAGTTATTTTTAAAACATTATAAGTGTGTTTTTGCTACAATTTATGAATCAAGCTACTAAATAATAATGTTCGTTATTCTCAAAAGAAAAATACGTTACAATATTTAAGTTTGCAACTAACCAGCTCTAGCAAGCGAATTCTTTTTATTTCAGCAGCTTTTTCGATAGCTGCTGAACACTGGATGATTGGTAAGTATCAGACTTAACACTGGAATCGCGCGTAATTAATTCATTGGCTTTAATAGGCTGTAGTAGTAACCTGGAACCCAGAAAAATCGAATTTCGTTGATCATAGTCAGGGTTGCTAAGTTGAAAACAAGCAATTATCGGCTTTTTAAAAATGCATAAAATGGTAAAAACTTAAATTTTGGTGCGGGAAAAACTTGATGACTTTTTTTATTGCTCGTTCCATAAAGCTTCAATTTTTGAATTCTTACCAGACCCCTGGTTTTGACATGAAATTCCGGGCTTGGTCGGGTTAGTTCCGGTCACTGACACAATTCTGTGTCCTTGGAAAGTTATTGGCAAATAGCTTTCCTCCGTAAGTGTTGTACCAACGTGAATGAAACAATAACTTTCAAAGGAAAATCATCATTCAATGGAAATTAACATCTGGACAGCCATTTTTGTGACCGATAATTTGTCAATAACATTGACACAATTATTTCGGATTTTTTAGAAATGAGGCAATCCTTGGGTTATCAACGTATATTCTGCTTCTGGCGACTTCACAAATGTTAAAGTCGTAATGGAATAAGTAGCCATTTGAAGCTTCCGATAGGGTGATAACTTTTGCGCCACCGTACAGAAACTTGTATAAAAAGTAACACGATTTCTTTCTCTCTTCACAGTAAGAATAAACAAATTATTCACGAAATGGCGCCAAAGAATCCATCAGAACTTAGAAACGTTACATTACACATAATTGTTAGTTAAGAGAATTAACTTATTTACGTACAACAATAATTTTTATATCGCTGACTTAGAAATCTGTATGACCAAGAGCAATAAAACGCGAATATAATGTTGCTGCTGTTGTACTTACATGGGGGCAATATTGTTGATTGCAACCAGAATTTCAAGAAAATCAGAAAAATTCAAAAGCGTAAACAACACTACAACAAAAAAAAGAACCTAGCAACTTTTGATGATCTGTTGATCCATTTTATGCTAAAAAAATAACATTTTTATTTTGCCCGTAGCGAAATTATGATAAGGAACAAAACAAAAAAAGACATTCAGTCAGTCCGTCAGTTGCTCTCAAAGAACAAGCGCCAACATTCTGCACAAGACATTGCAATCAGATGGCAGCAACAGCAGCAATTGTCCGACAGCCGCCGCCACCCAGATCAATGACGATGCGCTACAATGTAATAAATTATAAGACAGACAAAGCACGAGGCAACTTAAAGTGGCAAGCGGATCGATGGATAAGCGACGTATAGTACAAGCAAGCGGACTAGACGGTTTATTTAGATGGCGCATCGCTTTGGTGGATCACTGCGGAAAATTAGCGTAACATGCCACTATAAACATTTATAACTGCATAATTTGCAGCAATGGTAACACGCTTATTACACAGGTTAACAAAGTTTATGTCTGTGATAATAGAATTCCATTGTGATAGCCAAATAGCTTTGAACCTACTTACGACTTGGCTACTCAGTACTGAAAGACTTGTCTTCTGAAAACACTTTCTCGAAAAAAGAACAAAAATTTACGTGAGGTGTTTTTTTTTTGAAAATTTGGACCCCCCTCCCCTTGGTGAGTTCTGGTGGTACCTCCCCCCCTCTCCCTTCCGTGAGACTTGCCTTATAATTTTTAGATGTAATCTTTGTATTAAAAAGTTGACGTGAGATTTACGTTGACCCCCCTCCCCCTTGGTGAGATTTTGCCGGACCCCCTCCCCCCTATTTGACTCACGCAATTTCTGGACGGCCCTTAAGCATATAAGCCACAAATACATATATATATGTATATAACGATTAGTACCAAAAAATATCAAAAATATTCGATTCGTAAAGTATTGGGAAGTATCGCAAAGTCGAAAGAAGCCGATAACTGTCAAATAGAACTGTCAAAGTCTATTATAACCGTAAAGTATCGAAAAAGTCTTAAAGTAATAGTATCATCGAAGTGTCGAAAATTCAAAAAATATTAGAAAGTATCAAGAAATTTATAAACGTACTTACATATGTCGTGAATCATGGAGCAGTATCGAGAAATTCGATACATGTCGAAAATTATCATGTATCCAAAAATCTGCAAATGTCAAAAATAGGAATAGATTAAAAAATATCGTAAAAACTGACAAAATTCAAAACGTTTCGAAAACATCGAGAAGCCAATATCATAAAGTATCGTAAAGAATTGGATAAGTCCATAGAAGTCGAATAGGGTACTTGAAAAATTCAATTCCTTAAAATATCATAAAGTATCGAAAAGAAAAAAAAATTGATTAGAGTTGAAAAGGGTCGAACTATTTCGAAAAAGTCGATCAAATTCAAATCGTAACGAAATAAGCGATATCAGTCGAAAAATGTCAAAGAATTCGATGAAAGTTTGAAAATATCGAAAATGATGCTTACCGAGCTTGTGCAGTGGACGATTTATCCGTGCTGTTGCTGACGGTTGTACATCAAATGAACATTCCATCAATGATGATGTTCCATAGGGTTCTAGCCTATCCCCGACACTCTTGCTTTTTTATATTAATAACAATTTAACGTCGACCACCAAACTCAATTTATTCCTTTGCAGACGACAGCAATATTTGGTTCAAAAAATTCCCAAGCTCTATGGAGTTTGAGGGAGAAAAATTACATATTGGCGACACACTCTCAAATAACCTTAAATCAATACCCCGTGGGATTGTGCTAATCGGGTTGATTTTTATGCAAGCAAGTCCCAATTTTGCCTCAAAAAGAAATGGATTATACCTCTAGCATACAGCTGACGGAGGCATATGAGATCTTGTTATATAGGTTCTAGCGAACATAAGGTGAACAGATCATGGGTTCGATGTGTCGAAAGGAAATGCCAAGTTTCTATTTTTTTAATAACCTTGCAGGAAGTATTTCACTCCTTTAGTGTTTGGACCACAAATTCTACATCTATTAGATCTGAACTAGAGTACAATTTTCACATAGGAGCACCAGCCCATAATAGAACATCTCAGTATCGTGATAGTCTGAACTTCAGTCTGAAGGTTAAGCTGTGGTACGGATGTTTCCCAGCAAACTCACTTGAGCTTGGTAAAAGATATTCACACTCCAAAAATGTCATAGAACTGCCAGTTTACAGTAAGCAAGGGGCACAGTCCCCCAAAAAATTTAGAAATTTTGTCACATAAGTAGAGAAGAAACGTGGAGAGATAGCTGCTTGCCTTATGAATGGACAAAAGCTATCGGCCACAACGATAGCTACACAATAGTAGCCTTGGTAGGGAATGTCGAAGGGTCCCCTGGGCTTAATATTGTTATAGTTATAGTCATCAATTTCGCCTCACATTGAATACATATCAATATCAAGACAATAAGCTTGCAGAACAGATTCTAAATTCTTTTGGGAGCAATAATTTGCGTCGAGTATTAACTAGTCTTTTATGCGAGGATGAACTATGATGCAGAATATTTAACGGTGATATTTGTGAGCTGTATAATGTAGATGTAAGACAGCTCAAAAGACGACGACCTGTCGACTTCATTGGCACTCTATTTTGGAAACCAGCTAGCCACTAAGCCTTTCGGTCTATTATGCTGAAAATATGCAGTCCAAGTTAAGGAAAATTGGAAGGTTACTTTAGTGTAGGTCATAAAACTTAATGGAATATGTGCCTAATATTTGCCAAAATACTAAAATAAATGTTACCAAGTGTTTTTTTTATTATTGTTGCCGCTGTTAGGCGATGGCAAGTAAGATCTAAAGGCTACGACGACGACGACGAGGATGATGAAGCAACTACATTGCTAGCAAATACAGCAACTACAATCATCAACATTGTCGTTGTCGTATCAACGCATGAGGTGGTCTCGTCTCAAGCGCGGCACATTGACTAAAACATAAAAAAAAAACAAAAAAAGACACCGGCACCGGTTGTCAAGTCTGAGTCGCAGTTATAATTGTTGTTGTTGTTGTTGCTGTTGTTACTTGTAATTGTTTTTTTCAAATTTTTTTTTTTGCTAAATGCCACCCTAGCATCCAAGACAAATGTATGCCCACAAAGCGCCAGTTGCTGGCTTAAGCCGCCTATCAATCCGGTCGGCTGGTCGGTCGGTCTTTTTAATGCATGCACTAAAAAAGCTTTCTTATTTTCATCGTCATCAACATTTTGTCGCTTGACTGACATTGCCACCCAGAAATGACTTAAGCAGCTATCAACACTAATATGCGAATATAGCGGAGGGTAAAAGTTGCCGCCGCCAATTGCTTATACGAGTAGCATTAAAAAAGAAAGAAGGAAGTGTGGGGACAAATACAATATAAAAATCAGCAATGCCTTTTTTGACTGAGAGTTGAGAGTATAAATCTTGCTTGGCTAAGAGAAGCAATAAGTCAGCCAATATGAATAATCAGTTAAGTTCCAAGTTTTTTCCAAGTGATTTTGATTTCTAGCACACATAAGGTCATTAGCCAGCTTAAATAGCGAGGAGTTTTTGGGGCGAATTCGTCTGCGATTACTTTAAAGATTGAAATGTTCAAACTTAGGGTGTGCTCTATCAATATGTTTTCTCCAAAAAGGAGTAAGTACGTACGTAATTTAGTTAAACTGGAAGAATTAGTTGATTCTTCGACGGTAGCGATTGAATTGAGAATTCGGAGTTCTCTGTAACAGCCCAGTGTTGTAATAATCTTTTGATACAATTCCTGATTGACGTTTACATTAGCGGATGCTGGGGAATTCAACTCCCCCTTACAACTCTTAACGAATTCTAACGAAATCTAAGTAATCGACATTGATGCTTTCGTTTCATTATTCAATAAAACACATTTCAACAAAATAAAAAGTTTTTTCTGTATTTGTCCCGGTTACCTTTAGCTTGTACGGTGTTGCCTTTTGCTGAGAAACGGTAGATAATGAATTTACTCGTGTTACTTGGATCGCTCATGTCCTCGAAAAGTATCGTGTGCTAATGCCCTATGTTGTTGACATTTAAATTTAAAGTTTCTCGGCACGGAAAGTCTTTGGTTGACTCAACTACGCTTCCTTATTGATTGATATTGCTCAAATTAACCAAGTTTTGTGATGGAAGAATCAATTAAGAAAACATTGCCACAAATGTGGTTAATCTATCGCAAGCAAGGTACCACAAACGTAGCTGAACAACCATAAACGTGGTTGATCGATCACAAATGTAGTTGATCGTGGCTGATTAATCACAAATGTGGTTTCTTAATATGTAGTTTTATTGTTTTTTTTTTAAGATTTTCGCAAAGTTAAAGCGACGTATTTTGTACCCTAAATACGATATATTTATTTGATTCTCCCGTTGATGATGTAGTGACTATTCTCAAAAAAATTATTGCTTAAACTTATTTCCCAGGGAACTTTTTCTTATTCCCAAAAAATTTTCTACGATAGCCTTAACCAAAATAGAAGTGACGGGACGATAGCAACTGAACGAACGTTTGCACTTGTTACGTCTGTTTTGACACATAGCTCAAAACAATACGATAGCCAACGAACCGAAGTAGCTTTTATGACGAGTAGTGACGGTTCGAAGTTCGGTTCTTACGGAATAGTGCGTCTCGTCAAAATGCTTCGTTCACTTTCGATCAGTTACGTACGTTTATTTTGGCTTACAATACATACTATACTCGAATTTACTCGTTACGTCTCGTAACGGGCGGATTTATGATTTTGGCGCCCTAAGCTTCCTAGCTTAGGACTTGAGATAAGTTTACTTTTTTCCCGCAAAAAATGTTGTACTCCCAAAAAATTTGTTGGTCAAAAAAAAGTCATCAACTTTTTAATTTAGATTAAGTTTAATGTTGTAGCCAAAAATAAAAAAATAAGAAAAGCCATCAACTTCAAAGTTTTGCGCCCCCTATAACATAAGTCCTAGCGCCCTAGGCTGCAGTCTATACGTGAATCCGCCACTGGATAGTGGTTTTAATAAGCTTCCTCTTGGAGCTATTTTTAGTCACTTTTCTAAGGAAAACCAAAATTATTTAATACTCAACAAACACAGTTGGAGTATCCAACTTTTATGGAATGATCTATGTACGAATATACTCCTCCACATACGAATATAACAACAAAGGCACTCACTTCATCTCATTGTATTGATTGTTAAAATTGATTTGCATTTTTTGGGTTTGATTTGTATTAGGAAGTTCCTTTTTGATTTTTTCAATATATTATATAGGAGCCAGCATACATATAACGATTCTTTTTGAAACGATTTTATGGATTTTTTTTTTTTATAAACTTTTTCCATAGTAAGCTTGTAGTTGGGTCTTCTTATATCCAAATTTCCATGGATTTTTTTTTTTTGTTATAATTTAATACGTGTGTTTGTAAAAAGGTTGAAAACAAAAGGTAGAACATTAAGTCAAAAGAAATGGAACTGATTGTGAGTTACAATATCGCATGCTGATGTTTCGTTGTTATTATTATCATCTGAAAATGAAATACATACATTTGTATGTATGCATGTAGGTCTGCGGTAGGTCGGTTAACAAAGTTAATGCCTTTTAAGTTACGATCTCACTCACTCTCTATTTCTATTTACTCTTTGCATTATCTTCCCCTCTTTTTTGAATGCCTTATAGCACTTTGACAGTCTTAAATATATTATCACAAAATTCTATTCATTCAGGCGATGTTTTTCTGTCAATGCCCAGATTAACAGCACAGTTTGTTATTATAGATTGAAGATCACCCACTTATATGAAGGTGTAGATATTTATGATGCTATAATGCGGGGGAGGATTTTTTTTTTTTTTTTTGTTTTTCATTTAGAAAGCACACAAATTAACAAGGAACTAACTGGAGACCGTCTGAAAATGTTCATATTTTTATATGATGTTTGATATCTTTATGGGTGCGTGTTATAGCTTTTGTAAGTATTTGAAATGAGAATCAACCCAATTGTTGAGGCACGAAGCAAAATTTTCCTTGTCAATTTATCAATATTAATTTTTCTGGATACTTTTTGTTTTTGTGATTTACTCTGAGAGAATACGTTGAATCAAAAAATAAATTATGAAAAGGACCGATTTACTTGTAAAATGTACACAATTTCATTGCATTGTGAAGCTTTTTTATCAAGAATGTTGGAAAAAGTCGAACAGTGTCACAAAAACGAAGATGCGGAAACGGTCGAAAATGTTGACAATTGTCGAAAATTGGAATAGTCGGAAAATGTTGAAAAATTTCAAAAATTGGTCATAAAGTTGAAGAAAAAGTGAAAATGAATGAAAAATGTTTAAAAAGTCGGAAAATGTTGAAAAAGTCGGAACATTTTGAAAAAATCAAAAAATGTTAAAAAATTCGAAAAATGTTATTTTAATTAAACTTGTGGTCATTAGCAAAGACCAATATTCTTGTAAATATACAAATCGTGCAATGATGGATGGATCAATTTAACCTGGTTTTTGGTGATATTGGTGATATATGTTTCGGCTGTTATCACATACATTATATACACACATTCCTATACATTTCTTCGATTTTGTTTGCTTAAGAAAAAGCTTCAATCGATTTGTAAATTTACAAGAATGTCGTGAAATTAACAGTAAATCGATAAAAAAATCAAATAAAAACATAAAGCAGTGCAAGGCAAACCTACAGAGTTGCATGTCAATGTGTGCGCCGAAAGTAATCGAGACGTTTTTCGCTGCGTACACAAGGTGTATACATACACGCAGCCTCTGCTTGAATTCTGCCGCAGTTGCTCGCGGGAGGCAGAATGCCTTACACTGCTCTAAAGTCTCTAAATTTCGATAAGTCAAAAAATGTAGAAAATATAACAATATCATTGATGCGCAGCACAGTGGCGTAGCAATATTTTCAGTGGCCAGGGGTGGCAATACCTTAGAGAACATTTATGTGCTATATATTAGCTTACTCATGGAAAAGGTTGTTTTTTTTTGCTATCGATCAAAATTTATGATGGGGTTTTTGCTGCCCACTAATTTTTTGAATTATACATAGATAGTATCACGTGACCCTGAACTCAAAGGTGATATAAGAATGAAATTTTTTTTGAAAAAGTTAAGGTTTTTGAAATATCGAAATTCCTTACGCTCGGAACTTTGAAGCTGATTTTACGCTTTTGCTAATTTTATATGATTTTCAGATTTTTTGGCGCATCTTTGTCAAGCAAAGGACTTTTTTTTATTAAATTGTTTGTGCGACAAATAGCTTTACTTTCCTTCTCAAGTCAATTCTGATTTCCATAGCATTTTTTTATCTCAAAACATCATGTTTTTACATTGCATCAAATCAAATCTTCCTTCCTGTTAGTACGCACATTTTTTTTACTCCTCACACAAAATATTAACAACCAAAATGCATTTGAACACTTTGTCGGCCAAGATCAAAGCAAAAAGTCAGCCAGAAATAAAAATTATTACATTGTGTTGTTTTATAGCATGACTAAATATAATTTTTATATATGCGTATCTGCGCTATCCCCGTAGATACGTTTTACCACAACACAGAATTTTGTATTTTGGCCGGAAGCTGAAAGCTGAAGAAGTAAGTGCGAGAATACTGCGAAAAAAAAACTGTAGCAATAACAAATTAAAATTTAGACTCAAAAGTACGATGCAGTTTAGAAGATAAATAAATATAAGCATTTTTCTTAGATGTTTAATTTTTACAAGTAAAAGATGCAGCTGCGATTTAATGATTTGATTTAGATAACACCCCTTCCTTATTCGAAAAATTCCAATTAAATTTTATTAATATTTGCTTTTAATTCAAAAGTATGTAAATTATATAATCCAACTACCTGCGAAACCAACCCACAAATATTGTTGACCACATTTTGACTTCATTAACGCCAAATTCATATTTAAAGTAATAAATTTTAATTTGCGTTTTTTACGTTACCCTTCTTGGTGGTCAACAACAGTTGGACGCCATCAACGCAATGGATTCGGTCAGTTGGTCGGTCACCATAGGTTGTAGACGCCGCCGCCATTATTTGTTTTGGCTGGCGTCGCCAACTGATTGATAATTTGCTTGAAACCACTGAATTCTCACAAAATTTATAATGACTTTTTTGTTTCAATGTTGCAATTTTTTTATTTTTTTGGAACTCCTACTGTTATTGGCTGTTTGCTACCTTTTTCTTTAAGTAATTATGGATATTAAAGTATTATTGGTTCATTCGTTTGTATGTCTCTTTTAGGACGTCCATCAGTCGCCAAAGTTTTGAAACAGAATTTTTGAGATGAGCTCATTAACTAAAAGCTTACAAGCAAATGTTTATTTTTGCACAAATTATTATTTCTTTTAAATAAATTGACGTTTCTTTTTATGAAAAAAAAAAAAATGTTGCAAGTGCATATAATTAAATTTAAATTAGACACGAGTTCAATAAAATTGCTACTAATAACACTAGACGTCACAATTTCTCTGTTCGAGATATGAAAAGTACAAAAAAAGTTTTTTGCGGATAAGTTTTCGGGATATGAATTTTTGAATCGTCTTTTCATTTTTAATGAGATAGCATCTACCACCATAGGTGGGCAAAGTAGGAAAAATGAGCCAATTTTAGCTCTCTTAAGAAAAATAAGCAAAACACAAGCACTCTACCCTGCTACGCACATTTTAATTGTGTTATGTTTACATTGAATTTACATTGGACACAGAAAAAAAAAGAAACGAGAGCACAAGCAAACAACAATGCGCATATTGAAGACAGCTTCTCTCGTTTCGTTTGATCAGTTTACCACTGATTTATGGTGGGGTTTTTTTCTGTTGTTGTAGTAGCTCCTGCTTCTAAAATGTTGCCCACCTATGATCTAAGCCAGTGGTGGGCACATAGTGTCACTATCCGCCTTCATTGCCCGAACCGTTAATCGACGCACAAGCAAGCGAAAAAAGAAATTCAACGCTATGGAGAATTTCAACGTTTGTATTGCAATTTGATTTTTTTTTTTGTGCTGTTGGCGAATTCGGAAATGACAGCAAAAAAACTTTAAAATTTCGTTTGTTGTTGCTTAATGTTGTTGTTTAGCCCTTTTGTTAGATTTCCATGCCCACCACTGATCTAAGCAATTAAATTTGGTTAAACGAATTCCATTTCACATTTTTCTAAAAAATTGTTTGCATCATTTGATAGGGAAAGGTCGAAAATAAGATACGAGCTTAGTCTCAATTCGGAAATTCTTTGTTTTGGAAAGTGTTCAAAAGTTTCTCAAAGTTTTTAACGTTTTATTTTCCAAAGCACGCAGCAAAATTAATATAATGCCATTGAAATAAATAAAGTTAACTTAAAACTGAAAACAATTCAAGGCAACATCTGCAGTCGATGTGACATGCGTTCGAACAACATTTTGCAGTGATAAACATGAAGATTTTATTGCGAAAAAAGTTAAGAGCAACATCAATTTTTGTTTCAAATTTGTTTACATTATGTTGATAGTTACGATCAGTTACAAGTATGTTGTTATTCTCATTGCTGTTGTCATTTTGATACTTTTGTTATTTTGTTTTTGATGCTATTGCCCAACTAGAAACAGTGTCATAGATGACAATGTTAACTAACGAAGTATAATGTATATGATATTTAACACGTTGAGTGTAAGATTGAATAAAAAAAGCGAATGAATGTTGTTATGTTGAAACAGACACAAAATATTCAAGAAGTCAATATTTAGATTTATTGGAAATTGTTGGAAGAGTTGAAATCATAAAACATTGAGAAATTTTGAAAAAATTAAGATTTCAACGAAGTTTCAGAAAAAATTTTAATAAGTTACAAGATATTATAAAAGTTGATGAATGCCGAAAAATATTGAAGAAGTTGAACAACCTTGAAAACGTTGATAATGTTAAAAAAAGGTTTAAAAATTCGAAAAATGTTTAAAAATTCGAAAAATGCTGTAAAATCTAAAATTTATTACTTTTATGACCTTTTTATTTAGTAATAGTAATTTTCGGACTCGAGGTCAATTGAATTCGAAACAAAAACATTTAGTTTTTACTCAATAGGTGTATATTTTATATTTCAAATTTAATTAAACAATATTTCGACTTCCTTTGGAAATCACCATCAGCTAAATAATTTAAAATATATCAATAAAACACAAAATAGTTAAACATTAAAAACAAATATCGAAATTAAACAACAAAAAGTTAAGCTCTTCGACAACTGACCTAGAAAATTACTATATTGCGAAGTTGAAAAATATCGAAAAAGTTGAGATATGTTGAAAAAGTCAATGAATATCGTTAAATATTGAAGAGCCTGATAAGTGCCGCAAAATATTGGAATATATGAAAAATGTTGCCAGTAGGCAAGAGCAGGAACTAACAGCGTTTCTAGAAGGCTTTACTTGGACCTTTCAGACCTTTTCCCTCCTTTCAAATGTACTTTTTTTTATATAAAATGTTCCGAAAAATCAAGTCTTCCTAATTAACAATTTGACAATGAATGCCCACAACTCTACCACCTTAACATAACATGAAACAACAGAATATAAGTCTGGCAACATGCACACCGTTCTTTACTTCTAGCCATGTATAGGTTACCGGCCAAACTAGTTTTAGGCCAAACTAGTTACCGTTAAGCCTTAACATATGCAATGAAATCTTAATGCAAAAGCACTGTGGCTAGTGAAAACTAAGGCAATAAAACTTACCAATTGTATTGAATACTTGGCAAGTGGTCAGTGACGGTAAGTGGGTGGCCATCGGCCGCGGCTCGGGATTTACATCCTCCAATATGTCCAACACCAGATGAGAAAAAAGTAATGCCGAATCATAAAACATTGCAATATACCTTGCATCTAATGTCTAGCTCCCTATTGCTTCAACATTTATCTAAAAAACTTCACAGAGTTACAGTGTTTAATCAGATCGAAAATTTTAATCCAATTTTGTACCAAGAGATTATTTTTCTACAAATTATAGATTATCTTTTTAATTTACTCAACTTTAACGCTTAGTAATCATATATGAGGACATAATGTGTACTTTGACAAACAGCTTTGACTATGCTTCGCGGAAATGCTAGTATATATCTTACTGAAGCAAGAACGTTTCCCATTGGGATGATCTAAAAAAATTGTTCGCAAGTTCTCTCACACTTCTGGGTAGAACAGAAAAATAAGATCACACAAACACACACTCCTAAAAGAAATCAAAAAAAAAAACGAATACAAAACGAGTGAACGAGTATTATAAAAAAAAAAATAAAGGGACCACACAAATAGCAGCTGCAGCAGTTGGGACCACCCAACAAACGAATTAAGGACCACACACGTAGTCCAATAAATATGTAGTATATGGGGGTATTTTCATCGCTTATTCACTCAATCACTTTAGTGTGTTCTCTCTTATTTTCTCTTTTGCTATCTCTCTCATTTTTCTCTGCAAGAAAATAAGATCAAAACATTAACATTAAGAATACAAAA
The DNA here is from genome assembly GCA_949775025.1 of Tricholauxania praeusta. Taxonomy (NCBI): domain Eukaryota; kingdom Metazoa; phylum Arthropoda; class Insecta; order Diptera; family Lauxaniidae; genus Tricholauxania; species Tricholauxania praeusta. Next base: position 109,743,297 of record OX459031.1, on the reverse strand, counting down.
CTCAACAACAACAACAACAACAACAAGCACATTGGCAATAGCAACAGCCATTATCGGCAGCAACAACGACAACAAAAACAAATGACGACGATCTAAAATATCGCGCACTCACAAGTTGCTACAAATTTGATATCCCCCCAATTCAATGGATACACGAGATACCACCGCGAAGGCGATAGTAACTTAAATGTTTATACCCAATAGGAAATCTAAAGAAATATGTTAACACAGTGGGAGGTATATATGTATGTATATCTAATAAGCTCAGGATTTACATCCAAGACCGGATTTGCTAGCCACAGTAATTCTACATAAAAGTTAGGGTAAGTGGGAGGCCTACGGTCGTGGCTCAACGTTCAAGATATATTTGCAACAACCAAATTTGATAAGTATTAACAAATATATTTAAAGATTCAAGTTTTACGTACGTCATATTTGATAAATATTTTTAAATTTTACCCTACGCAGTGCTTAACCTCAAATTGAAAGGAAATTCTTTTTGAGCTATGATACATAAGTTATGCTACCAACTCATGTTAATGCAAAATAAGTATTTTCTTTAAAGAGCACTGAAAAGTAAGTATTAGTAAGTATAGTATTTAAAAATAAGTATAAGTAAGTACTTATATATTGTAAGAAAAAAAATTTTTTCTTAAAAAACAAATTTAAACCTTGATACCCGCTTAATAAAAATCAAAATAAATCAACAGAGGTCCAAAAAATAACTAAACAATTAATTTGATGTATTTGGATTTCATATATATATTTTATATAGAAAATAGTTAAAAGAAAAAAAAAACATATCAAAAACTTCAAAGTTATTTGTAAATAAAAAAAATTTCATTCATGTAAAGAGATCAAAGGAAAGTTATCATTTTTCGCTTATACCTACTTTCAAAGAAGTTAAATAAAAAATTTAAATATATACAGGGATTGAAGAAGAGATCATTATTCTCCCTCACTGTCACTGAGTTGAAGTGTTAACAGTTTTTTGCTTAAATTCGTATTTGTCTTGGCTGGAAATTTGGTTCAATAAGTCAGGAGGATGGAGCTGCTTGTAGAAGTCCACGTAAGTGGGTAAAGTTCCTGATCGCCACTCACTTGGGAGTGGCCAGGGATGATTCTTTTGCAAGCAGTTCAAGCAGCTCACAAACTTCCGGTCTTTTGGCCAAGTATCCTCTGGAGATCCCTTGGACACTCGTCCGGCGGTGAGCTAGTTGTGAGAAGGCGAGTCTCTCATAGACTTTAAACTTGGAATGTGTGCATAGGATTTGGGTCCCACCACACATTATCATCATTTCCAATGAAAACCAAAACAGCCTCGGATAATAACCCCCACTACGATGACGACCACTGCAAACGAAAAACGGACAATGATTTACGGATATGCACCTGGAATGTCCGGACCCTCCATAGGGAAGGTGCAACTATCCAACTGGCGGAAGCCCTCATAAAAATAAAGGCTGACATCACCGCCATCCAGGAGATGCGATGGAAATGACAAGGCTGCTCTAAACGGACCAACTCTGATATCTACTACAGCGGCCATGCGAAAAGGCGCGAATTTGGTTGTGGATTCGTTATATGTCGAAAATTACGCCACATAGTTTCCCGGTTCACGCCAATAAACGAAAGATTGGCCACGATCCATATCAAGGCAAAATTCTTCAACATAAGCCTAATTTCGGCGCACGCCCCGACGGAGGAAAAGGACGATGCCACCAAGGACGATTTCTACGCGAGCCTAGAGGACGTGTATGACCGTTGTCCGACCCACGATGTAAAAATAGTCCTCGGCGATTTTAACGCGAAGGTCGGAAGAGAAGGCATCTTTGGCGCTACAGTCGGTCAGTTCAGTCTCCGCGAGACCATTTCAAACACCGGTCTGAGACTGATCGACTTCGCCGCGGCGCGAAACATGGTAGTTAGTAGCACCAGATTTCAACACCTCGACATTCACAAGGCCACCTGGCTATCCCCGGATCAAAAAACGAAAAACCAAATTGATCATGTTGTGATCGACGGAAGGCTTGCTTTAAGCGTTCTCGATATGCGTACATTTCGGGGGGCATGCAACGAAAGCTGGACGTTGCCAAGCTGCAATTACAACGGACTGCCAAGGCGTACTCCGCTCAACTCTCGGTTAAGCTCAACCAACCAACCTCTGAAACCGACGACGCCGGTGGACTTTGTACACACATCTCCCACTCCATGCGCGCTGCTGCCGAGAAAGTTATTGGTTTCCGACGCCCACAACCTCGAAACCAATGGTATGACCAGGAGTGTCGCGATGTGACTGCTGCAAAAAACGCCGCATACAAGAAGACGCTGCAGTCAGCCAGTCAGATACATAGTCGATTCTATCATATAAGAAATTTTTACCGCCTGATCACACGAGACGCATTTGCAATATGGTGTGTTCACAAAAATCTTCTCTTGCAAAAACGCATTTACAACTATGCAACAAGATCGTGAATTACCCTAAAATATTTTTAAAACCTTTTCCAATATATGTTTTTCAAACAATTAAATTAACAAAAAGTAAGCATAAATAAGTATAGTTCTTAAAAGTAAGTATACTTATAAGTATTGAGTTTTAGTAAGTATATGAAGCTGAAAATAAGTATGATACTTACAAAGTAAGTACAGTTGGTAACATTATACATAACAAATACTTGACTTTTAATAATTATTTGAATGTTCTCAAAGTGAGTTTGGTTTCAAATGTTCCTCTCAAATCATCAGCATTCGATATCAAATTAACAGGGCTGAGCATTAATTTTATTCAAACTTCATATTTCATGTCGATTGCTCTACAAAGTATCTTCTTTACTTGTTGCGCTGTACATTCTGGTGTGTTGTTGAGCTTTTTTTCAATTGAAGAAATGCTTAACAAACTATATAGGATCTCGGTTAAGCGACACCATATGTAAACTATGCAAATAACTATTTTACTATCTTTCCAACTGGGGTTTTGCTTGTTGTTGAGACTGTGGTTGTTCCGTCATCGTTTTTATGTAAAATTTAATTTAATTTGATGTGTCGATGCCACACACGTTAACCGGGCGTCCGGTCTACCGTTCGGTTTGTAGCATATTTGAGGAGGAGTTCAAAATGCTACATAATTATATTGATATTATGCATACACGGGGCTACCAATTTATTCATAATTATTGATATGTACATATGTCCATATATATAAATGTGTACAAATAAATCGGTCATTCTTTAAATAGTGCACACTTTTTTGAATAGTTTTGAAACAAAATATCTCAAAACAAAAATTCACCTAAAAACCTATACAAAATTTATCCTCAAATGACCGGGGAAATCCATTGTCCGTAATGCTTTCGGTCCCGACCATCCTGGATAATTAAGGTTATCTTAAGCAGCAACTTTATTTTGACGCAGCTTATGTTATGCAAAAAGAAATAAGCTAATTGTAAACGAAAAAAATAAATAAAAATAAGATAAGAGAGATAAAAACTCAGCAAAAATTAAGTAATGTCAAATAAAAAGAGTTGAGTAACTTCAAACAGAAAGCTAATGTCAGCCAAATCGCGATAGTGTGAAAGCAATTTTTTTTTAATCGCAATACAAAATCAAGATAAATAAAAATCGCGCACTAGCGTTATCGTCCCCGTCTTTATCACGCGTAAGGCGTTACATATTAATCCATTCCAGTATAGATTTTCATACCCGCCATAAAAGATTTTAACAAATCAAAAATTTTTTAAAAACTACCCCAAAACAGACCGGAGCGCCCTCTGGATTTCAGCATCCTCTCACAAATTGTAGTAAAAGAAAAGTTTCAGTGAAGAATTTCAGATTTAAAAGTTCAATTGTGTAGAGATTACAAAAACAACTTTTAGCATTTAAATTTCAGACCATCCCTCACAACTTTAAATTCTATGGTAAACTCTAGAAACTCTAGAGCTCCAGGTGAAATAATTTTGCCCCCATTAATTTTGTGAAACCAACAGGAATACAAGCAGCACAGTACAAACCGCGAAAGCCACACACGAGTTTGTAGTTTTTTTTTTTTTTCATTTTGTTTTAAGGAAATAAAATTGTTATTGAATTGTTGAACCGTTTCAAGAGAAAGACGATGGGAATAATTCATTAGTGATTTCCGTTTCCGATCAATCTTATACATACATACATACTTTTAGAATTTTTTTTTATTTTTTCAACATAATGGAATTAAATGGTTTTTCTTGTAGAAAAAAACACTCGAGCATAAGACAATAGTTTGATGGTAAAAAGGAGTAACAGCTTAAGTGGATTTAATTCAAACCTGAAGTTGAGGCCCAATTTTCCATTAATTTATGGTTTAAATTCGTTTTTCGATTTTTTTGCATTATTAAGACCTAAGTAAGTACTAACAAATAGTTCAAAAATTAAAGAACAATTTCACCCAACACTAAATGAAAATAAAATTATTTGAATTAAGTCGACTTTAACTGTTATTTCATTTTGACACATAATTCATGTCCGCATACACATATGAAAATGCACTTACGATAATGTTCAATGACAAAAGTGACAAAAGAAAGCAAAATTTATTATTTTTATTTAAAGTTATGTATATTAATTGCTACCCACTTATCTGCATACTGCGAAATTTAATACTTAGGATCTTTAAGTTCGATGTTTAAAGATTTTTTGACAATTACTCTTTATGTTTTTGTTTTCATACAAAAGCTATATTTTTCCATTTCTTTGTGAAAAAAAATTAATGAGTTTTCGAAACTCGAAAATAATTTGTATGAAGACAGGTTCAACCCTCGAAAACTTACGAGGCAAATTAGTTGAGCAAGTAACCTCGAAAAGTCGGAAAGTGAATCAGTGCTGCCGTTTGTCGAAATGGCATAAGTAAATTTTTTATAGTATTTTCTTCAATAAATTGAATCAATTTATTTTTTCACTATTTTGCGGTATTTTAAGGATTCTATTTTATTTGACAAAGAATTTGATGAAATATTTGATTATTTTTTAACAAAATCAGCCATAACTGAAATAGTGGACGTTTTGGCTAAAACACTGCAACGCGGCAGCACTGATTGAATTGTCATTTTGCATTGCATTGATAGGAGTGTTCCCGAAAGTAAGCTCGAAAACTTTCGAGTTTTTGCGCTTTTCGAGTTTAGAGGAATACCCTTAAGCCCAATTTCCATGTGATCTTATCTTATCTTATTTTATCAAATATCAGGGAGGACATCACATGCTATTAAGATAGGAAATGTATGCTATTCACTCTCGCATTCTCCAAGCGCATTAGGTTCTGTTCGCATGCTTTTTCTTTCTTACAAAAATTTGATTTGATATCCCTGATATGGGATGAAATAAGATAAAATAAGATCACATGGAAATTGGGCTTTAATAAATCTAAAGTTTCAGAAAATTTCTTTATACATTGTTTTGGGCTATTTACGTTAAATAAAATTTGTTCAGATTTTAAATACATTAAAATTGTTTCTCTATGTGATTTAAATATGTAAATAGTTTTGTTTCTGCATGGCAATATCTCCTGAACTAAGGCTAAAGTGAAATACTATTCGCTTGTCCTTATTTGAAAATATAACCAAGCTATATTTAAAGCAGATCGGATGGTTGTGCCAAAAAATTGCAGGAAAAGCCTTAAAATTACACTGCTTAATTACTTTCGTATCCAAATTTTTATGGGCGGTGCACTTTTCATAACGAGTTTACACAATTGGCCGTGTATGAAAACTGTAACTAGCACCCACCAGCGAATATCTTCATAATATCTTGTATAATTTGAGGGGTATGATTTTTTATTTTTTAAAAGTAAATTCTTGTGGTGCACATGCTTGGCAGTTGAGTCTTATTAGCAGCTCTTAGATCAATACAAGGATTGTTAGCGTCAATTCAAAACTTGTCGATTTTCCCCAAGATTATTCTTAATTAAAAAATTTGGTACATTATCGATGCATAAAGCACAAATTACTTAGAAAGTGTAGTGTGATTCCCCAACTGAGTTGAAACTCCGTGTTATAGAATATTTCCAAGTGTCTACCTGAAAAACGGTCATAACTATTATACTAAAATGCTGTGACTATTTTTTTTTTCGTTAGTCAATGAAAATTGCCACAAAAATATCAAAAGCATTTAAAAAAGGAGTATATAAGGACTTCTTCTTTTCTTTTTTTGGATAAAAAATTGAGATTCGTTGAAAATGTTAAAACTCGAAAACTGGAAAATTTGAGGAAAATGCAAAAAATACTATTGTGAGATATATCTAAAAAGTGAAAAAAAATGTCTCAAAGTGTTGGAACAGTCTAAAAACCCTGAAAAAGACGAAAAATATCAAACAAGCCGTCAGATGTAGAAAATATTAAAAATTATTTAAGAATTCGGAAAGTGTTGAAAATCTCAAAATATGTTGATGCATTCGAAAAATTTTGAAAAATGTTGAGTTGATAAAAGTCTAAAATATAACACTAGCCACCGTCACATATTACATTTCACTCTTTTCACCCAAGTGAATACTTTTTTTATTTTTGTGGGGGAGGTTTATCAAATTTCATAAAAAAGGAAAAGAGCTACACAAAGAAAACTATAAACAAATAAATGTACATAACATATCTGTGGTCACAAGCAATAAAGGCTTATATATATGATCACAAGGCAAAGCAACATAAGTTTTGTGTATAAGCCTGTAACTTATACCGTTTCGGATTTTCATCGTAGATCGACTTAAGCTGTTATTGCTTGTGGCTACAGATATGATGTATCTATCATATACATTTTTAGGTAGTGCTTGAGTTGCAGTATTTTATAAAAAATTTTCGAATTTCCACTTAAATCGGTGATCCGGCTTGATTTACGGAGCAAGACTTATTGTACTTAAGTCTACTTCACATATTACTCAAGTCTGAGCTCGAATGTTCACTAGTTTCAATTGTCAATGTGAATCGACACCTTTCTAAGGGGAAGTGCATAAATTACGTGAGGTGTTTTTTTGAAAATTCTGTTGAGTTCTGGCGGGAACCCTTTCCCCCTTTCCTTCCCTTCCGTGAGACTTACTTTATAATTTTTAGATGTAATCTGCTACAATAATGTATACTCTCTGCATAAAAAAGTTGACGTGAGATTTTTGTTGACTCACCCTCCCCCTTGGTGAGATTTGGTGAGACTTTGCCGGACTCCCTCCCCCCTAATTTGACTCACATAATTTATGGACGGCCCCTAAGCACCCCACAGCCTTAATTTTAAGCTTTTAAACCATCGAATGTAGTCGTTAGGTGAAACGAAGGAGCTATGACCCAACGTTACCGAGCGTTTTGCCTCCTAATACGGTTCACACCCGTACCACGGCTAATATTCATAATTTCTTTTATTTAACGCCTGGTAAGCGCGGTACAAGCAAGACTGTGTAACAAACTTGTGTAAATATGGTGCATTAAAGGAACGGCCATAAATTACGTGAGGTGTTTTTTTGAAAATGCAGACGCTCCCTCCCCTTGGTGAGATTTGGTGAGTTCTAGCGCGAAGCCCCCCCCTTCCGTAAGACTTTCCTTATAATTGCATGCGTTAAAAAGTTGACGTGAGATTTTTATTGACCCCCTCCCCCTTGGTAAGATTTGGTGAGACTTCGCCGGGCCCACTCCCCTCCTATTTTGACTCACGTAATTTATGGACGGCAACAAAGCTTACTTACTTGTAGTCTGCAGCAATTGATAGATCGATTTTGAAATATCGGAACAGGTTTACTTTAGCTGACATTGTCCAATTTTATTTATTTTTTTTTTCCTAAAAGGGGGTTAAAAACAAAAAAATATAAAATTATCAAAAAAAGTCGCTCGAATCTAGTATCGGAGATATAGACATCGGAAGTTCCGGATATATCTTTTATAAAAATGGTTATAAGTTGGGAACCCCTAAATGGATTTCAAAAAAATGGGTATCATAAGATAGATAATTTAATGGCCTACAATAATGGTGAGCAAAGTTTTGAAATTTGACCCATATTTTTGGAGATATTACGATTTTTGTGAAATTTCGACCAATTTTTTTTTGAAAAAACATTTTTTTTTTCAAAAAATGTGTTAATGACCTTAAACTTTTTTAGCATTTTAAGAAAGCTTATTTTATTCCCTTTAAAATGGTATATAGTTTGCTGTAAATTTTTGCGAATTTAGCCCCTTTTTAAAAAAAAAACAAAAAAAAGTATTCAATGAATTCTTATGAAAACTATGTTTTTGTGGACAAAAACAGTGGAAAACAACAACAACAACGATTAGTACACCTACAACTATTATTATTTAAACGATTCTCATAATAAAATAATATGGGTTTCATATAAATTAAAAATTTTTTAAAATGTGAGGTTATGTTGAAGAAAAAGAGCGCCGTAGGCGAAAAATTTTTATTAAAAATCGCGCGCGCGATTTTTAATAAAAATTTTTAAGTTTTAAAATGAAAATGGTCTTACAATATTTGTTGTTGTTGTTGTTGTTGTTGTTGGTTTTTTATTGTTTTTGTCCATAAATAGAGACTTTTCATAAGAATTTATTGCATATTTTTTTTTATTTTCCGGCAAAAAAGGGGGTAAATACGCAAAAATTTAAAATAAACTACATACCATTTTAAAGGGAATAAAATAAGCTTTCTTAAAATGCTAAAAAAGTTTCAGGTCATTAACACATTTTTTAGAAAAAAAAATGTTTTTTCAAAAAAAATTGGTCGAAATTTCACAAAAATCGTAATATCTCCAAAAATATGGGTCAAATTTCAAAACTTTACTCGCCATTATTGTAGGCCATTAAATTATCTATCTTATGACACCCATTTTTTTGAAATCCATTCAGGGGTTCCCAACTTATAACCATTTTTCCAAAAGCTATATCCGCAACTTCCGATGTCTATATCTCCGATAATAGATCCGAGCGACTTTTTTTGAAATTTTTATATTTTTTTATTTTTTACCCTCTATCACCCCTAAAAAAAGAAATTGATTTGGAGAATGTCAGCTAAAGTAAACTTAAGCCGAAATATCATGCGTTTACGAAGACGTGTTCCGCTACAACCGATGAACTAGTGGTAACTGGAGCTGTGGGCGTACGTTGGTTATGCGCTGGAGTTTTACTCGTCTTCTTGCGTGCCGTTGGTTGCTTATTTAGTCACATAGACTTTTGCGCACTGAAAGTTTGTCCAACTATTGTAGATCCGCGCGGTATGACCTTTCTTTCCTTTGAGTTTTTGGCAAAGATGTTTGCTCATGATTTAATACACTTTTTTTCAAACACAATCTGATATTTTTTCAATAATATTTAAATTTCACAACATTTAGGGGCGGCAGGTGCCACACTACTGTTTTTTGCCTATGGCGAGGTTCAAACCATCAAATTCTTTATAAAAATTCTCATGCGAAACACGGTGTCATCTATTCGTTTTTCAAAGCAATCTATAGCTTGACAAAAAGTTTGATCATGTGAACATAAGCAAACAGTTCAATAAAAATTTGATCGTGTGTTTTGGGGTCAGCCAAAACTGACATCCGTCAAAGTGTCAAAAATATTTTCTTTTTATTCCTTCAAGAAGTTTTTCAATGTTTTACTAGTTTATTCTTTTGGCTAACAATAGTAGTAATATTAAAAGAAAAATTTCAGAAGAAAATAAAAAAATCTATTGTTTTTAATCATGCCGGAAGATGCAAACGATAAAAAAGCTAAAAAATTGGCTGCAGCTCGTAAGAAGGTAAATGCAGATTTTCAACCATGTCGAATGACACGTCACACCAATAGTATAAAACTTATTGATTTACTAAATATTTCAATATTAAATTTCAATAGTTAAAAGAATATCAAACAAAAGAGAAACGTGGCAATGACACCAATGGAGGGAGCAGCAGCGGCACACTGGAATTTTTGCCCTCAGGGGCAACATCCGCTACACTTTCGGAAAAATCAGATTCTGAGTTAAATTTAAATGGGAACACTTTGGAAAACAGCGGCGGTGAAATAACACCACTTGGCGAACAATTATCAGAGGCAACAATACAACAAGTTATGGAAGCAGCTGTTTTAAATACTAATGATGCAGCGACTGTTGGCGCAGGGATTTCACAGAATTCTGGAGGAGCAGAAGAAATACCTTCAGCTGCTAGTTATTTTAATTCACTTCCCAGTACAACATCCTTGTCGCCAACATCAAATTTTTCACAAATATTTCAAGAAACTTCTAATGTCGCAACGGATTCATATGAATTTGGGATATCACAGCCGCAAATACAATCATCAATACTGCAACAAAATAATTTTAATACCATTCAATTACTTATAACAGAGAAAGCTCAACTAAATAGCGAACTTAGTAAACTTCGCACTATATGTCGTGAGCGCGATTTGGAAATCGAAGAACTTCGTACGGAATTTACTGCAACTCAACGTCGCTTTGATGAATTGCAACAGCATTATATGGCACAGCAACAAGCGCTTCAAGAAATTCGTTCATCTAATACAACTTTACAGGAAGAGTTGGCTAATTCGCTGGCAAAAGGTGAAGACCAATCATCTCATTTGACTGAGCTAAAGTTACAATTTCGTGTCGCTGAAACACGTTTACAAACACTTGAGCAGCAGTATAAAGAAAAATGCAATGAATTTGAGTTTTCTCAAATACGTATTAATCAATTATCCGATGAATCTTGCATTAGCCAGGATAATCGTGTAGAAACGCTCACACAGACGCAATTCATGTATGAGCAGCAAATACGTGATTTGCAGGTTAGTGGAATGTTTATTTTTAATCTAATTTCAATGTACATGGAATTTTTATTCTTTTAGGCTATGGTGCAACAATTAACTCAAGATAAGGAGCAAGCGAATACACAATATCAACATTATGTACAACACTTAAACACAGAAGTCACAAACCTAAATGAGCGCAATTCAGAACTTACAGAAGAAAATTCTAAATTACAAGAGCGCGAACAACAGCTGATAGATCATGTTAGTGTACTAGAGCGCGAAATACAACGCAATATTGCACGTCAGGATCAGTTCAGAGCCAATGAAAAGATAATGGTAAGCAATAGTATAATTTTGTTTAGCGGAAGCAATAGAATATGCCTAATCAACTGTGATCATTAATTACACTTTGAATCCGTGTTAAAGTGACCCACTTAGTTTGTATTATTGACAACTGACACAATTCAACTAAAAAGTAACGAAGAATTAAACATGATAAATACATATTCAAAAAAATTACGAAAAAAAAAACAAACAATAGGAATGTAAATGTTAAAAAAACTATTAAGAACTATGAGTATTTTCGTTTTCTATGCAAAGTTTTTTGTTATTTCTTTTACCTCGCAGCACTTGTTTACATACCTTTTTTGGGGAATTTGTATCATTCTGAATTGGGCAAATGAATACTGGAGATAAAATAAGCAATGTCACGACTACGTTCTCTGGCAAGAAAAAATTGATAAAATGTAGAAGAGAAAATTTGGCATCTTATTTTGAAATTTTGTTAAAAATATAAATATATATATTACGAATAAATAATTAAAAATCTATAGTTTCTCAAAATTTTATAAATGAATCAGCCAAATTTGAATAAAATAAAACCTGAACGTAATTAATTGAAAGCACGTTGGCTGATAATTCCGATTTTTGCAATGGTTAACAAAAATATATATATAGTTTGCTCTTAAAATGTTCGAGATGAGATTGTTTCCCCAATTAAGGTTTTTTTTTTTATTTCACAAACCTATTTTAAAATGTGCGTTGTGGAGTAAAATCAAGATTATTAAACTGAAGCTTTAAAAAATATAAGGATTGGATTTTTTGTTGATGCTGGAAAATTTTTTCTTTTTGTTTGTAAGTAACCTAATCTTGGAATTTTCACGATTTTTTAGCTATTTAGTTTCTTTTTATACTTTTTAGCCCATAGTTCATAAATATGGCTAATTGTATCACAATGAATTTTAATATACAGCGGCCATTCTTTAAATAACTGGACACCCTTTTGACTTTTTTTTCCATTTTTATATTTTACTTTCAAAAAATTTCCTTACAAAGAACTATCCGTACATATGTATACCAAATTCTACAAAAAATGAAAATATTATGATATTTATTTATAAGATTATTTAACTAGGATACGTTCTAAAAATTTATTGGGTAATTAAGAAGTTAATCTAAAGAAAATTTTAAGTACATACCTCATATAAAAGCGAAATTTCGGTAACAAGAGGTCAACGGTTTAACCATCGATATGTTAGTCTTCTATCCCTACAGTTATTTTTGTTGTTCATAGTACAACTGAAATAAAAATTTATAGAAAATTTGATGTAACATCAATTTGCATTAGAGTGGTTCTTAGCTCTATATGAAAAAAATTAAAATATTTATTTGAAAGACAACACCCCTTATTTTCTGCATATAAAGATTTTTCCAGTAAGAATGATTTTTTTTTTTAAATAAAACAAAGTTAAAATGACTTAAAGCAACAATTTTTATTTAATTTTAAAGTAAAAGCTGTGCAGTTATGTTCTGAAAAGAATATTCAAATGGCCGTCTCTACTCCTCTTACATAGGCGAATACGATGAGCACTTTATTCGATCAATCAGTCCTTATTTTAAGAATTTGGCAGTTATAATTCAATTTTAATTCATCAATTTTCGCTGGTTTATTGACATAGACCAATGACAAGGTAAAGTCCAAAGGTGTTAAATCACAACTTTTTGGAGGTCATTCGCCATCTGCATTTCTTGACATTACTGATCATCCGAACTTTACATGCAGTTAATCGATTTCGGGATAGGCTGTGGGTGGCACGTAGCGCCATATTATTGATACCACATGTTTGTTCATCATTGACATTAACGGCAACTCCTTTTTTATTTTCAAAAAAATAATTACCAATAATTCCTCTATGTCAAAAACAACAGTAAACGGTTACTCTTACGGAATGCAAAGGTTCCTTGTGAACAATATCCGGATTGGCTTCAGACCAGTAACGATAACTAAGCTAATTTATCTAACCAGAGAGATGCAAATGCGCCGCATCAGAGAAGATGAATTTATTGACAAAATCAGCATCACTTTGAAGTTTATTCAGGACAAAATTACACCATTTCCGATTATCTAAATGCTTCAATCCATGAGTTATAGCAATTTTGTAAGAACGTAAAACCAAGTTCAACCGTAAAATGCACCATCTTGTTGTTATTACTGTTCAGTTGCCTTGAAAACAATAAAAGTGGGTCGTCATCAACACTTGCCCGCATGGCGGCATTATATTTTCGTCACTTCGATCGGCTCTTTGCTTTACTGGCATTATAACATTTTACTACGAAAAATTGCGTTCATAACTAACTATACGAAGATCGAAGAACAGTGAGCACATTATGCCTAGTTTTCATGCTATCTTTATTGATCTTATCTTATCAAATTTTTGGTAAGAAAGTAAAAGTACGCGAGCATAACCTAATGCGCTTGGAGAATGCGAGAGTGAATAGGCATAGAAAGTTCAATTATGCTGATTATGAATAACAACTTAAGCACATTTCCGAAGGATGAAGGAAAAACCTTCCGCAATTCAGCTGTCGTTTTGTATTTACAAGAAAATGATTTTTGTATTGAATTATTTTTGATTGGGACAAAGTGAAACCTTTTTTTTATGTGAGATCGTAGGTCTTCTATTAGTATTTGCTGTAATTCATTACATTTATGTTTTTATTTATATAAGTATTACTTTTCATTATAAACTAAAATTAATAAATTGACTCAAACTGACTAGAAATCCAACGCTGATCCGTTGACCACGATGAATAAAATAGAATTAAATCTAAGTCGACGGTCAGCGGTTTTGCACATGTATTCTCATACAAAATGTGGTCCCGAGATGCTAAGAAAGTTAACTGGTTAAATTCGAAAATAATACGTTTTGTAACGGTTATACGTTTTGGTGGACTTTTTTTCCACGATTATGAATTTTAAAAAAACATCTATGTTAATTTTCCGATATTCATCTTCTATCTCATGCTTTACTTTTTAGATAAAATTCCAAACTTTGAAAAACTATAATTTATATTTATATCCTTTAAATTAGGACCCATCATCTAGGACCGAGCTTGAAGCAGAAATTGCCAAACTGAAAGAAATTATATCAGAATTTGATTTCGAGCGTCATGAATTCCAATTAAAAATTAAGTCCCAAGAAGATCGTTTGGTAAACAATGTACGCGAACAACAACAGAGGCAACAATTGATAACGGAACTAGAGGAACAACTTGATAGTATGAAATCTGAACAGCCCGATAAAACTAAACTACTTGCAACAATGGAATCTGATAAAATTGCTGCTTCGCGTGCGTTGACACAAAATTTTGAGCTTAAGAAACAATTGGATGAGTTGGAGTTACGTTTTGTACAGTTGACAAACGATAAGGCCGAACTAATGAATAAACTGGATGCCGAAGAGTATGCAAATCGTGAAATGCACAATTCATACACACAAATGGAAGAGAAATTACACGCTATAGATGAACGTTTTAAGTTCAAAGATGAAGAAATGATACGACTATCACATGAAAATGAGGATTTGACGCGTAATAATCTGATGTTGCAACAGCAGGTGGATCAATTGAAGCACTATGAGGTTAGTTTTATCAAAAATTTTTAATCCATTTTGTTTTTATGTAAATTTAGTTAGTTAACCGAATATGACTGTCTAATTACATGAAAATTCCTAGATATTTATCGAAATCAACTCAAAAAACCGGTTATAAGTTATTTTCTTTCCTCAGATATTTATAGAAATTAACTCAAAAAATTAATAGAAAACTATAATATTTAAATCTTATAATTTCGTCTTAAAATATACCACAGGTTAGAGAATATAGCGAACGCTTTGGTAACGATGAAGAAAGCAGCCTATTTTTAAAAGAAAAACATGATCATGATCACCACAATCATCATGATCAAGAACACGAACATCATGATCATGAAAACGGACATCATGATCATCAACACGATCATCATGATCATCAGCACGATCATGATCATCAACACGATCATAAGGTCCATAATCATTCACAACAATTTGATAATACACAAGAGACAGAAAACTATATTGCTCAAGCTGAGAGTGATTCATGCCAAGAAGCAAAAGAGAACCAAATTGATGGTCACGATCAACATGAACATGCAGCCAAATTATCAAAAGTACCCCCAATTAACAAACATTATCACCATAGAAGCACTACACCACAATTGCCGACAAATGAAGCTGTACAAAAACTACAACAACGTTTTACTCAACTTATGTCACAGGTGGCTGATTTAACGGAAGAAAAACAACGTTTGGAACATTTGGTGCTACAACTACAAAGTGAGACCGAAACTATTGGTGAATATATAACACTTTATCAAACACAGCGACGTATCCTTAAGCAGCGTGAGTACGAGAAGGCAGCACAAATGCAGCTCTTACAAGCGGAACGCGAAAAAATGCAAGAGAAAATAAGCATGCTAAATAATTTAGTTACGAGTTTAGGTGTTGAATTGCCTAATAACAAACGTATAGCTGAACATTTAAATAGTGCTTTAGCGGAAAATATTTCCTTAGAACCTGCTAACAATGGGAAACAGCAATTAACAAATTCTACGCAACAAGAGCAACAAGAAGAAATGGCTATTAATCAAAAATTAAATATTGCTGAATCGCAAGAAATTTTGACGAAAATTCAAAATATCATAACAGAAATTAAAGAAAATACTAAAGAAATTCCCTTGCTGCATGAAGTGGATCATTTAAATTGTTGTTTGGGCAAATTTGAAGTTGTTTAATTTACTTTATACAAAATTTTTTTAAAAAAAATGTACTTCTTAATTTGTAAATATTTATACACACACATTAATAATTTTTTGCTTTCAATGCAAATTATCGTATTGTATTTTATTAGTTTAAATGTAATAAAAAACTTTGTAATCCCGATTTGCCTTCTCTAAATACAATTGTAATAATTTACAAAAAAAAAAAAGGTGTATTAAAAATTTAGTTTAAGTTTGCTATAACGCATATAAACGCTATAAGTTATATTTTTATTGTTTTATTTAAGAAAATATAATTAAAGCATAAATTACAAAACATCAAAATTGTTTAATTTTGAATTTAAGCATCACAAAAAAACACTATATTTATTTGATAAAAAAAGCAAAGTATGTGACGCATTTGCCAAAAGTCAAAATATAAAAATAAATATAGAAGTTTTTTTATTGGAACATATTGGATCATAAAGCTTCCTGTACCAAAAAGTAAAACCTACGGTCAAACGAATGAGTAAAATCAGTTTTAATTTTCTGATACGGTAAGTCTTAAAACCTTTGGGATACTTAATAATTAAAACACATTCTGCAAGTATAAAAACATCCTTTGAGAATTATTCACTTCTTTGCCATAGGTTTCCAACTTCTTTGTTCCAATTGCAAAATTTCTGGAAGTTTCCTTCTATGCTTGAGATATAAGCGAGGAATTAATTTTTAATACTCTACACTGAGAATAATTCATCTATTTATTTAACATCTTGATGTAAAAAATTTAACAACTCCTCATTTAGTAGTTCGTTTGTACTTCTTTAATTATTAAATAGATTGAACAGCATTGCATACGATTGAATTGAATGAGCATCCAAATATTGTTGGTAATCTCACAGCATATTTACAACAGGAGCATCCACTGCAAGCCTGCGGACTGTCGCATTGGCCGATACTCTGGATCTAGATGTTTTACTTTAGCACCTTTAAGCAAAAAGTACAAATAAAAATGTTTGTATAGCAAAATCAACTCGATCTCATTGCTCATCAGCAAAAACGAAAAATTTATTTGCAGAAGCATCGCGATTGATGATGCCTTAGCAAACAAAGCCGACATTTCATTCACATCCTCTTGAATTTTGTAAAAGATTCGTCTGTCCACACAACAATTATTCAGACATACAGTCATGACGACATGTCTCTGATTTTTTGTTACGGCATAGCTTGGTCTATACCAGAGTAAGTATATTACGCTTGAGCTCACTAGAATTGTAAAATTGCTTTCATTTTAGGACACTGCCAACCAATATATATCCGATGCCTGAACTCAGTGCTACAAGGAGAATTTATTTTAACTAAAACTCTTAAATTAATTGCTTTATATTACATTTTATTTTAGAAATCGGAGAACGTTGGATACATCGTTAACAATTTTACCCTACCTCCAGGGTGCTTACACTTAAGCACTTGAGTTGCACTAATGCGAGAGCATAATGTGCAACTCGACTATTTCTCTTAAAAGGAAATAGTTTAAGAAAATTAAATTAATTTTGTTAAGCATCACAATACAAAATATGCTATGTATATTAGGGTGTTTTTTACAATTTTTATTTTTTGCTTTTCACCAATGTTCTAGCATTGGACCTTAAAATAATCCTCACAAAATTTCAGTTTTGTTTCCCATTTAATTGAGATTTTGGAAAAAAACGTTCTGCTATAGGTTATAGCGCTTTAGGTAGTTTAGTTGTATGGGAGGTGCTACACCCTATTGTCAAACCACGCCCACATTTATCGTGTGGCTGCAATTTAATACATACATACATAAAAACAGGAAGCATTTTAAAAAAAAATAAATTAACTAAGCTTATGTTAACAGTCGAATAAAAAAAAAATTGGAAAGTTTTAACAAGTATTTTTTTTTTTATATTTGTTACAGGCTTTTTTTTGTTTTGTCGAACTTTCATTCCTTAGCTTTGAATGTATGTTTCGTTCTTTTAAGTTTTGTGGTTTGCAGCTGCGTTGTGGACGTGATCGTATTGTTGTTGATGACGTAGACGCTTCTGATACGTCACTCTTTTGTGCCGTGTGATTTGGTGTGCTACTTGGCGCATCTGCAATATGCCTTATCGATAGGCGAGAATAATCTGTAGATAAAACAAAAAAAAAAATGAATCTCTCAACTAATTTGAACTTTGTGAACACGTCTTTAAAATTTGTAAACATAAAATAAACCCAAAAAACGCCTATTTTAGGTATTTCTTTTCGGACGTGAGAATCAAACGAGCTACACTGGGCGAATGAATAAACGTTCGTTCATTAATTACAAACAATATTTAGAAACACTATTTAGTAAAGCTTTCCTCCTTTCCAAAAATATTTTGTATTTGAATCGGACATCAAACAAAAATTTTTTTCTTAGGGCTTACACCACTGTATATAAAGTGGAATTATTTTTTTCCTTTAAATAGTATAAGCATGTTGTGCATTTGATTCTTAACGGAAGTCGTTTTCAATTTGTTTTAATTAAAAAATAATAATAACTTACCAAGTTGTTCGCTTAATTCCGTAAAATTTTTTGTTTCGTTTGGAAATGAAAACGATTTATCTGAAAAGAAAACATGATTTTTGATATTAGACAACATCCTTTTTTTAAACTGTTCAAACTCAAAATCTAGTATTTTTTGCATAATTAGTTTCAAAAATGTCATAGGTGAAAACCATTTTTCAAATCTTAGAAACGGTTGAGTTACAAACCAGGTTCGGAAAATCTCAATGTAAAGCATAACCATAACCAGAGATAACTTCATTTTAGACTTTCAGCTTCACGGAAACAACAACCTCCTATCAAAATTTTACGTGAGAGTTTAAATAACATATCAAATCAAAGAAATTTTGAATTGACTCAATGCAATTAACACAAATATCAGATCCTTGGGGGGGAGAGGCAATGCCCCCCTAGCCCTACCAAATTGACGCCTCTGGAAACAATTTTCACAAAAATGTTATGGACAAAGATGTAAGGGGCTGTTCATGTACTACGTAACCTTCTCACCTCTCTCATCTGTGTCATAACCAGTCACATAAGTCCGAACCGCCCCCTCTTCCCCTGTCACGTCACAATGCCATACATATTTGTTTTTCAGCCTGAATACAAAGCTTAACAAGTCGTAGAAACCAAAGACGTGGCAGGTACAAATTCAGACAATTTCAGACAATCAAAAGCAAACACTGGATCCTATTAACTACTACATATGACCAGCTAATCCGTTAAAAAAAAACATTTCTCAGAACTATAAGCCGCCTCCTGTTCTTGCTCCTACTCCTCCTCACTCTCGCCTTTATCGATTTAGTGACCCAGGATAATTTCTAATGTCAGATTGCACACTAGATGATGTCAAAATCCGAATTCCATATAAATCATATGGAAATAGATTGAACACAGGTTGCGGAAATCACAAACTGAAGTGTGCCGGTAAGCATTGGAGTGGCACCCTCAGAGTACCGTCCTAAATAATCGTGGAAACAATTAATACAACAGGAATTACGTGAATCGGAGAAATGTTGGAGAAAATTTAAGCCACTCGCTACTGATCGTACACGTTGGAAGAGTTTTGTAGAGGCCCTATGCTCCTATGCTAATATTTCAAATAAAATGTTCTACGGCGTAAAGTGGTCAATTAAATATGTATTCATAAACTCTTACCATTTAACAAAATTTCTATTCCTGCAGCTCGGCGCACTGGTTCCATACTGTCGCTAAATTTTGAATCGGAGGCAGACGTAGGAAGAAAAGAACGACCTTTGCCTCGGCTTACAATAACATTCGGAGGATGTGCAACTCTACATTGATAACTTAAATTACTGTTATCGTGCAATGGAGTTCTGCATACGTTCTTACGTCTATCTAAAATTCGTATTGCTGGTGATTCTACTGTCACTTTCAATTGTGTAGAACTTAGAACGCTACGACCATTTTCAACTACTTCATGGACAACTTGCGATTCTGAATCTGATTCCGAGTCAATTTCTACATCATTTTCCTCAATACAACATAGTGCTTGCGGTGAAGGCACCATAGTTTCTTCCTCTTTTTCTGCAACTTCAATAATATCTGCCTGTTGCTCTGCAGTATCCGTTTCCTGTTCTGTCAAGTCCATTTCCTGCCTCGAAATGTCCACTAGCTGATCCATCGTCATTTCCGGAGGATAAATATTACTTATGCTAATGTGCGAAGACGAAGAGCGTCTATTTGGTGAAATGTGAACAGAGCTGCGACGCTGCAATGAGTTTGAATGGCGTAATTCTTGCAATATTTGTGCGGTTGAAGTACGACCACGTGAACTTGTTGTCAATTCACCTAAAATTTAAAAAGAAAAAAATTATATCATCATTATCATTAGCTTTCGAAGATTGAATCTTTTTCTTTTTTGGAAGAAATTTTAAGCTCTTTTCAATAAATGCTCTTTCTTAAAAATTTTAGAGATGATACCATTGAATAAAGTTATCAATACAAGCTAAGTCTAAGTACAACTATATTGGAAAAACTCATTGAAGGGCGTGGCACCGCCCATAATATGTACAAACGTTATAATAAAAGAATTAATAACGTAATCGCTATGAAAATTTATACGGCAGATATGCGTCTTATTAGGTATTTCATAAACAAAAGTGGGCGTGTCACCTCTCATGTGTAATATGTGTAATCCCAATAAAATTTGATGTAGAGAAGTTGGTTACTATAAACTTTGAAATTATATAAATGGAATACGACGGGATTGCATCAGTGGGTGTGGAACCTCCCATATTCACAAAAAGTTGTGAACGATATTTTAAGTGAGCTATTGACGACATATCTAGCGGACTATGTAATCAATTTTATAAAATTTTGGTGTAAGAATGTAGAAGCTTTTTCATGATAAAAATCAAGCTGGATTGGTTCCATCTACACCCATGATCAAACTAATAGATACACCAAAAAAATTTCACTCAAACCCCAATAAAATCCATCCATTGCAAAAAATGACATTAGCTTTTTTTTAAAACTAGAGAATACAATCTGGCAAATGCCAATAAAGGTGAAAAGAATTAAGGTGCTTTCCCTATTTTTTCGCCAGTACATATAAAACACATACACTTGTTTTGTTTTCCAATTTTAAGGTTCTGAGCTTACGAAAATAAGGAAAATCTTTGCGGCGCATCGCCAGTTTAATGGATTAGTCTTTGCGTTTTGTGCAAAATGTTTTTATAAAAAAGGAAAAGAAACTAGAGGTAGACCAACGAAAACCTCTCTAGAAGTTGGTTGCCAAATAGTTATTCTTTCAAAAATGACCCTTTCAAGTCCTCCAAGGCAATTTCTACGGAAATCGGATATGTTGTAAGCGCTCTTAAAGTTCGTCGTCGTTTGCAGAAGGTTCCGCTGATGCGTACGAAAAATTTGATCATGATGTTAAATTTTGCACAGTCAAACACCAGCTGGTCGGACTTTAATGGTGAGAAAAAAGGGCGAAATATTTTATAATTTTATTTGGAAATGACTACGGAAAAAATGTGAGGTAAGGAGTTTCATGTGCGATTCACAAAAAAACATATTTCGTTATTTTTTCTCACCATCAAGACCCAACCAGCAGGTGTAAGACTGTGCAAAATTTAACCTAATGATAAAATTTTTCGTTCGCGTCAGCGGAACCTTTTTCAGTGGTTAGCGAAGCCGGTGTTGGATATACTATACGATGTATGAGATGTTCAAGCTCAAAAAAAAAAAAAAAAAAATGAAGGAGGCGTTTCCGCGCCCAACACATTCATATATTTTTGATCTAGATATAGTGCTATTGTCGAAGACATAAAAAATATAAAAAATTTTACAAAATGCACCAAAGTGATTTAATTTTTTTTGGTTAGAGTTAATATAAATAAATTGTGTTGAAATGATACAACATTTTAAAGGGAAGGAATTGACCTTTCTTAATATGTTGATAAGTTATAGGTCATTATCAAATTTTTTGGGAAAAATTACTTCTTTTAATAAAAATCGGTCAAAATTTAGGAAAAATCGGGCTTAAGTTTACTTTAGCTGACATTCTCAATTTATTTTTTTAGGGGTAATAGCGTGTTAAAAATAAAAAAATTTATAAGAATAAAAAAAAGTCGCTCGGAACTAGTTTCGGAGATTTAGACGTCGGAAGTTGCGGATATAGCTTTTGGAAAAATGATTATAAGGTGGGTACCCCTGAATGGTTAATAGAAAATATAGGTGTCATAAGAAGGATAATTTAATGGCCAATGGTTATCAAAGTTTTGAAATTTGACTATTAATTTTGAAGATATTACGATTTTTCTGAAACTTCGACCAATTTTTTTTTTTTTTTGAAAAAACCGAATTTTTTTCAAAAAATGTATTAATGACCAATAATTATTTTAGCGTGTTAAGAAAGCGCGCGAGATTTTTAATAAAATTTTTTAAGTTTTACAATATGAATGGTCTAAAATAATAATTGTTGTTGTTGCTGTTGTTGGTTTTTTATGGTTTTACAGACTTTTCATAAAAGTTCATTGAATATTTTTTATTTTCCGGCAAAAAAGGGATTAAATACGCAAAAATTTAGAACAAGCTATATACCATTTTAAAGGGAATAAATTAAGCTTTCTTAACATGCTTAACATCCGAAACTAGATCTGAGCGACTTTTTCTTTATTTACCCCTAAAAATAAAAATTGATTCGGAGAATGTCAGCTGAAGCACTAAAAATAATATAAGAAAAGTTTGGATCAATAAAATATGATGATTGGGGAGCTTAAGTAAAATTAAGCTAAACCAAAAATTGTGCAATGGGAGCAGCTTAAGTAAACATGTTCCCTAGATTTGATCCATATTTTCAACTTACTATCTTCATTACCGTCTATGTTATCTTGCAACACTTTTATTATGGAGCAATCTGGATCGATTGCAGCAATAGTTGTTTTGAAAAATTGAACGAGCATCGCTCTAAATGTTTGTTCCCGCAGAGTTCGCGTTTCACGTTCATTGAATAACTGCTGCTTTAGTGAAATTAATTCTTTTTGATATATTCCGATTTCTACTTTCATTTGTTGATTACTTTGCACTAATTGTTTGTTTATTTCTTTATAATTCTCCATCGAAAAATTTATTTTATTTTGGGCACAATAACGTTTGTTATTTTTGTTTGAAGCTTTTTGTATTTACCGCTTCGATAAGAGAATGCGTTCGATTTCTGTTGTCATGCTATAGGGCAGTTCACATTATCAATCGAGCTGTCCAACATCGTACTTGAGAACATCAATGCTTGAATAATGTGAACTCTAGAAACGACCGCATGCACACATGTACGGCTTTAAATATTTTTTTAATTTTTCTGCTGGCTTATCAAGCGTAGTGTAAATTTTGGCTTAAGTTTATTTAAGCACCCATTCTCCAATTTGATAAAACCAAACTTTTCTTATGGGCTTTTTAATTCTTAGCATAATTAAGTATTCAAAAAGCGTCGCTCGGATCTGATTTCGAATATATAGTCAACGGAAGATGTGGATATAGCTTTCGTAAAAATCTTTGAAAGTGGAGAACCTCTAAATGGATATCAAAAATATGGCTGTCATAAGAATAATAATTTAATGGCATACAATAATAGCGAGCAAAGCTTTGAAATTTAACCTTTAGTTTTGAAGATATTACCGTTTTTCTAAAATTTTGGCCAGTTTTGAGAATCGTCTTATAATTACTGTTGTTGTTGTACTAGTCGTTGTAGTTGTTTTTCTTTGTTTTTATCCATAGATAAAAGAATGCATTGAATATTTTTTTTTATTTTTCGATCAAAAGGTAAGTATTCAAAAATATACAACAAACTGTATACCATTTAATAGGGGAAAAATTAAGTTTTCTTAACATGCTTAAAAATTTATAGGTCATTGACACATTTTTTTGGAAAAAATAATGGTTTTTTAAAACAAATTGGCTAAAATTTTAGAAAAATCGTAATATCTCCAAAACTATAGATTAATTTTAAAGTTTTCTTACCATTGCACAGATCTTCTCATGAATAACCTTACATTTCGAACGCATCACATATGAAACGGTAGTGTCAGTGTTTCATCTTCGTTAAAAATGAGTTGTCAAAAAAAGCAAATTTGAACGAACCGATTGCAATTTTTTTGACGCAAATTTTCACTTCGCTGTTGTTGTTCGTTAAATAAAGAAGTGCGTGTGTGTTAAAGACTTAAAATTTTACGTTTAGAAAAACTTGCATATATTTCAAAATATAATACACAAAAAGTAAAAGCAATTATATAAATTAAAGGAAATTCACTGCAAAGTAGAATAAACGATAAATTTTCTAAACTGCGGACAAGTCTGCAAAAAAAAACGAATAGCAGAGAAACGCAATCTGAAAAGAAGTTGGACACGACAATGAAAAATATTACTACGACGAAGATAAAAATTTGATGGACGTAGGACGGAAAGTAGAAATATAAAAAAAGGCTAACAAATTTTATTTAAAATAAAATTTCCGTTCAAAAATGTAGCAAGAAAAAAATTTGTGCAAAAATTCAAAGTGAATAAGAAAAGTAAAAAAGTGTACGCAGAAAAATTAAACTATTGATCAAATTTTATAGAAAAAGATACTAAAATTAAATTATTGCAATGCAAAATTAAAATAAGGCATTAAGTTTTCCCTTTTGCAATAATAATAATTGAAAGTAATTCCAATTATAAATAAAAATAATTTCATTTCGTAAACATTAATTCAGACTGCTGCTGAACGCCTAGACACAAACTTCAAATTGAACGTCAACAACATTCAACCAGAGAGACGTATGATCTCTGATTCCATTTGGTCATCGACGACGACAACAACAACGAGAAAAGACCAAAATCATCAACGCATTCAGCAGCAGACGCAACAGCAATAACAGCTTTCAAGGTGAGTTTGATATCGAGTTTTTTTTTTATTAATTATTTTTTATTTCGTGTGCTCACATTTTTTCATCTTTGTTTTAGTTAACAAATCAAGCAAAATTCACAAAAATTTAATACACCATTAATGTTTTTTTAACAATAACAACCTGTTTTGTTGCTATAAAACATGTTTTTGTTGGTTCTAAATATTTTGAGTTCTATTTTCCATTTCTATTTGCACTGAGCAGAAAAATTAATTACAAAAAGTTATTTAAGTTTTCAATATTAGTGCCCATAAACCTCAACATATGTTGCATGCAATATCGATAAAACGAAATATCGATTTTGTTTGCGGTAATTGTTTGGTACATGTATTGTGTGATAATTAGCAAACTGTCCTCCTAAAACATGTTTTTTTTTGACGAAATGGATGTCGTAAACAAAAACAATTAAACGATGTGATGCACTTGTGTAACACCGATATATGAGTACAGGAAAAATGCTTCCCCAATGACTGCAAAAATAAGCCTCAAATAGAAAAAATGTGATAAATTCATAACCGTTGAGAAGAGATAAAACTACCAATTCACTACCTGAAAGATATTTTAACGATAAAATTTCGGCTTAAGTTAACTTTAGCTGACACTCTCCAAATCAATTTATTTTTTTTGGGGTGATAGAAGGTTAGAAATAAAAAAAAATATAAAAATAAAAAAAAAAGTCGGACAAAGTATAGAAATCGGAAGTTGCGGATATAGCTTTTGGAAAAATGATTACAAGTTGGGAACCCCTGAATGGAAAATATAGATGTCATAAGAGAGATAATTTAATGGCCTACTATAATGGTACCTACGCAAAGTTTTGCAATTTGACCTATAATTTTGGAGATATTACGATTTTTCTGAAATTTCGACCATTTTTTTTTTTTCAAAAAATGTGTTAATGACCTATAATTATTTTAGCATATTAGGAAAGCTTAATTTATTCCCTTTAAAATGGTATATAGCTTGTTCTAAATGTTTGCGTATTTACCCCCTTTTTTGCCGGAAAATACAAAAATGTTCAATGAATTCTTACGAAATGTCTGTATTTATGGACAAAAGCAATAAAAAACAACAACAGCAACAACAACAATTATTATAAGACCATTCTTATTGCAAAACTTAAAAATTTTTATTAAAAATCGACTGCGCTACAAATCTAAAATCCCCATTTTTCGTCAAAATAGTGTTCGTAAATGCTGTTTTTATTGGAATTTTTGAAACAGTTGAAGGTGGGTCAAATCTTATCAAATAAAAGTTTTAGAAATGAAATCAATGTGCTTTGTTCCTTCTACAACCAGGGTTACCAAGTCTGTGTGTCGGCTGTGACCCGGTCACAGCGTAAGATCCAAGCCCAGATAGCATGCCACCGGCTCAAAACTTAATGGAACTCGTCGTCAAATCTGGATCAATCAATATTTAGATCGCAAGTGAATCCTCCGTGAAAAACTGAGGAGCCGGTTATATACCATCGGTAGATCACATACTCACAGGTAAACATAGCATTGTCAACGGCGATTTCAGCAGTCACCACGAAAATTTAAGTTTTTATGTGTAGAATTTTGTTGCGAAGAATGTTGGTAAGATTGTACATTGATTTCATGATACTTGCTTGCTGTATAGTGCAGAGTCCTAAATTGCTTATAAGTAGTGTCCCTACAAGTTAGTCTTCAGCAATTGTAAAGCTTATTTGTGAGAAATAATTTTGCACAAATAAATTTGAAGTTAAGTTTTACAATGTTTACACCATCAAAATCAATAAAAATTGCTATGGATTCCCTGATATCAGTTTTGTCAACGCGCTACTTCTTACTAATCACATGAAGTAAAGGGATAAGTTTGACCTCCAATAATCTACCGATTTCTATCACATAGGATAAGTTCAGCGATTTCATTGAAGTCGTTAAATACATATTGATAAAAAATAATACAAAATGGCATTACATTGATATTTGTAG